>VDFB02000020.1:36577744-36700024 GCA_007258455.2 Sequoia sempervirens
CAAGCATCCATAGCTTGTTTGAAAGCACCTATTTTAGGCTTTTAGCCATAGCAGCAAGGAAATGAACTGTTTGATAAAATGCTTTGGTAGACATGTATGAAAAATGTGGTAGCATAAACAACTGTCACCATCTGATATTTATGTAGTTGTAGTATGTTTTGTGCAATGTAATCAGCGATATGAATACAACCAACAAAAATCTATTTTTTATAATTCATGGATTGAACTCTGTATTTTATATGCTCTCAATGTCTGTATGCTATGGAAATGCCATTAAATTTGTTTTAAAAAGTAGTATGCTATATGTGATACTATCAACAATGTAATTATATACTAATTACTCTTTCTTTTTACATAATCTAACATATTTCAAACTTTTCATAGGCTGCCCGACACATCGAAGGCAACAAAGGCAAGACTAGAAAAGCACGGGCAACACAAACTTGGCTCTGGTGGTTATATGGAATTAGCCACATGAATTGTAAGTATCAATAAATGAAATATTACATCCAAATTATAATAAATTGAAAACAATTTTGGATTTTATCACACCATAGAAGCAAAATTCATGATCTTTCCAAAAATGCGGGGCTATGAATTCAACAGAGTTCCCATAGAAGAGGACTGAAGATTGCCTTCGGCAAGGCTATGGAGTATCTGAACGCCTAAGAGTCTTGACTAGGCAAACACAATCTTCCATTGCATCGACACACAGGTAAATAAACTCAATAAAGTTTATTTAAAATTGAATACTTGTGCAATCTATTCAATATTAATTTCCACCATAAAGTAATTACATGCCTATTTGTTTTAAACATTCAAGCAATGATAATACTGCATGACATTGGAATGCAGCCTGGTGAGGGTGGAGCAGAATAGATGAAGGTCATGGTGTGCATCCCGGTACTTTAGAGCATGTAGAGCATGATCAACATGTTGAGCATGATCAGGCTAGAGAAGATCAGGAATATGATGTGGCCCCATTAGGTAAAGAGGACCACTCTAAAGTTCTTTTAAACATATTTAATTGCAATTGGTGTATTAATTAATGTAACCTTTCGTGTTTCAACTTTAGAGCATGTAGACCGTGATCAACGTGTTGAGATCAGGCTAGAGAAGATCAGGAACATGATGTGGCCCCATCCGTAAAGAGGACCACCCTCATATTCTCTTAAACATATTTAATTTCAATTGGTGTATTAATTAATGTAACCTTTCGTGTTTCAACTGCAGATCAGGATTTAGAGGGTGTTCAACATGTTGAGCATGAATCTATAACAAAAGTTTAGGAACATGATGTGGACCCATCAGGTAAAGAGAACCACTCTAATGTTCTTTTAATTAATGAAATACTTGTAACAATAATAATAAAACATATCAGTTTAACATTTCTTCTTATTGCAGCAGATCCCCCCTTGAAGCGCGTCCATCATGAGCGACTACACGCATACAGATCACAAGCAGAGGGCAAAACAACTAAAGGGGGGATAGATATTGATTTAGAAAATGATACTCCACTTCAGCTTTATGTAGCTTTAAAAAAGAAAAAAAAAAAGTGATTGTAATCATATCATGACAACCATATTTTTGATAATATGTAAAAACTGAAAGAATGAATATTATATGTTAATGAATGAATGTGAATATGATAATTAATGAATGTTATATGTTAATGAATGAATGTTATATGTTATTAATGGATGAATGAATGAATGTTATATGTTATTAATGGATGAATCAATGATTAATGTTATATGATTGGGTATGGGGAATTGAGAGTGATGTGAGGGGGGGTAGGGGCCAAATGAGCTTCCATCGTCACGTGGTTGGCCTTGTTAAGTAGAGAATATTAAACTATTCTCAAAACAAAGAGAAGCTCAATAAGGTAATGCACTTTTCAATATAAGAAATGCATCATTTGAAGCATCAAACCAATATGCAGTCTGTATGTATGATCAGTCGTCAGTATCCGCAATGGTACATTTCCACGAATTTTTATTTTTTTAAAAAATTGCTTCTTCGTTGCAATTTCGACGACAACTACCGACGAATCAATAGAAAGGCTCGACTAAGTTGCTATAGCTGCGACGATGATTTCCTCGTAACTCCCTGCCCATTTCGTCGCCCTTCCAACGATCTTTCGACGTTGCTACCACGCTACTCCCTACCCATTTCGTCACACTTTCGACGAACTTTTGGTGTTCTTCTGACAATACTCCTTGCTAATTTTGTCACAAAGTTGATGAACTCTTCGTGTTGTTTCGACACTACTACTTGCCTATTTTGTCGCACATTTGATGAACTTTTGGTGTTGTTTCGACGATACTACTTGCCTATTATTTTGCAATTGTGATGAACATCTTCTATTGTTTTGATGCTACTACTTGCCCATTTCGTCGAAATGGCAATGAACTTCTAGTGTAATTTGTCGGTGGATACACAAAGTTTTCGTCAATATTCTGATGAAATCCTGAGGTATTTCACAATGTCGTCAACCGGCGATTCTTCGCCGTTATTTCGACGTTTAATTTGTCATCGGCCTTTCGACAAAAAAATAGTGACAAAAATATTTTTTCCATTGCGTCACTCTTTTGACAAAGATTTGTCGAATGACCGATGAACGCCTGTCAAAAAATGGTGTCAAATCCAGTAGTGCTCCATGCCTTTTTCCACGACTATGAAGCATACTAGTATTGTGACATCCATTGAGGGTATGGTGGAGGTTATTGCCAACCCCATACCAACTAGGTTGATTGGAGAAAGAATTAGATTAGCTAGGTCCCAGAGAAAAATAATCATTTGTCATTCCAGGATGCATAACTCGAGGTGGAAAATGTTGCCTAGGGGCCATGTAGTAAATAGGTTCCTTAGAATAATCAACGTCGGGTGTACCTACAAGAAGAGGCCTTAAGGTAGAACTTTTGCTAACTTCTAAGGATGAAACATTTCCCCTATTATAGGGGAAATCCTCACTACTATGCCTCTTCTAATAGGTTGAACATAATACAACCAAGGCCTTTTCGGCTTCCTCTTACTTCCTACAAGTATACAAAGTGTCTATTTGTTTACCCATGTGATTTAATAAATTAGTTTTAAGATCCTCAAGTAAATTCCCTATTTCACACTTTGTTATACCTATGGAATTTCTTGGAGAAGAAAGCTTACTTGAATAACTCCTCCTCGAACGTTGAGACCTCAATTAATTCCTGTAAATTTCACAAATATCATCAAATCTCAATTTAGAGATATTACCTTTTCCTATTAAATTCAATGCACCCATAGTATTGTCTCTTATTCCTCTAAGAAACAACATTTTCATAGTATCAAGAGCTAGCCCTGGTTGTCGTGATCATTGAAAGCTGAGCATGAAGCGTTCAAGGTAATCTTCCATAGACTCATCTTCTTTTTGTGTCATATAGAAGATCTCATCCCAAACCTCTTTTGTTTTACAATACTCTTGGTATTTGGTAAAAAATAATTCCTTCATGACTTCCCATGTTCTAATATTCTTGAGGTTCATGAACCAGCGTAAGGTTGCATCCTTCAATGTGGTTGGGAATAACTTGAGCTTTTGTACTGCATCACTTTGATAGTCATAACTGTGGCACAACACATCAAACTTAAATAAGAACATATCAAGATCCTCAATAGAAAGACCACGAAAAATTGGTAAAGCAGAATGGGGAATATTTTTCATAGGGGCATCCTCTTCAGGATGTGTAATTGGAACTCAAAAGTGATAGGATTATTGTTGGCCAATGCTCTCTCATTGTTATTATTGTTGTTGTTGTTGATACCAACCATGACTTGAGACGCCCAAGGAGTGAAGAATGTTTTAAATGGCTTTTGATTTCCTAAGGATGGACCGGCCCTAGACTCGTAAGATTCTTGGAATAACTTTGTAACCCTTTTTTGTAATTATTTGGAAGACTCTGGATAATGGTAGACTCAATAACATACTTTTTGATATATGCTTCAGGTAACTCTTTCTTAGGTGATGGGTGTATAGCTAATGGTTTGACTGATTCTTCCCTAGGTGAAGTGTGCACAACTAATGGTTGTAATTTATTTTTCAATTTCTCTCATTGTGGGCTACTTCCATCAATGGATGTTTTTGTTTTTTTTTGGTTTTTTTGGTTGTGAACTATTTCCTTTCTCCATTTTAACAAATCTACCTCTACTATCTCTACTACGATTCATGCACCTCTATGACTTAAAACAACACAAATCAGGAGTATTAACCTTGACAAGGTCAAAAATTGTGTAGGCTTTCCTCTTGACATACTGGTCCTAACTCAACTTACTATGGTTTCAGGCCTTTAATACCTTTCCCTAGAAACAATTCCAAAATGATTGGATTAAACTGTGGATGAAATTTAGGGGAAAACTATCCCTGTAATTCTATCTAATTAGCAAGTATGTTTAAATCAATCCTTGGGAACTTTATGAAGGTTTCCTCAATTTATCCCTTAATTGTCAATCTGGGGGTCATGAACTTATGAAACATATTGGGGTTGTTTGTCTAAGGGCTTAAACTAGAAAGCCAAGTGTGGATGGATGCAAATTCATATAAATTATATTTATTTAGAAATCTGGTTTTCAGACTTCCTGCCAACTCTATGACAGGAACTTGTTCCAAAAACAGTTTGTAATAATGCCAAACTAAAACCAACAGTAAACCAAAACTAATAACTCTTACTGAAATTGAACTATCAGAAAGCAAATGAATACTGGAATTGAAATGTAAAATACTAAATCAAATCCATGTGTATTAATAAGCATCCCAATGAACACTATCTAAAATAATCTACTAAATTAAATTCACATGAGGCAGCAAATACATTGATTAAACTTGATTGAAAAATAATCTGCCAAAATGAATGCACCTGTAGCAACAAACACACTGATTAAAAATACATCAAATAATAATTAAAAACACATTGAATGGTTTCAAATTAACACAATAATTAAAGATTGAAAACAAACTTTAAAAATTGAAGAATCTCATTACCACACAACACACTAATTCTACAACAATTCGCTAGGAAATCGAGGAAGTGGGTCCCACCTTCTATGATTATCTAGTGATGAAATGAAGATTTATCCCATGCTAATCAAGATTCATGCAACTAATATTTTAAATCTCAACCTATTCAAATCAAAACAAAAACTTGTAGATATATTACCGATTATTAATTCAAGTCTTGACATACATATTTATAGAGATTATATGTCATTGAGTTTATAACAAATACTGATTAAAAAGAATATGATTGTTTGGGTTGTTGTGGCCTACGACCAACAACCTTAAAAGCTACTTAGAAATAGACTACAACCTTCAATATCTTTCCAAAAAAATCTAACAATTTAGATTGAACTTAATCAAAAGTGACACATGACTCATAAACAACTTTGTCTTCATTCCACCGATGCCCCTCTTGCTTCCACACACTATCCACCTAATTATCCCCTGTTTAACATAATCATGAAGATAATCAGTAAATAATTAAAGGTTTTTATATATCCACAAGCTTTAATCCTTTCTTTGTATTTTACTAAATATCCTCACTTCATTAAGAAATAGTGACAGGAACAACAAGGGATTTTATAGGAATGAAATGGTAAAGGGGTAAACAAAAGGTAAAAATAAGGACACATTTCACCCTCATCACGTGTATATTTTCCTTTTCATTAAATGGGAAACAAATCCCAAAAATTTGCATAGTGATTACATTTAAAAGGTGGTAATAAATAGATACCTTACTCCTCAAACACAACACTCTTAAAGTTCTGAATTGTCATGAACACAAACTCAAGCGAAGAAGCCTTCAACAATAATTTGAGTGCAAAATGAGTTCATAGCCATAGACAGAATCCAATAAGATAGTGCTTTAGAGGAGAAAGGAAGCATATTTTGGTGAGGAAAAAGACATGGATGCTTCTAGGTCCTCATCTAGGGACAAGTGTTCAAAGAAAAGAAAATCACCTGTAGTGCCAGTTTTGTTAAACAAGCGCAGGACAACTGAGAGGGGGGGTGAATCAGTTGTCACATAAATTTAAAATTAACACTTATAAAATCTTCAACCAAACTATTATGTTATCAAATATGAGCATGAAACATAAATAATAGAAAGCAAATCAACACAATGAACACTAGATTTTTACGTGGAAAACCCAATAAGGGAAAAACCATGGTGAGGGTTAACTCACAATATAAATATTATAAAAAAAGGCTCACTTACAAGGGCTTGGTGCCCAAAAGAGGACTCACTTTCCAAGTACAAAGGCTCACTGTCCAACAGGGAGGCTCACTGCCTACAGATACAAAAGAGAATAAAAGATCCACCACTACAATTAAAGCACATTTGCAAGATTACAGAAACCCTTGTCTCATTGTCTTCAACACAACCTGCACACACACACACACTTCTGCTCTTATGATTTGTGGCTTACTTTCATCACTTTGCATCACTCTGTCATACAATTCTTCACAACTCGCCTTGCTTTTATACCGTTCTCAACCTTAGAAACATTTACCAAGGTCGACCACAATACACCATTTCATAAATTCAAATTAGGCCAGAAACTCTAAATTCTCATGGTGGAAAGGAATAAGAGTGGACCAATAAAAAATATATAAATAATATTATTGAATCTCCTACACACTTCCTTAATTAAATTTTATTCTTCGAATGAAGTGTAAACACTAGGTTGGCCAAACCTAATGAAAACACAAATTATCAATGATGCACATGCTTCCCAACAAGAATATGACATGTGGATGATGCAACACACTTCATTATGCATGAGAATACATCTCTGAATCTTCCAAATACATCCATAGCAAAAACAACAAGCTTAAAACACTGAACTCCTTTCACCAGTCAATCCGAGCTGTGCAGACACACACAAAAATACTGAAAAATGATTTTTGGATTACAAAACTCCAAACCTCTTCACTAGAGCATAGGAAAGACCTTCACAAGACATCTACCAGATCTGCACGATCTGAAACAAGACAAAGGAGAAATGCGGAGCAAACATATTTCTCCCAGTTCACAAAACACTTACACTACCAGTGGAACACACAAACCAGAGGACACAACTTTCATGTACCATCTCACCAGAGATTGAAACTCAAAATATATCATCATTAGATCACCATCAACATGCCTTCAAATCAACACAGGCATAGGATCAACACAGGAGAAATGTAGAGCATGTACCGGAGCACAATCTGAACCCTTCCAACACTCTTACTTATTTTCTTCATAATTTTCTCAAAAGCACTTGGAAACTCATCAAACCAACATATTTTCAACACCATAAAGGTAGCTCCATATACTCACTACATCTCAGAAGTATGTCAACTATACATGTACAAACATCAACATACTAAACTATGTTGACATCAATGACAACACCACCAAACTAGCTCATATTTGTAACAATCTCCCCCTTTGTCATTGATGGAAACATTCTCTCCCCCTTTGACATCAATGGAAAAGAAAAACTACTCTGATTACTCCCCCTTAGGAGTACACTCATACTGCAACAATGAAAATCTTTTCTACTCCCCCTACAGAGTAGACCCATCAATCAGTCCAGGTAAATGAATAATCTATGAATTCACTGGACTGAAGCACCTTCATGTGCACCTAGTTAGGAGGGCCAATAACCCCAACCTCTCCCTAAGATGCTTGAAATTATCCTTCGAAAGATCCTTTGTAAATATGTCTGCAATTTGTTCCTTTGATGTTACATACTCCAATCTGACCTCATTCTCCAACACTTTCTCTCTCAGAAAATGATACTTGATAGATATGTGCTTCATTCTTGAATGCATAACCGGGTTCTTCAAAAAAATTATTGCACTTGTATTTTCACATAAGATAGAGATAGGTTCATCACATACTACACCAATATCTTTCAAAGTTTGCTTCATCCACAAAACTTGTGTGCAGCAGGATGCTGCAACAATATACTATGCCTCTGTTGTAGATAAAGAAACCAAATCTTGCTTCTTACTCATCCATGAAACCAATCTTCCACCAAGAAAGAAAGAACCACCACTGGTACACTTCCGGTCATCTACACATCCATCCCAATCACCATCTGTATAAGCACTCAGGGTAAAGTCATTACTCTTAGGATACCATAGTCCATAATCCGATGTACCTTTCGGGTATCTAAATATCCTCTTTACAGCTAAAACATGTGCCTCTTTAGGATCAGCTTGGAATTTGGAAACTAAACACACTCCATGCATAATATCTGGTCTAGTAGTAGTGAGATACAAAAATCCACCAATCATGGATCTGTATTTTCTCTTATCAGTCTTAGAAGATTCATCATCCTTGCTCAGCTTACATCCGGTTACCAAAGGAGTACAAACCAGTTTAGAATCTTCCATCCCAAACTTTTTCAACAAATCTTTTACATAATTAGATTGTGAAATGAATATCCCTTTATTGATTTGATCCACTTGTAAACCAAGGAAGAAATTCAATTCACCAATCATAGACATCTTAAATTATTTCTACATTTCTTCAGAAAACTTTTTACACATGCCTTCATTTCCTCCAAAAATGATATCATCAACATAAACAACTACAATCAACATCTTATTACCTTACACTTTGAAGTAAAGATTACTGTCAGCAGAACCTTTGTTGAATCCTTGCTTTGTCAGATATCTATCCAGTCTTGCATACCAAGCTTTGGGAGCTTGCTTCAATCCATACAATGCTTTCTTCAGTTTACAAACCATATCTGGTTTGTCAGACAACTGAAATCCTTCCAGTTGCTCCATGTACACTTCTTCCTCCAACTCACCATTCAAAAAAGTTGACTTAACATCCAACTGATATACCTTAAAGTCCTTGTGGGCAGAAAATGCCAAAAACATTCTAATAGCTTCCATTTTGGCCACAGGAGAAAAAGTCTCTTCAAAATCTATACCTTCAACTTGTGAATATCTTTTGCACACCAATCTTTCCTTATTCCTTACCACTTCTCCATTTCTTTTAGTTTGTTTCAGAACACCCATTTAGAGCCAATCACATTTATGTTCTTAGGTCTAGGGACTATTTCCCATGTCTGAATCTTTTCTATCTGTTGCAGTTCCTCTTTCATAGCTCTCATCCAACTTTCATCTTCACATGCTTCTTTTATAGATTTAGGTTCTATTTTAGAAAGTAAACAAAAATTTACCTCAGCTACAACTTTGCTTCTTGTCTTTACTCCACTTTGGTCTCCAATTATCTGATCTTTTGGATGATTCTTTTGTACATATTTAGGGGTCCTAACAATAGGTTCTGGTTCATTCTCTTCTTCCTCTTCTTCCACTTTTTCCTCTTCTTATTTTTCTTCTTCTTCTTCTTCTTCTTCTTCTTCCTTCTCCTTATTTTCTTCAGGTATATTTCCTTCAGATAGGATCATCATGTTCAACTTCACTTATCTCAATAGGTCTGCGTATTTCTTCATCAACTTTCACATTAGCACTTTCAATAATCTTCCTCAACCTTTTGTTAAAGCATTTGTATGCCTTGCTAGTGGTAGAGTATCCAAGAAATATTCCTTCATCACATCTAGCATCAAACTTTCCAAGATTTTCATCATCTCTTTTAATATAACATCTGCTTCCAAATACCTTAAAATATTTCACAGTAGGAGTCTTACCAGTCCATGACTCAAAAGGTGTCTTTGTGTTGTTGTGTCTGATCTGAACTCTGTTAAGAACATAAACAATAGTATGTATCACCTCTCTCTATTATACCTTTGGTACATTAGATTCTTTCATCATAGTTCTAGCGGCTTCCTGAATAGTCATGTTTTTCCTTTTAACAACTCCATTCTATTGAGGGGTTCTCAGAGTAGAAAATTGTCTTGTTATACCATGCTTCTCACAAAATTCATTAAATTCACCAGAAGTGAATTCACCACCTCTATCAAATCTCAAACACTTGATTTTCAGATTTACTTCATTTTCCACTCTTGCCTTGAATACCTTAAACCTATCCAAGGTCTGATTCTTTTCTCTGAGAAATGCAACCCATGTCATCCAAGTGTAATCATCAATACGCAACATGAAATATCTATCACCATTCAAGCTTCCAGTCTTATTCAAATCACATAGATCAATATGTACCAACTCTAGCATACCGGTAGAAGAATATTCTTTTCCTTTAAAGCTACATCTTGTCTGCTTCCCCAGTTGACAACTTCTATAGATAGTGTTAGCAGGTCTTATGATTCTAGGTAGTCCTCAAACTATTTCTTTACTGATCTTGACCAGGTTATCAAAGTTCACATGTCCCATTCTTCGATATCATAACCAAATTTCACTGATCTAAGATACAAGATAATGACCATCAACTCCTTTCAACTAATAGATGTTTCCATGAGTTCTTCTTCCGGCTACAATCATATCTCCTTTTTTGGATCCTTTTCTGATTTCACAAGTATTGTTTTGAAACACAAGTTTAAAGCCATTGCTGCACATCTAACCAATACTCAAAATATTATGTCTTAAACCCTTCACCTAATATACATCATCAGTATTATGCACTCCATCAAAACTGATTGAACCTTTACCACATATCTTAGCTCCTAAATCATCACCGAACATGACTAAACCACCATCATATTTCTCAAGTTTAGTGAACTTACTTTTATCTCCGGTCATGTGATTAGAACATCCATTATCAATTACCAAGTAGTCTTCATCTTGTCTTACATGAAAAGCGGTAACCAAAGTACCTTCCCTCATATTCTTCTTAACCTTTGGAACCATCTTACTCACACATTTTCCAGAATTAGTGGATACAAATTTATTTTCCAAAGCTAAGAATAAACATTCACTGTCATCAACCTCATTATCAGATTCATCATCAGAAATACCTGCCTCTTCCTTAACATAGTACAACTTCTTATACCTTTTATCCTTCCTATCCTTATCCTTATAATCCTTGTTCTTCTTATGTGTAGCCCTATTCGGACATCTGGAAGCATAATGACCAATGTTACCACAACTAAAGCATTTAAAGGTTAACATACCTTTATGTTTTCCAGTGCCTTTCTTCAATTTCCTGGTGAAATTTGCTTCCAACTCTTCATCATCACTATTCGGTTCTTCAATCTTCAAAGCCTTAAATTTCATTTATGTCTTATCTTCTACCTTTTCATCTTTTCAGAACTTTCTTATCTCAAATGCTTGCAAGGTGTCGAACAACTCTTCTAAAGTATACTTCTTAGGATCATACATTTCTTCAATAACAGAGATCTTGTCGCTGTAACATTCTGGTAGAGAGATTGGGATCTTCTCAATTATATCTTCATTTGCTAGTTTTCCTCCTTGATTCTTAACATCGTTTGCTGCCAGTTCAACTCTCTGAAAAAAACTTGTAAATTCTTCACCATCTTCCATCTTCAGGTTCACAAATCTACGCTTTGTTGCTAACCTCTTTGTCAGTTTCACCTTTTCATTTCCTTCATACATTTCTTCCAACTTCTATCAGACCTCATATGCAGTATCCAGAGAATTAACCTTAACTCGCTCAGTTTTAGATAAACCACTGCAAATCGCATACTTCGCCTTCTCATTTTCTTCATAAGCAGAGATCTCATCTGTAGTATTAACACCACCAAACAGAAGTGTATACTTATTCTCAACAACCTTCCAGGTCTTGAAATCAAGAGATAATGTATCCTCTCATATGTCCCTTCCAGTCATTGTAGTTAGTTCCATCAAACAGAGGGATCGCCAATTTGTGCGCCATCGGATCTTCTTTAAGCAGTTAAGCTCTACACAAGCAACCACAAGCTCTAATACCAATTGTTAAATAGGCATAGGACAACTGAGAGGGGGGGGGTGAATCAGTTGTCACATAAATTTAAATTTAACACTTATCAAATCTTCAACCACAGTATTATGTTATTAAATATGAGCTTGAAACATAAATAACAAAAAGCAAATCAATGTTAGAGAAAGAAAAGAGTGGGATTTAAATGATCCTATTCCTTTTGAGGAAACAACTATTATTAACAATGAATGCTAATCTCAAGTTGCTATTGATCTTATTTTTCATTGAGTTTTGCATGTCTTTATTCATGTGGCCTAATTTTATGAATGGGGATGTTCAAGTATTAAGTATGGGGGATAGCTTTCACATGGACTGAAGTTCAAGTTCATCATTTCATATATGTCCTTCTATTGGCTTTGCACGGATTTTGGGTGATATTTGTCTTAGTTTCTAGAGTATTATGTTTTATAATTCTGCTATGGGTGGTATCTGTCTTTGTTTCCTAAGGTTTTTTCTTTGTGCTTGGCCTCTATTTGTTAAGTCTTCTGCGATGGGTGGGGAGAGAAACTGCGCCGAGCCTAAGTCTCGTGTTTCTGCTAAGCATAGGAAGTGTGGGAGATTTTAGAGAAGGGTGGCTTAAATCCGTATATGGAGAAACTGCATGGTAACAACCTCCAGGTCACTGATCTAGTTTCTCAAAGGTGAAATGAGAGAACCTTGAATTTGGGTAGAAGAGAAGTCATGGTTGATGAAGAATTCATAGCCCAAATTACTAGCTTGGCTATGCATGGTATGAAGGTGTTTAGAGACAAAAAAGAATCGCAAGTTGCGATGTCTATTTTCTTTAAAGGGAATGGGGCTGCTGATTTGAAGATGACAAAGAGTGGTGGTTATCAGAGGAGCTCCTTAAAATCTTTGTGGCATGATGTTGTTGAAGAGATTATGAGGTATGTCACCTTGGAAGGTAGGTATACGACGATTAACACTTACCATTTCTGACATAAGAAATGGATATCCTTTCCATACTACTTGTTGATGTCGCTTGACTCAGGGATTAAGGATCATATGAAAAACCCCATAAATCTTGTCCTGCATGTGGGGTTAATTCAACTGATCTATGAACATGTCAAAGTTCATGAGGTGCAAAAACCTCTTGTGTCCCCGAAAGAAGATATTGCTAAACCTCGGGAGGGTTATGAGACGGTGTCAGAAGAGGAAAGGGTTAGTAAAAAATCTAAGAAGAGGAGGCTTATTTTGAACAAAGAGTTTGAGTCTGATAGGGATGATGATGTTGATTATGTCCTGGATTTGTATGCCTCTTTTGAGGAGGGCCCCAATTCCCCTGTTCCGAGTAAGTTTGGGAAAAGGAAGTCGGTGTCAAAGAGGGCTATACGACATGCAATGATGAGGTGGTAGCGAATGTTCATTCTAAGGGGGTTAAGGACAAAAATGAACTTTATGGGGAAGATTCCTCTCCTCCCCCAGTGACTAGACAATTGCAGGAGATTGAGGATGGGAGCTGGAAGAGAAGGGTTTTGAGAACTGCTGGTCAACTCTTAGAGAAGGGTTTCCTTCTTTCCTTGGTTGGAGGTATCTTTGGTGAGGCTTCTTTGAGTGCTGACATTGGGATGCAGAAGTAGGGGAAGGAAAGGGTTGTGGGTGGAGGACATACTATGGGAACTAGCAAAGTGGATGTGGATAGGCTGATGAAAAGGAAGATTGTTGCAGAGGAAATCGCATGCTCCATTTGAAAGATGAAGACTCCTGTCTCTGATGGAAAAGATAAGGATATTTCTATTGATAAGGTTCATGTTAGTTCTCCTGATGAGGAAGTTGATGTGGGGAAAGGGATTGAGAACTTTGACAGAGAGGAGTTGTTTGATGTGCTAGGCTTGGCTCATGATAGTGCTAATGTGTTATTTAAACTTTTTAAGTGGTTCTTCCATGAGAATAATAGGACTAATGTTACAATTAGAGGTATTGCTAGTAAGGCTGAGGATCCTTCTATCCAAAGCCAAATTGATGATCTAACAGACTCTCTTAATACTATGGCTAATAATGTGGCAGAGGAAACCATCAATTTGAAATAGAACTTGGAAGGGAGAATCTTATCCCTTGAGGGTAAAATTGATAACATATGGAATGTTGTGATGAAGAGTGGAGATGTCCCTAAGGTTTTGGGCATTTATAACTCTGCCAAGGTGATCTCCCCTGTGATTATTTGCAAAAGAGAAAGTATATTGTGCCTGTTTATGATACTGTTGTTGTGGGTAAGTTGTTGGATGTGGATTGTATTGGTGAGAAGGGTGGTGTTAAAGGTAGTTTTTTGAGTGGTGAGGTAAAAAATGGTGGGTCAGGGGGCTAGAACTAGAAACAAAATGAAAGCTCAAGGCGGGGCCTCTAGTATAGAGGTTTCTGATACTGTGGATAATGTGCAGAAGATGGCTACTAGTGAAATGGAGGTTGTTGAGATTTTGAACAAAATGTAGTGTTGCTCCTTGGCTTCCTTCTTTTTGGCTGTTTTTTGGCTATTGGTTTGCTATCATTGGGTTGATTGTTGCGTAATGTTGTTTTCTTTTTTATCAGCTGCTTTATTTTGTAAAGGGTTTTGGGCCCCTTCAAAACCTATTTTTTACCTCCAATCAAAATAAAAAGCAAATCAACACCATGAACACCATATTTTTACGTGGAAAACCCAATAAGGAAAAAAACCATGGTGAGGGTTAACTCACAATATAAATATTATAAAAAAAGGCTCACTTCCCAAAAAAGGACTCACTATCCAAGTACAAAGGCTCACTACCTACAAAGGACTCATTGTCCAATAGGGAGGCTCACTGCCTATAGATACAAAAGAGAATAAAAGAACCACCACTGCAATTAAAGCACATTCGCAGGATTACATAAACCCTTGTCTCATTGTCTTCAACACAACTCACACACACACACACTTTTGCTCTTATGATTTGTGGCTTACTTTCATCACTTTGCATCACTCTGTCATACAATTCTTCACAACTCGCCTTGCTTTTATACCATTCTCAACCTTAGAAACATTTACCAAGGTCAACCACAATACACCATTTCATAAATTCAAATTAGGTCGGCAACTCTAAATTCCCACGATGGAAAGGAATAAGAGTGGACCAATAAAAAATATAAAAATAATATTCTTGAATCTCATACATGCTTCCTCAATTAAATTTTATTCTTCGAATGAAGTGTAAACACTAGGTCAGCCAAACCTAATGAAAACACAAATTATCAATGATGCACATGCTTCCCAACAAGAAGATGACACATGAACGATGCAACACGCTTCATTATGCACAAGAATACATCTCAAAATATTCCAGAAACATCCGTAGCAAAAACAATAGGCTTCAAACACTGAACTCCTTTCACCAGTCAATCTGGGTTGTGCAGACACACATAGAAATACCGAAACATGATTTCTGGATTAAAAAACTCCAAACCTCTTCACTAGAGCATAGGAAAGACCTTCACAAGACATCTACCAAATCTGCATGATCTGAAACAAGACAAGAGAAATGCGGAGCAAACATATTTCTCCCAATTCATAGAACACTTACACTGCCAGTGGAACACACAAACCAGAGGACATAAGTTTCACATATCATCTCACCAGAGACTGAAACTCAGACTATATCATCATCACATCACCATCAACATGCCTTTAGATCCACACATGCATAGGATCAACACAGGAGAAATGCAGAGCACGTACCGGAGCACAATCCGAACTCTTCCAACACTCTGACTTCTTTTCTTCATAATTTTCTCAAAATCACTTGGAAACTCATCAAACCAACATATCTGCAACACCATAAAGGTAGCTCCATGTACTCACTACATCTCAGAATGATCTCAGCTATACATGTACAAACATCAACATACTAAACTGTGTTGACATCAATGACAACATCAATTCCAACACCGCCAAACTAGCTCATATTTGTAACAATTTTATGGAGATCTTCCTCTTGAATTTGAAGGAAGTGAGGTATATGCTTCCACAACTATGTCATTGAAGCTCCCCTTGCCATTTGTAAAAATAATTTCAAATGGATCTTACAAAGAAAATGTGTTGGTCTATGACAACGCAGATGGTATTTTTTATCCTAAATTATCTATAAATCCAAAAGACCTGAGAGAGGCCACTTATGCCCACATGCTTGTGAAGGCTCGTAAATGAGACTTTGAGTGCTTTAGCTATAGGCAAGAGACATCTACCCTGGCATAGTATATGGTGCCCCTCGTACACCCATGCCTAGAACTTATCACTCTTTTTGCTCAGAGATATGATGCAAAGGAAGGCGTTATCTAGGGGGCCAAATAAGTGTTGTGATTAGTGCAACAAAGATCAGGGAGATGCTCTGCATGCCCTATAATTCCCCTACAGACTTATGTGATGAAGATAAGCTATGGAAACTATGGATCACCCAAGAGCGAAAATTGGAGTTCCTAAGCTTAGCTCTTCGCATCAACACATAGAGGTTCCACCCTTTTCTATTACTCTCTCAAGCTTTTGGGAACAAGATATGTAAGACACCTTGTCCATACTGACATTCATTTTTGGGCTGGACTCGAATGCTTGAGTTTACAATTTCCAATTGGGTATCGCTTTCCACCTAAAGATGGTACCCAGAGATAAAGTCTATTTGATGGACTTTTTTGACACCATCGTCGACTCCATTCATTACCAACTGGTGCATTTTTCAATGCAGAATACCTTCAATTATACCTCTTTTCTTTTGCATTTGATTCTCTCTCAGAACATTGAATTCCTATCTCCCTTCTTTCTAATCAACTCCAGTGAGACATATTTTCCCCAACAAAGTAATCCTTGTATCTGTTAGGACTCACATCCTATCAGTTATATTAGACTACCATGAATTCTCAAAATATTTCATGTGCCTGGTCTTAATTGACTTCATCTCAAAGCCCATTACCGACTAAATGAAAAAAGATCAATGGGAATGACTTAAGAGCTCCAAAACTAAGTGTGATTAGTTCTTTGAAACCGACTGCACATTCATTAAGGTCCATGGCTTCAAGGACGAGTCATTTCGGATCCTGCACACACTCATGGATAGGGTATTAGCCTTGGATTTGGCTTTCTATCTTGACACGATCGACCCAACATATGGTATGGGTCGTAAGAAGAGGACCATTTATGATGTCCCCTTTTCAAGAGGAGGCATTACAGTTAATAGAAGAGGACATGGGTGTCTACTTATGTTCAAGTTGGTAGATCTTGGCCTGGATCAAATAAATGATCCATGGAGCTACAAACCAGAAAATTGCATAGCCACTGTAAATATTGGTGTCTCTATTATCCATGAACCCCAGCCTTACTTTGAGGAGAAGTCGTTGAAAGATGAAGAACCTACAAAATTTTTTTTATTTATTAGTATTATTCTTGGACACTTTCCGCCCATGGGAGTCCTTCTATAAGCCAGCTCAAAGTTTTTACCCCACAAAGAAGATGGAAAAAAATTTCATGTCAAAACTCGAAGCCCAAGGCTAGACTAGTAGAAAGATGGAGGCCTCATTATTCCCTTACCCCTATAGTGTGTATCGGGTTATGAATAGTCAGCTTGTGGCTATCTTAACTCTTAATTAAGTCATATTATCATTATTATATTATTATTTAGTTGTTTAGGTTGACCTAAGTCTTGTATAGGGCTATCTAAGTTGGCCTAGGTGATATCCTAGGCATAAATAGGTATATATAGGAGGTAGTGAGTCTTATTTCATCATTGTATTGTGAATTGAATTCTTATTGGAGATATTTGGAGGTTTCCCCCCTCGAAGTGGCTTGTTATTCTCAATTATTATCAAGTATTTACAACATATTTTCTATCATATTCTTCTATTGTGCAAGCTTTTTAATTACAAGTGGTATGAGAGCATGATCTTGGCATCATTAGGACAAGGCATTCTTTTCAATTTTGGAGGTCATTTTGTGAAGCCCATGTCTCCCAAATTTTAGTGAATTTTTGTTTGATTTTCAAAGGGTTTTTGAAAGAAATATTAAAGAAAATACAACCCAAATTTTATAGGAATTGAAACAAAATTGACCAAATTATTGCAAAATTAGGGTTTCTCCCAAATTATTTAGAAGGTTTATATCTCCTAAATCCTATAGAATTGGTTCTTGATTTTTAGTGGGATTTGAAGATATAATAGAGCAGACTATAGACAATATTTAAGATAATTTGAAGCAAAAATAAGTGATTTATTGGGAAATTAGGGTTTTCAAAAAATTCACTATCAAAGTTGCAAATCACCTAATTTTAGGGATATTTTTCTATTGGAGTGTGACCTAGGCCTTGGTAAGTTAAAAAAAAAATTAGATTATTTTGACTTTACTTGGGTGATTTATTACAAAATTATCTTTCTAGACCTTCTTTACAACTAAAAGTAGCCACAAAAAAGAAGAAAAAGAAAAAATGAACAAGAAGTAGAACAAGAAAAAGAGCAAGAGCAAGAGAAAGAGAGAGAAAGAAAAGGAATAAGAACAAGAACAAGAGTAAGAGAAAGAGAAATGGAAAGAGAAAGAGCAAGAACAAGATCAATACAAGAGCAAGAATAAGAAGAACAAGAACAAGAAGTAGCAGTAGAAGAAGAAGCGAAAGTAAAAAAAGAGAAAGAGAAATAACAAGAACAAAAACAAGAGAAAGACAAGAGTAGGAACAAGAAGTAGTAAAAGAAAAAGAAGTAAAAGTAAAAAAAGGAGATGAAGAAGAAGAAAAAGAAAAAGAAAAAAATTATCATTGAGGGAAATCTTTTGTAAAGAGGAGGCCACTTTTATTCCCTTACCCCTATAGTGTGTATCAAGTTATGAATATTCGGCTTGTGGCTATCTTAACTCTTAATTAATTCATATTATCATTATTATATTGTTATTTAGTTGTTTAGGTCAGCCTAAGGCTTATATAGGGCTATCTAAGTTGGCCTAGGTAATATCCTAGGAATAAATATGTATATATAGGAGGTAGTGAGTCTTATTTCATCATCGTATTGTGAATTGAGTTCTCATTGGATATGTTTGTATATGTTTTCCCCCTCGAAGTGGCTTGTTATTCTCAGTTATTACCAAGTATTTGTAGCATATTTTCTATCATTTTCTTCTATTGTGCAAGTTATTTGATTACAGGACTTCTAGAAATCGGCTAGACTAAGACTGGTGTTGACATGGTTGATGCCAATGAGCAATTTGAGAAGATCTAGAATGAGTATTACCTAGAAGACGCCAAGGTTGAAGAAGAGGATTAAGTCGAAGATGAAGAAGGGACCCCCTCAAATAAAGAAGAGAAAATCTATGAAATTCAAAGGTTGTAGGTGTTTCCCCTTCCACAACAAGAAGAAGTTACTTAGGAGCAACAAGAGACTGGTGCCACCCAACCTAGCACCGAGGCACAACTCCCCAACTCTCCCTCTGGGCCTCAACTAAAAAAGAGAAACAATTGAGAAGGGAGGAGAGGGTGAAATGGAAAAGGAGATCGACAATAGAACACCCCCCAATTTCAAGTTGTTGCATGGTGTGGATGAGGCCTTGAAACACAAATATACTTCAAGGGCAGCCATTACTGAGAAGATGGGCTACAAATGTTGTCATCTAGGCTCACAAGGACATGGAATGCGGAGGCTCCCTGAAGTGACTTATAGGAAGCCCCATGCCAAATCAGGCCTAGGAGCTAATGAAGGAGCCCTAGGGTATTCAAGAGTAGGAGAGGCAATTCAATTTGTGACAACTTCTGAAGTTCCAATTTAGACATTATCATCCATGGTTTTGACGTATCCATCTCCCATTGTTATGTAGGCACCCTGACCACCAAACATGAGGTACATCTCTCTCCCCCTACTCTCTCTCTTTTATCTTCTTTTTATGTCCCTTCAATGCCTCCCACTATCTCGTTCATGATCAACACCCTCACATCCACTATGATTGTGCCACTTTCCACCACTTTACCTCCATCTACCATGCAAGAATTTGTTACAATGTAATCTCCACCCACCCCTCTCCATGGGCTCCCATCATTCTTTCCTTCCACATTTCTCACCCGCTAGCTCATTTTCAGAGGAACAATGTCTGCTACTTCATAGTAGCAAGTGACCGTTCCTTTTGGGTTGCCACAAGGATTCCCGATTGTAGGAGAGATTATTCGATCTCAAGAGAAATTCAATCAACAATGGGAGACTACAAATAAAGCCTAGGAAGCTCAAGCAAAGAAAAGAAAATATGTGGTCATGGCTCTGACAATGCTACATATGCAGACCATTTATGATCATGATCAGTAGGCTCTAATGATCACCCACTAGACACCCATGGTGACCAAACCCCAAGGAAAAATGTTTCCCATGGACTACTTAACCTATACCATCAACTTGAACCTCAGTTAGGCGATTCCAATGGACAAAGTGGAATTCATAGAGGAAACACAAAAGGGTGTCACAATAGACTACATCAAATATCATTGTTAACTAGAGAAGAGGGATAAGGAGATCACAAAAATGAAGGGCACAGTTGACTGCTACAAAGCAAAAGTTAGATCTAAATATGTAGACCTCACAAGGATAAGTGTCAATCTATAGATTCATGTCATCGTTGAAAGGTTCCAAGTGGAAGTTAATCAGAGAACCCAGCTATAAATACAGGTAGTTAAATTGAAGGCTAAGTTAGAGAGCCTGGAGAAAGAAAAGTGGAAAAAATTCAACTACAAAAGAAGGAAATTGAGTTGGGACAAGCCCAAAAGAGCCTTTTGGACTCCATGAGCACACAACAATAGATGCAACAACAAATGAAACAAGAATCCTAGGTCAGGGACCAAGAGATTCAATAGTTGAAGTAAGACCTTGTTGGCCACTCTCAGACCATAGGCGTTCTCCCAATGGTTCAACAATTGTATGTACCTTATTGGGAAAGGATCAAAAATTTGGTTTCACACCTAAAGCCAACACTCAAATTCATCGTTGACTCACAAATATTGAGTTCTCAAGTAAGCACATCTATGGAGCAGACCCTCGCCTTCATCTCCCTGAAGGTCGAAGATTCACAACTTGTAGTACATAAACTATATAGTGAAACATATGAAGCACTCTAGGTGGTAGGAGTGATTGACCAAAGACAAGTGAATGGTATGGTTAACGAATTCTTGAGCTACAACATGGTAGCCACAAAATGTAAGCCATTTCTAGAGGTCTTGGAGCAAGTACTCTGGGATAGGAAGGGACACATTGAACATTGGTCTAGTTAGGACTTCCCTCCTCATTCCTCCCAAATAACATAGTACTCTTCGAGGACGAGATTACGGTACTATTGGTCATGAAGCAAAATGACCAAACAATATTTATGGACCTGAGCCAAGAATTGAGAATCTTCGAAGTGGAGGCTATTCTACAACCCCTCAGACAACTCAAGTTCCAAATGAGGGAAATTTTGGAGAGCTTAAGCAACATATCCTTTAAGGAGATTTTAGACTTAGATAGAGTTTTTTATGCTCTAAAAAAGAAAGCTTAGCCTTTTGAGGAAGAATGGGCACCTCTAAAAGTTTCCCTCCAAAATTTGTGAGTATCACGGGCCTCCCCTTTTTGCAACTTCACTTCTTTTTGTGTGTACCAAATATTTTGTGTTGTCCATCCACAGGTGGATTCCACCTGTAAGTCACTAGAACTATGGATCATATCCACTCTTTTGAGATATGTGCCTTAGCACCTTGTTAGACATGGTTGTATAAGTCAAGCATCCAACTCTGCCCTTTTCTTTTTCTCTAGGGCCTTGGTAGGATTGGGTTTGCAAATGAGCTTCCCCCACTAGCAACACATGGCATTGTTGCACTCACCCACTACAAGTAGTGCTCAACTATCTTTTGAGTATCGTAGATCTCTAGATCGTATCAGGAATTCACTGAGCATTAAGGTAATGTCATGATTGTGATCCGTAGATCGTATATATGTGTGTCAAAACATTTACAAGATCTAATTCAATTGTTGAGGATCCTTTATGGAAGTGAGTGGTAGAATCTAAGTGTCTTCAAGGCTTTAGGTGTCGTGTTTTCTAAACCTCTAGAGTCCTAGCCATACAAATCGGTGAAGCCTATATACTCAAGGGTGTTATCTTTGTAGGGAGTTCCTCTCGAGAAGAATTTTTTTGACCAGTTTCTTGAAGAGATTACCATTCTAATTTTTTAGTTTGGAATAGAGATAACAACATTTTTTCTTTCATTTCCAAAGACCTTAGCAGGTGCCCCTCATGGGAAGGATTGAATATTTGTATTGTGACTTTAGGCCTTTGTAATTTTTTCTCCACTCAACAATGAAGAGGACGTGGTGTTCCATTTCAAGCTGTGTGAAATTAATGGTTTTCTATTATTTTTGTTTCTTTGCTTCTATAGTATAAGCTTTGATAAATGTCACGGGCTTTAAATTATGCAATTTCTCTTCTAAATTTCCTGTGAATTTTGAAGGTTTTGATCTATATTATGCAAGTTAGTAGTGAATACCAAAAGTTTCTACAACTTATCACCTTAGCTTTATTTCAATTTTCTTGCTTTTATTCTTACCCTTTTCTCCCAAAGAAATTGAAGGTTCGACTTCTGAAATCCAGGAGGTCATTTCATATATATAAAAATTAATTCCCACATATGTGAAACTTAAGACGTTGTTTTCCTAGATCGAAGGATTTTAGCATCAACACACCCAAAACTATATGGACTAATACATTATACATTTTCTAAGATAATATGGATATTCATATCTCTAAAGCATTGTTGGATGAGGTATGGCTTCAAGTGGAGGAAAAGGTTTGGAAATAAGTGTTAGTGTATAAGAATATAATTTTTATAGGTATTAAGTGATTTTATGTAGGATATATTTCTATAAACTTCCCTACAAGTAAGTTATCAACTATAAAGATGGCTAAAAGATAGATTGGTACTACGCTATTACATATTACTATTAAGAGGTTTACATAAAATTATTATTTAGATGATGGGAGCTCTCATTTAAAGAAATGTTTAAATTCAAAAAAAATATTTTGGTTCTCAACAAAATCTTGTAAAACATCTAAAGTATAAGAAATATCCTTCTTCATCCCCCTCATGTTTTATTGATGTTATGAAGGTTGTGAGGGGATCATCTAAACATAAGGTTGATCTAAATGTAAAGGTGGATAATGTCCTAGGAGGTTCATCAATGGCTAATAGAAAGGGCAAATAAACATACATTATTTCATAAGTAAGCCATAAGAATCTAGTGGTCCATAAGCTCCCAACCCCCTCCTCATTCAAAGCTAATAAAGATATTTTTTGTCAAGATTAATACAAATGAAAGAATGGGGATTAGGTGATGGAATTCCAAATTCCATCTTGGACCAAATCATCCAATCTATATACATTCCAACTTCCTTGAAGTGTGAATATGATTATGAGATAATACACTAGACATAAGTAAATAAACAAAAGGTAGCAAATGAAAAAATAATATATAGGTCATATAGTTCTTATATCTCATATGAAAAATGTTTTTCTCAATTATTTTCTGCTATCTTTATAATTAGGTATGGTAGTAGTTATGTTTTTTTAGTGATAGTGTTATTGGATGTCATTATTTAGGGTTGGGGTCATATATAGACCTCCAAATTTATCTAAAAAAATGATAAGTATATGCAAATAAACTCACAAGAGCATAAACATGCCAAGTTTTCCCTAGAGATCCAAAAATACATTAAAAAATATAGCCTTAGAGAGAAGGTCACTCCTTTTCTAGTATGAAAATGTTAATTACAAATGTATATAGTGCCACAATGCTATTTTTAGCCATAACAACTTAGAATCTCTTAGAATACCTACAACATCAATCTCACCAATAAACCTACAAATACACTTAGTTTGGTTAAGAAATGGACTAAAACCACCCTACAAATGAGAGCTAACCCCACATAATTTATGGGAAAACAATATATAGCATTCCTATAACCTCCGATCCACAAAAACTACAAGATCAATAATCAAATTGGAGAATCAAATGTTAAAATCCCTTCATGTTCGACACTCTATATGTATTTTAGTTAAATTATCAATTTTGTAGAGGGAAAATTACATATTCACTATGGAATTCACCATAGAATAAGGTATGTTCACCATGGTAGATGGTGAATTCATCACCTATACATATCAATAAATTCACTAAAATATATTTTCCAAGTCATTCCAAGGATTGTAACTTATCTCAAATACTCTCATATATGATTTGTACCATTTGAATCCTATTTAAACATCAAGATATACCCTTTTTCAACATAACCCATGAACAAATAAAAAACACCATCTACTAAGCCCTTGTCAACATACCAATGAACATAGAACCCCATGCTCCCAATGGTTCAATAGGTTTTGTCTTGATTTTTTGGAGCATACCTCCCCAATGGGAAGGACTTTCATCCCTACAATATTACCAATATTGATAATGGGAGATCTCCTTTGTATTCCTCCATTATGACTTTTCTCAGCATAGCTTGGTAATGAGAACCCTAAGCCAACTTGTCCTTCACAAAAAGATGAAATAAATTTGATACTACTAAGCCTCTTAATTGATCTACATGAGGCATAAATATAGTTGAAATTCAAAATGATATCCACCCTTGGAAGCTTCAAACTAACTTCACACTCTATTTTGTCTTCCTCAAAATGCACTTGGTTACTTTCATTTGAGAACCCTGCACATTATTACATTGGTTGCCCATTTTCTTATTGTGTGGGGCTCACTTTTAGGTCCCCAAAAAATATTCTTCATGTGCTTTTATTCCTCCAACATTAAGGAAATAATTTGTTTATTATAATTGATTAGTCTTCTACAATTCCCTCATGCAAATTCAAGACAAACTCTTTTATTGATTATTTATCCTATAATAAGTAACATGGATCCCTAATGTACAAATAAATATTGTAAAGATAGATAATTCACATATAATAAAACACCATCAAATAATAGCACATCTTTGAACTTTAGGTGAAGACCATTGAACCACAACTCTCATTGCATATGGACCTTCACATCCACTCCTTGTTGCAACCACCTCAAGTTATACTTGTAGACACCTAAAATTGTCTGAACGTATCACACACTCATAATTTGCTAACTTATCATTTTCCTCATTATCTCCTAATTCATCAATTTTAGTTAAATAATTTTAATTGTTTTATTAAATTCATTGTTTTCCTCTATTAATTGATTAATTCATAAAAAATCATCATTTTTCCTTTAAACCACATCGATTAAATAATTTTGAATTATTTAATTAAAATCAAATTTATATCTCTCCATCTTAATTAAATAATTTCAATTATTTAATTAAAGATCCTAATTTACTCTCACCTCACAAGTAAATAATTTCTTAATTATTTAATTAACTAATTTTTCTCCAACTTGCACATGACATATTCCATTTTCAAAAAGGGAATATTCCTTTTCAAAATATCTTCCCTCCAAAATATCCCAAACTAATTCCATTGAAATAAGGAGATATTTTCAATTAACTAAAGCTTTCATTCATTTTCATTCATTGATCTCTTGATCTAATATCATCTGTTGATCTTTATCCTCCAATCTTTATTGTTGATTGAATCTCCTAGAAATATATAAAACAAGCCATCTTCTTCATAAAAATCATTCAAAATTCTCATGAGAAATTTATATTATTTTGAGAGCATTTCTTCATCATGTTTTGATCATTTGAGTAGCATTTGTGAATCAATATCATCATCAACCAAGCTTTTTCAATGTGGGCTATGCACAATTGAGCAATCCACATATCGAATTTGCATAATTTCAAACAATGGAGTACTAGGTTTTCATGTTCTTTGAATAATTTGATCTTAGTTTGATTTATATTCTTTATTTGTGTTTTATTCATTGATTCATTGCATTCAACTCCATTGGTTAATGGGTTTAATTGATATTTCCTTTGTGGGTTATTGATGTTTTCTAACCCTAATTACTTTAATTGTATCTCTAATTATTTCTCATTTTTTGTGTTTGATATTTTGGCATGCTTGGCAGGAACCACGTCCTAGATTTAATGTTATTTGTAGTTTGTGTTCAACTACAGGTTATAGAGATGCTTTTAAAGAAGATCGATGCTTTTGATCTTTGCACAATGACGCTTTTGATGAAAATTGATGTGATTGACAGCTACAACAACACTTATGATAAATCCCAACGCTTTTGATAAATTAATGCTTTTCTATTTTTTATTATTTTAGGTTATAGTGATGTGTTTGATAAATACAATGATTCTTTTGATGCGACTCAACATGTTTGGCATGACTCGACACTTCTAATTAGTTGCAATGATGCTTATGAGGTATCGTGACGCTTTTGATTTCATTTACATTGACACTTTTAACTATTACAATAGTGCATATTATTTTTTTCTTTGATTGTTATTTTACCCTAACCCTAACATGTGCTTGATATTTTTTTAGGCTAGCATATATGTGCAGTTGTGGCATACAATAGGAGAATACAAAAAGCTTGAAACTACTGACAAATCTTCTTACAGGGCTTTCTTTCTTTATGCTTTCAATTTCTTTAAAATGAACCACACATTTGAATTTGGATTTTAATAAAGAACTTGTTTGTCATGTTTGGTAAGTCCTTGGGTACGTATTCTCTCTCCTCACACCTAGTGCAAACTTGGAGATCAAAAATACCTTAGGATTTGCATTTTTTTTGTTTACCTAAGGATTTGATTATCTGTGGATGCTCTTCCCTCACGACTCTTAGTAATGATCTTGGGAATTAGAAACATCATATATTTGTTTAATTCAATAGGAGGCCTACTTGGGGATTTAATCACCTTAAGGACAACCTCAACCACATTTACTAGTGGGGTATATAAAGGGGGGAGAAAGAAAGTTGTACCCCGAGGTGTGACCAATGTTATTTAAGCCAAGCCTCACAATCCTCAATCTGTTGAGACGTGTATAGGTGATGAGAAGAGGGGAGACCCCCGTCAACTTAGGCATCCTCAAATGGGTCCACTGTTCACAAAACACTAAGAACCTTATTTTTTCAGAAGCCTTTAAGATCATTGATCATTGGCTTAGTAGGGTGTAGGGTACAATATCATGCTCGAAGTTACTCACCATGTACTCTTCTCTTGTTGCGGTGACAAAATTCCTTGTTGGACATAGTCCTTCTAAGGAAAGGGGCGGTAAGGTGGTACATGACCTTATCATACCCTATTTACTCATTCATTTGAAGGTATTAAGATCTGATGAGTGGGCCTCTACTAAGTTAATACACCTTTTACCACTAATTAGGTTGTGATTTTTGAAGTATTTTTCTTATTTAGATTGGTGTTTTCCATATAGAAACTTTTCTTTGAAAAGAATCACATCATTATCCAACTTTGCACCTTAGATTGAGTTATACATGTTATTCTCTATTCTGTGTTATCTCTTGCAAGATCAAAAAACTCAAAATTAGTCCTTAAAACAGTCAGATAAGTCCAAAAACCTAAACAAATTTAGGTTCAACTTGCAAAATCCTACCTTTGTAACACCAAACACTTATGAAGTGTCACAATGACACTTTTGCAAATATACCATTCTTTTGATTGCAACTCGACACTCTTAATTTAGACACATTAATAATTATAATTTGCATCTCGATGCTTTTGATCAAAAACCTACTCTTTGTTAGTCCAAAAAACATTAAACTGTAACGTAGTGACACTTCTAAAAATCCTAACGCTTTTACAAAACCTAGTCACTTTTGATAGGGGAAATGTCACACTTTTTATAGGGTAAAAAGACACTTTTGATTGTCAAATAAAACTTTCTATAATATCCAAAGTTAGAGATTCCAAATATCAACAATCAGTCATTATAGGATCAAAGACTTGTATCAAACAAACCTGTAGTCATAATCAGTCATCCAAAACAACAAACAAAAAGATTTTTTCATCCTCATCCCATATCATCCTTGCATCTTGGGCTTTTAGAAACACGTCCTTTAGTTTTTTAGTAAAAAACAATATCATCAACAATAACAAACAACTCATCCAACAACAACCAACATTAGGCATAAATATTTTTTAGATCTCCTATCACATCTTCTATTTTAGCCTTTTTCTTGGAAAACAATCATTTTCAAGTAAATTGTTGAATTAGCATTACCCCTTGTGAGAAAACTTGCTTAGCAGTCATTGTCTACTCCAAAGTTTGTAATTCCTTTGTGTGGAATCATTAGTCTAGGATAAGAAAGGATCATCCTCAACACCAATCAAAACAAGATCTAGTCAACTTTTATCTTTTAAAGGTTTTAATATCCTCCATCCATCCAACCAACATCAACATCAAACTTTGGTCCAAAACCTAATTAGCATATCTTTTATTCCAAGTCCATCTTGAAGCAAAAAAAATTCCCATAACACATCATCCAAACTCATTTCTTACAAGGTCATCACAATTTTTATGCCTATAACAAGGTCTCAACACAAACAAATCATAGAATCCAACCTAAGTAGTTCAATTGTTGTGGCACCCATGAGTACTGTTGAAACATTCCTTGGAATATCTAACAAACCATTTAACCTCTAAGAGTATCAACCACCCCCCCCCCCAAAAAAAAGATAAAATTTTCACTATATAAGACATCATAAATGAATGGGAGGGATTTATAGAATTCACTAATGAACAACTCCTAGAGATGCAACAAGATCCATCTATAGCTAGGGAACTTGATGTGTTATTAGCTACAGACCCTAACTTGTATTTGCTCAAACTTGCACAAGGAGCTGCTAAATTACCCCCAAACTATGATATTACCACACTTAGGTAACAATCCCTTACAAACACCATAACATCTAGTGTACCTCTATATGAGAATGTTCCTATAGTGCATACTGTTGTTGAAAAAATACCACCACCTCCCATACAAAACATGCCAAGTCAACCTATGATCCCTCCATTTGACATAGATTCTTTACCTTTTCCTAAGCAATACATAAACCTATTATACCACAACCAACTCATAGGTAATTAAATGAGCTCAAATCTCCTAAACACAAACCTCCCACCATTCTAAACATACATGTCCATATCAATCCCAAACATACCAAACCCCTCAAATACCAACATGATGAACTGTACAAACAATCCATTCACAACACCAACTCCTCCACCTCAAGTACATCCTAACATCATGAACACTATGGATATATTAAACATAACAAACCCCAACATCTCAAATTACTTTCCTAACTCACAAAAAAATCATCAACAACAACCCCCTCAATAACATGTATTTCAAAAACAACCCTTTCAATAATAATTCTTTAAAAAAAAAACCCCTCAACAACATGTACCTCAAACACAACAACACATCCCCCAACAACAACAAACTTCTCAACAAAAATACATTCATCATCAACAACAAGTTCCTCAATAACACATCCCCCATCAACAACAAATTTCTCAACAACAACAACACACACCATCAACATAAAATCCCACCACAACATCAATACAATCTGTATGAAACCATCCAAACATAACAACATGGTCCTCAACATCAAATCAACCCACAACAAAACCCATCTTACAACATATATGAAAACCTTCACAATATCCTATCAAATCAAAATCCATATATAATTCATCATCCATACCCCAACTTGGTGCAACACATATGTTCCACTCAACAAACACCAACCAACCCTCCTATTGTCTTGGATTCACAAATCCAAAGATTAAATCATAAAATCAATGACATACAATTGGGAAACACAAATAAATCATACGCTCTCAAAGACCTACATCCTTATCCGTTCAATAGGAACATAACTCTAACACCTTATCCTCATAATTTCAAGATGTCAAAATTTGACAAATATAAAGGACATGTTGACCCATGTGAACATATAAGGAAATTATAAATAGCTTTCTTATAGGTTTCATATAGCGATACATATCTAATACGCCTCTTTCCATGAAGCTTAGGTGGACAAGCGATCGAATGGTTCTCTCACTTACCCCTGGGTATCAATACATTCCAAGAACTTATTGACAAATTTGTAGCTCAATTCTCCTATAATATAAAATATGAGGTTACTATGACTAAATTTTATATCATACAACAAAACCAAGGAGAAACATTCACATCGTTTTTACAAAGATGGATACATAAAGCTAGTAAATTCAAATGGCCCATTCTGAAAAAACTTGTTGACATCTTTGTTCAAAATATTAAAAAAAAAATGGTTTTCACCAATGCATACAATGTTCCAATACATATGAATAACTCATAGAAAAGGGTCTAACAATCGAAAGGGGGCTCTCATTGTAAAAGGGCTATTCAAAATATACAAAGACAATAAGGACCAACCTTCAAGTTCTAATGAGAAACCATGCCTATGGGCTAAAAACAAGAACCTTACAAATGATAGTGTTGTAGACACAAAATTTGTTCAAAATCCACAACCCCAACCAAACAATCAACAAAACATTTAAAATACAAATCCTCCACGAGGACAACTACCAAGACCTAACAATTTTCCTTGATGTAATTCACTCCTTTAGGGGAACCCATTGAAATGGTCTTAAATAAATTGATTCAATCAAACCATATCCAACTTCTTGAGCTAAGGCATTATGAAGAACCAAAAACTAAACCTTCCTGGTATAATGACAATGATTATTGCCAATACCATAGAAAAAAAAGGTCACAAGACACAAAATTGTGTAAAACTCAAACATCTTATACAAGACGTTATCGACCAAGGAAAAGTTAGAGTAGATCAATTCCCTAGCACTTCTAGAAACCAAGATCTAGGAATTTGCAAATATCCTATCATAGATCATGGAAAAGGAAATTATTTTTGTAAAATAGGGAACATCAACAAATTCAATTGTTCCTATGATAATGTAGTAGGAAACATCTAGGAATCCAATAATCATGTTGACATATATCAAGATAATTTTCCCAAGTGTGATCAAAGTCACCCCCTAGCTCTAGTAAGGGCTCATTTAGAAAAAATAGCCTTCATATCATCTCAAATCATAGCATACCTCCCTTATTTTATTCTATGATAGGTCATATTGAAGAAACTTATCCATAAAAAGCTTTCATCTCATCCCTGAAACCTTCACAAAATCAATTTGCACCACCTCTACCAAATCACTCACCCCATGGTGATACCTTCCAAGATCTCTTTCAAGGATTATCTATGATAAATGAAAATATGCTTCAAACCAATCTAAGCCATGGTCAAGAAAAATGGGTCCACACACCTTCATGCCTCTTATCACCTATCATGTCCTCTCAAAATCCATTACCATCATATCAACATCCTAAGACTACCCAAGTGTCCTTCATTCATACTTCATCATTAAAATTAGATCCATGTCAAGAACATAATCCAAAGCACAATGAAGAAAGATCTAAAATAATTCAAAATCAAGATATCCAAGTTGATAATACTCCCATATCTCTAGAGCTTCTTAAAGCTCTCATTAAACCGTTCTATTCCACTCAATGAACCAATAATTTATTCGATTCATATTCCAATAGATTCCACATCCCCAAATGAGATAATTACTTCCACAAGACACATAGATGGTATTATCCTAGTTCATTCAAAACAAGAGTCTTCTACTCTAGACATATTTTCAAATGATGAAGTTATAGTTGAATTCACAGGATTTCATGGTGACATTCCAGCAAATGACCATGAAGAATTTTTTTATATCAACTTTGAAACATCAACATCTTTTAACAAATAATCATAATTCAATTTTCCTCAAACTTAGGTCAAAGATATTGATCAAGAAGCTATCTTGCATATTGATCAAACATCTATAACCTAAAAACTTGGATCCCAAGTTATTCAATTTGATAATACTCCCATGTCTCTAGAGCTTCTTAAAGCTTCATGAACCAATAATTGATTCCATCTATATTCCAATAGCTTCCACATCCCCAAATGAGATACTTCCACAAGACACATAGATGATATTCTCCTAGTTCATTCAAAACAAGAGTCTTCTACTCTAGACATATTTTCAAATGATGAAGCTATAGTTGAATTCACAGGATTTCATGGTGACATTCTAGTAAATTACCATGAATAAGTTTTTAAAATAAAATTTGAAGCATCAACGTCTTTTGACAAACAATCATAATTTAATGTTCCTCAAACTCGGGTCGAAGATATTGCTAAGGAAGTTAAGGGTGTTGCCACAATAGTGTGTCTCACTTTTGGGACATGCTAATTTTTGCCTGAAATCGATTTTTTTAGAAAAGATAATGATTTAAGACTTGAGAGGTTCCATCTAAAGGTTTTTAATTGAAGAGGGATAGATAATACCCCCTTGGATATAACCCCTCTAGTATTAAATCATACCCACAATGGAGTCTCCTTCGCACCTATCAAAATGCTAGCAAAAAAATAATTTTTCTTTACCTTTTGAGGGATTAAATGATGTCATTTAGGAATTATATTTTACAAGATTATAGCCCTTGAAATGATCTTTCCAACAAGTATATTTTTGATATGTTTTCATTTTATCAAGTATTTAATTTTTAATTTTTACTGAACTTAGGTTTTTCTTCAAACATCAAGCTCTTCATTTTACAGAGGTGGAAAAATAGTAAATGATTGTAAAAAAAATTCAAATATTACCATTTCCCTAGGTATTGATGTCCTTGTTTCACCAAAAAAATAAAAAATGGATTTTGATAAATACACAACAAGTTAGGTTGTACGATACACATGTATGTCCAAATTATAGTTATAGTGACTTTGGAAATTAATTAAAAATATATATATGTAACCAAAAATTATGGAAAAATATCCTTTCCCTAGATATTGATGTTGAGAATATACATTTCAAAAATTATAATTTTATCCTTTATGGAAAAAAAGTTATGTTGTACGACACAAAAATTACTTTCTAAAAATGTTGTTTTTTGTTTAAAACTAGCTATTAAAGGAGATGTTGAAAGATTCGTGATTTATTTTGGAAAATTTTGAAAAAAATATATGTATAATCTGTTGTAAACAAGCAACACTGAGAGGGGGGGGTGAATCAGTGTTGAGAAAAAATTCAACTTTATTATTTTGTGATTTAACTTAATCATTCAATAAAAGAAACATGCATCAACAGAAAGAAAATAATCTCAACACCATAACACCAAAATTTTTATGGGGAAACCCTATTAGGGGAAAAACCATGGTGGATGGCCAATCCGTAATATAATATGAGTATACCCAAAATAAGAAGTACAAAATGGGAATGCACTTGCATTCAGGCTCACTGCCTAAAGCTCACTGCTCAAAATGGATGGCCTCACTGCCCTACAAAGATTTGGAATAAATCCAAAAGAGTGAACTAATGAAATAGCATCCACAATGCCTGATTATAGTTTTGATTTAGCTCTAATGACAATCTACTATCCTTTAGACAGATTCAACAATCTTGCTCTGCTCTGCACAACTCGCACTATAGAAATATTAATGCACAAGTGAAACTGTGCATAATCGCTTAATCGATCTTCCTAATGATCGCAACACACCACCACACTACTTTCTCACACACATCAAATTATATATCAAATCTCTTATATATCCACAACTAGAAATACAATCGCTATAGGTCGGCCTTAATAAAACTTGGAAATATTATTAACTATCGGCCCAAAATTACAATTGGATTTTCAATGTGGATCTAACACCGTCGGCTAGACTATAGCTGAGACCCATAATTAAATGTTTGAACATAAAGACATTTTAAATAATTCCACTTTACACATCCACAACGCGCCACATTCATTGAGTCGGCTACAACAAACAAATTGACATAAAACATCCTATCGGACCTCCCAGCTCGTACTGCCACTGATGCAACACCACAAAATTCAGTAATAAGATAATATACGTGTTCACCAATCAATCCCAAGGGTCAACAACACAAAATGATGATCCAGTGAAGTAGACAGATTGACTGACTGATCGGATACCCTGTTCTTTAGATATTTTGTCAGTAACAAACAGTATTACACTTTAGCTGTCAGAATGACTAGATACAGATCTGCGGACCATGAAGATGACTTTAGTTGCCATCAATCACAACACTGGAAGCCATATGCAAACATAATCTACACACAAATTTCCATAAATCACTAGTTTGTACCATCTTCAAATTCTTAATGGTTTAGCTACTATAGGTCTCATTAGATGAAGATTCAGTTAAAAATATTGATGTGAATGTCTATATTGGGAAAAAGGTGAGACACGATATTGTGATTTCACCTTTAACCTGCATATTGAGGAAACACCTATAACCTATAAACTTGGATCCCTTACCTTTGTCAGATCAAGCTTTCTTACTAATGAGAATACTAGCACCTTTGAAGGTTCCCAACAGTGCCGAGGAGGATTAACACCATGTTTCCAAGATAATTCATATTCTATTGCCAACAAAATTTACCAACGAATGTAGTATCAAGGGAAGGATTAAGCCTACATGAACATGGTATTCTAGAACTAGTGTAATTTTTCAACAATCTTAAGCGTCAAGGTATTGGTTATTCAACGATCAAAGAATCTAATGATTTTAGTGATACCCCCATGATACTGGGGACAACTTTATCTAATGTAAACATCAACATGGGAGTCATGAATGGTATTTATGATGAAATTTTTTCCAATTCTCCACACATCCAAGTCATTAACCATCATTCCTAGCTCTTTCCACCCACTATTTAGGACCAATAAAAGAAGAATACTCGTACAAATAAAGAGAAAAATCAAGTTGTTGAAGCTAAAGAATTAAAAGGCCAAAGTGGACACATGAAGTTAAAATGGATTCCAAAGAAAAATAAAGCAAATAATCCATATCAAAATCCATTAGTCAATGAAACTAGAAAGGGGCATCCATCTATCAAAAATGTCTACTGATTTCAAAGAAGTATTCAAGAATGACATACAAAGTGCATGGAAAAGTTGGTCCTAAATCCACTCAAAATTCCACATACACACTCAATCATCCACCATCTCAAGTTTGGAAATTAAAAGATCCATAATACAAACTATCCAGTAATTCATTCATATCTCATATCATCCATCAAAGTCCACCATACCACTTAAAATCTAAAAAATCTATATCCTATGACGTTCATTGTATCTTGGAAAAAATGCTTTATCATAAGGAATCCAATGGAGCTTTATTGCAATGTGTGTATTTAGATAAGGCCAAATCTAGTATTGACAAAGATCACAAGAACATCCAAGGGTTATATATCAGCACAATTATCTCAGAAAAGCAACTCCTAAGGCTAACTCTGGTATCAACAAAGATCACAAGAACATCTAGGGGTTATATACAAGAAAAATTATCTTGGTAAAGAAACTCCTCAAGGTAGGATACCATTGGCACGTCATGACAATAGTTGTCACATAAAATCCACCAAGTGGTTCCACATAGTCAATAATCCTTTCAAAAATAATCTAAAAATTTTAAAAAATAGTAAAGAAGAAAAGAAAAATGTATTCTTTAGTGAAAACCATTCTTATGGTGCTTTGGGCAAGTACCATGATGAAAACCTAGCAAACAAGCATCATGTGTAAAATCAAGTATCTATGTGCACCATTCTAGTTGGGAGCATATTATCTTGTCTTAACATTCTATCCATAATATATTTAACATTCCATCCATTCCATCCATAATAAATCCAATATTTCATCCATTCCATCCATAATGAATCCACGATTCTATCCATCTGATCCATTTGATTTTCATCCATCCTCCCCACCTATCTTGATCTTGATAAAGACTAAGGGTATATACTTTAAAATATGCTTTTGAAAAATCTTGACATGGTCACTTCCTTCAACCATATCCTATATCAGGTCATATTATCACCTACACCTAGCACCATTTGAATGGTAATACTGGGTCAAACACGTTATCTTATCACATAATATTCTTTAGAAGAAAAACTTTTTTCCTATTCTCCACATCCTTTCACATATCCATCCATCATAGATCCATTCATAGCATTTTGTTCATTGCTAGACATTGGGGATAGGTACTCACATCCTGCTTCGAAATAAATCTTGATATATGTCTTCTAGCTCACGTAGTGATCTACACTCCTATCAAAAAATCCAAAACATCTAGATAATTAAACATCCAAAAGCAACCTCAAGTATTCAATTTTTTTCCAAAAAATAACCTGAAATAGTGAGAAATTTTCAAAAACAACCTCAAATATTCCAACAAAAAGTTCAAAAACATTTATACATGTTAAAAAACATATCACCACAACTCACCCATCTGCAATAATTTTTCCATCCATAATAAATCTATCATCACTCACCTTTGACGAAGTGATCAAAAGAAAATGCAACAGTCATCAAAACATAGACGTTCATGAAAAATCATAAGTATTGATTATTGTCAAAACATCAAAGTATCCATGTCAAATTTCAAAATCATTTTCTAAATCAAGATCAACATCCAATAATTGCCTTAATCGATATATCTTTCCTACAATAGGCATCATTTCAAATATCAACTAAAACAATATCTCTAGAAAGAGATATGACACCTTTGATATTTTTGGTTAGTTGATCTTTTCTTTTGATTTATCTTTTGTCTCATTCCATCACTCACTCAATGCCACCTTTATCTTCAATATCTTTTTTTTTTCTAGAGGGGTATGTAATGGGGCATAGTCATTTCTTTCATTTGTTGTGTTTGTGGGATGCTCTTGTAATATGACCATGGTGAATACTTGCCTTGTGTGTGTAGGGATAGTCTCAGGAAACACAATGACCTTTGCATATTTGGTTCTTTATACCTTTTGTGCATTGGCCTAACTTGATTTGAGGTTTCATTCTCTCACATGATCAAACAAGGTTTTTGTATGTCAGGTATGAACAAGGGTACTCATGTTGTTTGCAAAGTCAAATTCTATGCAATAGATGCAATGCCATCCTGGTTCTTCATACCTTGGTGCATAGTATCTATTTGATATATTAAAAAAAGGATTGCTCTACATTATTTAGCATAACCTAAAGAAAAAGAAAAATAATCCATCCTATCTCATCACATATCCAATAAAACAATCCAATAATCATAGTTTTCTTGATATTTTATCAACATCATTCATTCATCATATTTTATTCTAGCTATCCATCTAATTATCTATGTTTTTCTTCTATCCTAGTTATCATGGTAACATCCACAAAACCTCGGAAGCATCATAAACCCATATTATGTGTAGTGACAAAAAATGTACTCCTTTACATTTTCTCACTTTGTTTACCTCCCCTTAGTTAATTGGACTTAATGAAGCCTCTAATTTATCCAATTATGCATTTAAAAGCCTAATTAATCCTATTTTCTAAAAGGGGAACCTATATTAAATAATTGCAAACATTAATTAAATTACCTTGGAAATTGAGTATCCTAGATTTAGGTCCTAGGATCCAAGAGCGAATGGGTCCTCCTTAAGTTGAGGATCTCATTTTTTAATATGTTTTTGGTGGAATTTTTATTATTCAAATTGTCGGCCTTTGATGTTTAATTGTCGGGAGATTAGAAAATTACCTATAAATACAAGGTCTTTTTATCATTTCAAATCCTAGGAGAATTTTTATGAGACTTCACAAGAGAAAAAATTATTGTCAAAGGTGTTCAAGAGCAGATTTATCAGCAATCAAGATCAAGATCATCATGTCAAAGTTATTTGCATTCATGCATGTTTTTGGAGCTACAATTGTGATGTAGGTTTCAAGCATTCAAGCATCAAGATCAAGACCTTAGAGAGATGTGTTAGACTTCAGTCCTCTAAGGATCTCCATTAAAGGGTTTGCTAAGTTACAATATAGCATTGTTCATTCATCATTCCTTCCTTTCATTATTGTTTCATTTCAAGGTTTAATTACCAAGCTATGGTTTGACCAAGGAAAACCCTTATCCACCAAAAAAAAACATTTTTTTAACTCTCTGTGTATGTGCAAGTTCATAGGTGAAGAAGGATTGAAATTGAAGATCTCAAACATGCAAAATTGCAAAAGTTGTCAAAGTTGCAAAATTGTCACAAAAAGTTTTCAAGACCATGGAAACTCATATCCCATATTTATTTCCAACTTTTTAGTAATGAAACCTATGGGAAAAGGAATCTTAGATCCATATCCAAAGGCTCCTGAAAATTGAGGAAAAGTTTTGTACAAGGACTCATTCACCATTTTTGGACACTCAACAACCACTTTTGGTGATGGGTATACAGTGTCTTACCTTTCTCAGATATGCTAAAATTTGTTGTTTCTACAAGAGTTATGATTCATCTACATGATTTAGGTCTTACATTGGATATTTTAGTTTATTTAATATTTTATTTTTATCTCCCAAAAGTGTTGTTCAAACAAATTTTACCCCGTCCTCAATCATAAAGAAATTTGCAAGATCTCCAATAGGGTTGACTCACGTATGGTTGAAATTCAATCCTACCATTGAGGGATCTCATTTCCTAATGAAATAGAAGAAATATAGGTTCATTACAACCCATTTTTACCCTTTCTATTTTTGGTAAACTTACATTGGTGAACCCTCATTTTAATGAACCCATTTTTTAGTGTTTCATTATGATAGCATCATACATCATCCATCCTGCATAGTCATCATATATAATAATAAAAAATACAAAAATAATCATCATAGTATAGAATCATACATCTTGTTGAAAAATAAGGTGAAAGAAAGCTACAATATGAACTTATGCAAGTGAATTTAGATCTAAAAATTAGATTACCAAATCATAAAAAAAATATGTGATTGCAACATACATCACAATATAGAAATCAGCAAACAAAATGTGACACCAAATTTATGTGGAGAAACCCTTTTGGGAAAAAAACTCTACTTGAGAAAAGAGGAAAAGTATATTATTAATCTTCCCATGAGAGTACACAATAATACACTTCACTACTGATCTCAAATCAACCCGTCAGCACTCTGTTACCTACAAGAACTCAATATGAAACTACCATCTCATGGCTCCAATTTATATAAATTGTGGGAGGTAAAACCACAAATGGTAAACCAAAATAGGAGACACAAAACCACCTACAAAAACCCACACCCCTCTTCTTGGACAGCCAAAAGACAATAAAGTATTAATTGGATATTCAAGACTCTCATATTGGTGCCTAACCCATTGCCTATTCAACTCCTTTCTTTTCGGATGCTCGGGTGACCTTTCCACTTCCCGATGAAACACCAACAAACACCTTTTCTTCTCCAATCTTGGATTCCCACTCCAAAACCTTTCATATTCCATTTTGGATGCCTAGAAAAGATACCTTATCTTTATTTGATGTGTAACCTCCAAAAATAAATCCTCTTTAAAATATAATTACAACATGCCAAAATTCAATATTTTTCTCTCATGTCCTCTAGAACACATTCCAAGGAACATGGAGACACACAAATGACATAGGATTACAAGGTCAATTTCACCTTATCCTAATATTTTCCCACTTGAAATTATACATTGTAATTATATCTAAGAGATATAAAACATAAAAATCAAATACAGTGATCAAATCCCATGGCCTTCTTGCACCAAGAGAACTTAACTGTGGTCATTGGCTTCATAAGAGAGTTTGCAATATTATCCAAAGTGTCAACCTTTTTTATCAAGACCTTACCATTCTCAACCATGTCTCACACAAAGAAATACTAAACATCAACATGCTTAGTACAATCATGATACATAGGATTTCTAGTCAAGCAAATAGTACTCTAACTGTCACATCCAATCCTCATTGTCTTACAATCAAAACCAATGCCATTACCAAGTTTATGTAACCATAATGCCTCCTTAGAGGCATGTGTAGCAAACATATACTCTAATTCAATGGTGGGAAAATCAACTGTAGGTTGCCTCTTACTTATCCAACTCACTGCTCCTCCAAACAAAGTAAATACATAGCCATTGTTGGACCTTTGACTATCCAAGTCACCTGCCCAATCTGCATCAACAAACAACTGTATGTCCAATGACTTATCCACTTCATTAGTACCATGATAAACCAAACAATAATTATAAGTACCTCACAAATATTTAAACACCCTCTTAACAAAATTCCAATGCTTTCTACCAGGGTTAGACATAAACCTACTTAGAACTCCCATTACTTGGGCTATATTTGGTCTAGTGCAAACCATTGCATAAATCAAACTACCAATGACACTAGCATAAGGGACCATAGATATATCCCCATAATCATGCTCAGAATTAGGACACATATCTAAGCTCAACTTAGTTCCAATTGGAAATGGAATACTAACTTCCTTACAATCATGCATATTTAACCTCTGTAAAATGGTATCAACATACTTACTTTGACTTAACCAAAGCTTTTTATGAACCCGATCTCTTCTAATTTCCATCCCAAGAACATATTTTGTAGCCCCCAAGTCCTTCATATAAAATTTGCCAAAATTTTGTGCCTTGATCTCACTAACCATCATCTTGTTGTTACCAAAAAACAACATATCAACATACAAGGCAATAATTAGAATATGATCATCAATAACCTTAATATAAACACAATGATCATCCTCGCTCCTAAGAAAACCCAAGTTCAATGCACAAGAATCAAACATCTGGTATCACATCCTAGGTGACTATTTCAAACCATACAAAGATCTCTTCAACCTACAAACCAATTATTATTTTCCTTTTACAACAAAACCATTAGGATATCACATATAAATTTCCTCCTCAAGATCCACATACAAGAAAGAAATTTTAACAACCATTTTCTCTATCTCAAAATCACAAGCAGTAGCAATAGATAATAGGAGTCTAATAGAAGTTAATTTAGCAATAGGAGAGAAAATTTCACCAAAATCAACTCCCTCTATCTAGGAGTAGCCCTTAGCCACTAATATGGCCTTGTATGTAACAACCACAACCTTATAACAAGGAATTTACTTGGTGTTTTAACCAAAAAGTAAAAATTACTTATTCCATAAAAATAGGACATAAAAATTTTATTCAATAATTGAAAGTTACAATTGCATAATTGATAACATAAGCATAGCATATTTGGTGATTTCAAAGAATTCAAGCACAAAATTTCTCAAGAAGTTAACTTGTCTGAAGGACTTAACTCAAAATAAAAATGTGATGGTTGAGCACAGGAGAGACCCTAGGTCAAGCCAAACACAGGAGTATCGTGGAAGAGATCCTAGCAGGTGGCCTTTCAATAGATGGAATGGGGGTAGATCATAGAACCCAAGGTGGAGAGCACCGCAACAAGCATGGAAGGCTCCAACAAAAAATGATCAGAGTTTTTCTAGATTAGAAAAGGATAACCCTATGTCCATAGATCAAATGCAAGAAACAGATGGGGATATGCTAGAATGTGGCTAACTGGTCTAGTGGATATGAAGAAGCTGGAAAAGCTATTTTGGAGACCAAAAAATCAAGCGACTCAGCCATCAGAATAGGTAAACCCTAACTTTGTGCATACTGAAGTAGTTTCTTTACTGGTGGATGGAAAGGCTTGGAATGAATTGGTGATCCATTTTAAGGAAAGAGCCTTTTTATGAAGTGGAGTGGGCCATGGCCAGCCTTTAAAAGGGTTAGAAACTGGTGTGATGCTCGTTGGGAAAAATCTGCAGTGCTAAAAACCCTCCCAAATGGCTTTTATTTGGTTATTTGTCCACAAGCCAAGGACAAGGAATGGATTTTCAATAGTGGACCTTTTTTAATGGGGGGGAAGGGTTTATTTTTGAAAGATTGGACCCCAAACTTCAACCCAAAAACAAAAGCCATTACAGAGGTGTCGATATGGATTAGATTATATAATCTTCCTCACGAGTATTGGGATGAGGAAACCCTAAGGTTAATAGTTAATAAGTTGGGATCTTTCGTAAAAGCAGATGAGGCTATTACGAATAAAGACTATAGTATGTGTGCAAGAATATGTATTTTGTGGTAGGCGGCTCATCCCCTCCCCAGAATGGTTGAGTTGAAATTGGGGGAAGGAACCTGGAGGCAAGAGATTGAAGTTGAAGAAGTGATGGAAATGTGTTCAACGTGTAAAGGTTTAGGGCACCCTGTTGGCGAATGTACCCATCTGGAAAAAGGGAAAGGGTTAGGGTTAAATGCTTTAAATGACCTTTTGGTTTTGAAAGAAAATAAACATCAAGGAGAAAATGAGGAATTTATGGATGTCATGATAAATAGATGGGATCTCCATAATGATGCTTCCTGGAACGTGCAAAAATTAGATGTGTTCCTGAATCTATGGGATACAGGGAGAGAAAATGAAGATTTTGGAGTGGTTTGGAATCAGAATATGGCGAGAAGGAGCCCTAAGGGCTTGCAAAAGGAGGTGACTCCATTCAGGGATTTTAAACAATCTATAGAAAGTGGGCTAGATGAGACAAGGAACACAGGAGATGCTCTAGTGAATATTACCATGGTACCTCTGCCAAAGGAAACTAAGGTCATCATAGGCAAGGAGGCTGAAAGTATTGACCGGGGTTGAAGGATGGAAGATTTTATTGATTTTTCCAGAATTCATTTTGGACCTTTGTTCTTTCAAGAGTAGGGTCAAACTGAGGGCCAGGTTCTAAAAACCCCAAATGCAGTAAGAAGGAATGTGGATAACTCATCATGGGAGAAAATGGGTTTGAGCCTAGAATTTGACCCAATATGTAGTCATTCTCAAAACAAAGTTGATACGGATGGAAAAACTTTTCACAAGACAGATAACTGTGAATCAGAGGAACTTGTGTTTAAAGACATTGAAATCTCTCCAATTCGCAATTTGGAGAATTCCTTTGAAGAAGTGGGAGAGGAGGGGAGCTTGTATGATGATCTTGAGTCTGAAACCCATACAGAAGAGGTAGGGGATGGTGGAGATGAATTAGGCCTTAAATCTGAGCTGGGTATTGTTGAGAAGAGAACATTGGCCCAATCAATGGCAAAGCAGGCAAAAGTGAAAATTGGGGAGAAGAAGAAAAGAGGTCCAAAATCTGTTAAGGAAAAATTGGAAATGGCCAAAAGTGCTTCGGGTCAAAAAAAGCTAAGATATGCCTTTTCCCGGGAGACATGAAGGTCCTTTCGTGGAATGTTAGGGGCTGCAATGCCCCTGACAAAGTTTGTTTGATCAAAAGGTGTCTTGATCAAATGAAACCTGATATAGTGCTTTTGCAAGAACTAAAACTTAGTGAGGAGGATTTAAATGCTTTTAAGAGGCATTTTGGTATGTGGAAATGTTTTTATGTAGTTGTTGAAGGTGCTTCTCCGAGGATTGGTTTTCTTTCAAGAGAAGTGGTGATGATGGCTCATGAGATTAGATCTGCCAGGTCTTGGCAATGGGTTAGTTTTTTTTTCTAAGCAATTGGAAACAAACATTAACATCATAAATGTCTATGGGCCTAACAGTAATGCGGATTTGAAGCATGTGTGGAGGGAAATCTTGGAGGTTCTTCAAAACAATGGTGATTTATTGTTTCTCCTAGGTGGCAATTTTAATGCAATATTGCATCTGTTAGAAAAGAATGGTGGGGCAGGTTGGGTGTCTCAAAAACAAAAATATTTCAGTAATTTTGTTACTGAAAATGGGCTTTTGGATATTCAGTTCAAGTCTGGAAATTTTACTTGGACAAACCAGAGAAGTGGCTTCCTGAATATAGTTGAAAAACTTGACAGATTTTTTCTGGCTGGAAATTGGGTAAATGTTCAGTGGACGGTGCAGGTAGAGATCCTTCCTATTACAGGTTCAGATCATTACCCCATAAGTGTTTGAATTCAAGATGTTGTTCCAGATAGATGTCCTTTTAAATTTGAAAAAATGTGGCTTAGAGCGGATGGTTTTTTGGATTTGGTGGTTGGTTGGTGGTCAAATGCTCCCCCAAGGGATGGAAATAAGGCTTTTATTTTCTCCAAAAAACTTTAGTATGTAAAGGAAAAATTAAAGCAATGGAATCGAGAGGTTTTCAAAAATATATTCTCAGAAAAGCTTATCTTAGAACAAGAACTAAGGGGGCTTCATGCTAAAATTATTGAAGGTGGTATGGCGAAAGAAGACTTCAGAAGAGAAAAAGAGCTTAGCAAGCAGTATGTAGAGATTTTGGCTAGAGAAGAAATCTTTTGGAAGAAAAAATCCAAGGAGAATTGGCTCAAGGAGGGTGATTGGAATACAAAGTTCTTCCACAACTCAACAAAGGTAAGGAGATCTTTAAATAAAATTCTTTTGATTCAGGATTTCCATGGTAATACTTTAACAGACAAGGAAGATATTTGCAAGGAGGCAGTTCACTTTTTCTCGAAATCCTTTAGAGATACGCAAAGGAACCTATCTTTGGGGGAGGATATTTTAGAGGTTATCTTTCGGTGTGTCTTGAATTCATAGAATGCATCTTTTACTAAAGCGATGTCTATGGAAGAAGTTAAATCAGCCCTATTTAGTCTAGGTAGTGATAAGGCGCTAGGACCAAATGGTTTTTCGGCTTTGTTTTTTCAGAAATGTTGGGGTTTATTAGCAAAAGATATCTGGGAAGTGGTGGAGGAGTCGAGGGAAGGTAAGTTTGTTTTTAAATGTTTTAATAACACCTTTATAGCTCTGATTCCAGAAAAAGAGGAAACAATCTCATTCAGTGACTTTCACCCTATTTCTTTATGTAACACGATCTACAAGATAATTTCAAAGTTCATGGCGAATAGTTTGAAGCAAGTTTTTCACACTGTTATTTCCCCAGAGCAAAGTGGCTTTTCTCCCAATAGGTCTATTTATGAAGGAATTATTGTGGCTCATGAAGTGATACATTCCATAAGGAGTAGTCATTTAGAAAAAATGTTGATTAAACTTGATATTAGGAAAGCCTATGATGAAGTGAATAGGGATTTCTTGCTAAAAGTCCTACTAAAGTTTGGTTTTAGTGAGGACTGGGTAAGATGGATTGAAAGTTACATCAAATCTACACGACTTTCAATTTTGGTAAATGGAAGTCCTCATGGTTTTTTTGAGATTGAAAAAGGCTTGAGACAAGGTGGCCCGATTTCACTGCTTTGTTCATAATAATGGCCGAGGCTTTGGGTAGAATGATATCTAAAAAAGAGGTGTGATGGTGTGTGGAAAGGGGTTAAGGTGGAAGAAGGTATGGGCCCGTTGTCTCATTTACAATTCGTGGATGATGCATTGTTGATAGGGGAGGCCTCTTCAGGGAAGCAAGGGTGATTAAGGGTATTCTGGATAAGTATAGTGTTGTTTCGGGTCAATGCATAAATTGGAGGAAATCAAAAAAAAAAATTCTTCAACACCAAAGTGCAGAAGTAGAGGGAGATTTGCACCATCTTCGGGATGAAGACTGGAATGGTTCCAGGAAGATACTTAGGTATCCCTCTTTTTGGTGGTGCTAGTAAGTCAGGAATTTGGAAAGATTTAGTGGATTGTTGTCTAAAGCGTATGGATGGGTGGAAAAGCAGGTGGTTAACTTCAATTGGCAGAATTCTAATGTTGAAATCGGCAATTTCTGCAATTCTAATCTTTTCAATGATGTGCTTGTGAATTCCGAAGAAGGTTATAAGTGTCTTTGGGCAAAGGATGCAGAAGTTCTTCTAGAATGGTTCACAAGAGCAGGACAAGGTTCCCCTCTTGGCATAGGATGAAATCTACAAGTCAAAAGGGGTAGGTGGAGCTGGTTTGAGGGATTGGAATCTTATGAATGAGGTGCTTGGGGCTAAGCTAGTTTGGAATATTTACTCCCAACCATCACAACTGTGTGTTCGCATTTTGAAAGAAAAGTATCTTGACTCAATGGAGGATAGTAGGATTTTAACCATGTGTAATCCACTAACTGGCTCAACTATATGGAATTTTATTATCTCCTATAGGTAGGTGGTTGTGGAGCATGTTTCGTGGCAGATTGGGAATGGTCTTAGGGTGAAGTTCTGGGAGGACTCATGGCCAGGCTACCCAGTTTTATAGGATAATGGTGACCTCTTAGAGCTCAAGAATTGGTTTAAAGAGCAGTGGGGAAAAAACGTAAGTGATTATCTGGAGTTCAGGGAGGATGATTTTGGAGGTGAATGGTGTTGGAAGTCTCTCCAGAATGTAGGGTTATTAGAAAGGCAGCAAGTTGTTATGCAGGAGATTTTTAATTCTCATAAAATTTTGTGAGTGAATTGTGAAGACAGAGTCATTTGGTGTGGAGCAGTGGATGGAAAATATTCAGTTAAAATGTGTTATTATCTTCTAGATGCTAGAGCTAGAAATGAAGCTTGGCCAGTAGATCTTTTTGGGGGGAAGGAATGCCTACCGAAAGCAGGGACTTTCGCTTGGTTGGCAGTCAAAGGGAAAATTTTAACAGGGGAAAGAAGAAGGCGTTTGGGCTTCTACGGACCAACAAGATGTGTAATGTGTGAAAAAGTGGAGGAAACAATAGATCATCTTCTGCTTCATTGTGAAATGGCAGCTTCTTGCTGGGATATGTTATTGAAATCTTTGGGTTGGCATGGTCCTTTACCGGTTACATTAAGGGGTGTATTTGAAGGATGGCCAATTCGAAAGGTAAAAAATACCTTCTCTTGTATATGGAGGGTATGTCCTTCAATTGTAGTTTGGGAGGTCCTGGAAAATCCTTCTATTCCTCTCTTTCTAGACCTCCCAAACTACAACTTAAGGACATACCCTCCATATACAAGAGAAGGTATTTTTTACCTTTCGAATTGGCCATCCTTCAAATACACCCCTTAATGTAACCAGTAAAGGACCATGCCAAGGGGGAAAAACCTAAGGAAGGATGGTGGAAGGTCAATTTTGATGGAGTGTCAAAGGGAAATCTGAGACCTTCTGGTGTTGGATGTATTATCCAGGATTGGAATGGAAATTTTTTAGCCTTAGGTGCAATGAGATTGAAGGATGGGACTAATAACATTGCAAAAGCAACAACAGCCCTAATGGAAATCAAACTAGCTAGGAGGCTAGGCATATCAAGGATATACTTGGAGGGGGATTCTCAAATAATTATCCAAGCAATCATTAAAGGAAAAATTGAAGCGTGGCATTTGCAAGGAATTGTTAGGGGCATAATTGAAGAGTTAGTTTTTTTTTAAGATTTTAAGGTAAGCCATATTAGGCGTTCGGGAAATGTGGAGGCGGATATCATGTTGAAGTGGGCTCTCTCTTTAACAAGGGTAGATGATTTAATTTTTGAAGATTTTAGTTTCATAAATGTGAAGGAATTGGCTTAGGGAACGATGCAGGCCTGCATACTATACAAGTTGGTTGGAGATAGTAATCTATAGAGGAGCATTGATGGACGTGTTTTTGTCGGCGCTGAACGTATGTTCAACATTTATGGAGTCGGCTGGAAAAGCGGGGTGTTTCAATCACTCAACCACCTTAAATGCTTCTTGGGGTGTGGTTGTATTGAGTTTTGTTTGTTTGACGGTGTGGCAAAGGTGGATGTCTATGAATCCGTGCGTCAATGGAAGCCAGTTTCACGCTATCCTCATGTAAGAAACTGGACACATTTGTGGGGAAGGTGTCAATGAAGCGGCTGCAGGGTCTATTACTTTTTAAGGAAACCCAGGTGGCACAGGCAATGTAGTTATTTTTGGGTGATGGGTTTGAAAAATTGACTCACAGAATGCGAACGAATTTGGACATTTATTCGTTGGTGATGGAATGGGGGCTAGATTTAGGGGAGTTGGTAACAATAGTGTGGAGAGTAATGAGAACTCTAGTGCCGAAAGATTGTTTAGTATGCATGGATGAAATTTTGGCGCGGGTGATTTCGGGTGTAGGGTTGGTGAAAATTGAAGGTCAGGATGGTGGCGTCCTGGAGATGGTAGACCTAAATCACCTTTTCATCAAATGTCTAGAAGGAAGAAAAAAGGACCAATGGCGAGATGAAGCAGCACGTGGGTGGGAAGTGTTGAAAATATGTGCGGAATTAGTCGAATTAGAGTCAAAAATTGTAGACTTGAAGGAGATAGCCAGAGAAGAGTTGTGTGCAAGGAAGGGACTGCGTCTATGCAAGAAGGTGAAGCCGATAATGGAAATATTTCCAGTGGAGCTGGGTGAACCTTCAACGAAGAATGAATAAAATTGTGTCTTTCGTAGGTGTTGTTAAATTTTTTTAAATCTGTTTCTGTGTCGGTTTTTTGTTATGGAGCCTGGAAAAACTCAAAATTATATAGTATATGTAACTCGAATGGGGATAGGAATAGTCAGGAAGGGTAGTAGCTTAGCAAAATAATTTTGGTGCTGGTAGTTTTCCTTGAGGTTTGTGTTGGTTAAACAACTGTTGGATTTATGTGGTTATGCTTTGAAACTATTGTATTTTGGTTTACTAAATATTCAATAAAATAAAAATAATTATCACCAATAAAAAAAAAACATAAGCATAGCATAATAATTTCAGCTCACTTTATCAAACTGGATGTATAAATTGCTTTTCCTTTTAACATTTTCCACATGATCATTTTTAAATAAATAACATAAAAAATTAAGGAACAAGGTCAAAGATCCTTATCTAGATACTTTTATTTCTTTCTTTTTATCTCCCAAGACTCGGCATGTCATCTGCAAGAGGGAGAGCATCACCTGAGTGTTTTTCCTCCAACCACAGACCAACAGTTCCCTGCACACCTTCCAATCTAGAAATGGCCTTTCCGTTCAATGAAGGGAATAGTTAAGAACCCTCTAATAATTTTCATATGAGCTTTGGTGTTGTTTCCTACTTAACCAATATTGTCAATCAACTATGGAGACCTTCCAACTATGAATGCCAACTCTTATTGTGTTAAGTATTTGAAACACAGTGAACCAACAGGTGCATGTAGAGACTATTGCACTCACTTTGGCCAAATTTGTTTGTAATAAGTACAATCACTACTTACTTGGAGCGAAGTTGTTTGTTCACCCACCTTACTCAACTTGGAGAACTTAATTTGACTTATGGTTAAAACATACTAGTAGACCATTAGTTAACATTTCATATAGATTTTCACTCAAAAAGTAATACCTTTATCTAAGTCATACTCATAGACACTTTTCAATCTTGAGCATAATACTGCCCCTTGAGTACTATCCATCTTGAGTATAGTACTGTCCCTAGACACCCTTCAATCTTGAGCATAGTACTATTTCTTGTTAATTCATAATTCATCTAGGTTGGTTAAGTATTCCTAACTTTATAATACCCATGTTAAATCCATGTAACATCTTGGACCTTGGAAAACTGCCTCTTGTTCAATGTTCTTACTTACTAAGTCGATAAATGACTTGATTGGTTTTACTTTACTAACCTTGAATACCCAAGTTACATTCTCACAACTTCTCGGGACTTGAAAACTAACATTTATTCAAGTCCTTCATATTAACCATGAGAGTATCTTCTCTCACATTCCATGCACAAATATTTGATACTAATGACCCACTATCTTTGACTAGACTCTATTGGTCACAACTAAAGTATTGAGAAAATGTTTTATACACATAATAAATAATATTCTTGAACTAAATATTCCTTCTTCATATTATAGTCTCAGATGTCGAGTGTTTAGTTCCACTACTGGATCCTTTCTTAGAATTTGAATACTCACTAAGTAAATAATTCGCCTGAGTTGTTAGTAATTCCTAACTCGAACCACCCAAGTTACTTTCATGTAACTATCTAGGTCTTGGCTATAACCACTTGTTTGAATATTTACCATAACCCTTGAAAGCTACTACTCTTGAATATAATCTTTAATCAAATCTTGACCTATCTGGTCATTATAAGGTATACTGAATCATATACTAATTCCCTATAGTGATGGTTAAATCTTCAAATAGGAATATAACTTCCTTTAAGTTTTGGCATTTCATGGTAAACATTGTAGTCTTGTTTATTAAGTTTAAAACCTTTGTAGGCCAACTGGTTCTACTAACATAAGAATTATATTCATAAAAGCATACGCACTAAGGTGGAAAAATAATTAGGTTGATATATCATCAGTAGACAATGAACTCCCCTATTACGTTCTTGAGACATCTGGGGTCTAGGCTACTACCTTTAATTTAAGCCCTTACAAACCCATAAGGCTTACCATTCACCTATTCTTTGGTTATTTAGATACATATTGATGACTCATACCATCGTCTTAACATACCTATGGTCATTCATAAATCATTGACATCATGTCACACATACATAGAAACAACATAGTTCAAGCCAGCTAGAGGATCACTTTCAAATACCAATGACAAGGTTGGGTTCATAAAACAACACAAAAGATAATGGGGGTTTTCGATATGTGGCAATATCAAGTTAGTGAGCATATCTCACACATGCTCAAACCCCATAAGCTCATACTCAAGCAGTATAACATATTATGGATTCTTATTTAGCACTCTTAGAGATATAAATATTATAGATACTTTTAATCCAGTCTTTAAACCATATTACTGGTTATAAATGCATACTTTTAGAATGCATTTAAAATACATAAATAATATCACACTGTACATATTTTCATATTCTACATCAACAAGTTATTAACATTTTATCTCTTATCAAAAAAAAAAATTGAAATGGAGTGAAGCAGAAGGAAGCGGTCAAGCAGGAAGAGACCTGGGAGAGGTTTTTTGAATTCTTCAGAGGTAGGCACTGAAGATGATGAGGATCTGGATGTAGATCCATGCGGTTCGATGGTTGTTATGGCTTTCCTTGTCATGGCTACGGTGGAGGATGGTTTCTTGGCACCTGTTCAGGGGTCTTTCCTAGAGGCGTGCATTATGGTTGGAGACTTTTTTTCCTATCCTTGCAGGCCTGTTGATCAAGCAGTTCTTTTTGGCAGTCGATGGCTATCTCTTGCCCCCTGCACTGCTTGTGGTGGAGGCCTTTCTGTCCATTTCTTTGGGGTTTGGGATCTGCTTGGCTAGATGATGGTTGGGTTGATTCCTTTGAGTTTGGACGTTGTGTCCCTTGTTGTTTCCTAGCTTGCTTTAGTTGGAGGGTGCGCTTCTCTCTGTGCTTGTGCGAGCTACCTTGTGTGGTTGGAGGCTACAGGCTCTAAGATTTGGAGGGTTCGGCCTCTAGTTTTCTTTGTCCCCTGGACTTCCCTGTTATGGGGGTTTGGTATGGAACTTATGGCTCGTGTTGGGGTTTGGTGATCAAGCCTCCCAAGGCTTCTATGGACTGGGTTGTGTGGTGCTTACCTGGGAGATGTAGGGTCTCTTACCTCTGGTCAGTTGGCTTGGATTCTCTGGTTGTGCCTTGGTTGTTGGTGGTGTGGAACTTGCTTGTGGTGCATGACTCGTGGAGTTTGTTTCATGGGCTCTCTTGCAGAGCTCTTGGGTATTTTTTGTTTGGCTTCTCTGCTGATGAGGGAGGAGTTTCTAAAGATGAAGATTCGGTGGTGCTTGTTGGAAGTTGGGTTTCCTTGGCTTCTTGTGATGTTTTGGTTTTTTGTGGGCTCTCTCTCGAATCCTTTGGGTACCCTTTGTAGTTGTCATGGATATCTTTCTCGAAGGGGGTTTTCTTTTGCTTTTTGCTTTAGGATCTCTCTTGGAGGAGTTATCTATTTTTGGGTCTGACTTGGATGTTGGGCGGTGTTTTAAGTTGGTGGAGTGGAATGCCTTTCCCTCTTTCTCCCTTGGAGATTCCTATTGGTTTGGGTGTGATCTCTCTCTTGGAGCTCTTGCATGCTCAACCAAAGGATGGTGTGGCTCCCCATTCTTTTGTAGCTTTGAATCTCTTCCATTTCTTGTGCAGTATGTCTTTTGTTGAGGCGAAGACAGCTCTTGATGGTCAAGAGTCATTTCCTATTGAGTTGGAGATGGGTGTGTTGGATATGGATGGTTGTCCTCCTTTCTGGTTTCCTTTGGTGGTGTTCCTATTGAGGTGGAGGTTGAGGTTGTTGAAGAGGTGTGCTTTTTGTTTTTTGGGTTTTCACAGTATCCTCTCCTATAGAGGGGAGCTCAGTCCTCTTGAGGTGGATTTGGAGTTGGTTTGTAGTGCACTTGGGAGCTTCAAGGGGTGTCTCTCCTCTTGTGTGCTGGTGTTTTTGATTAGTTGGTTAGGTTTAATGGTGGTCTTTACCATTAAATTTCCTTTTCTTGTGTTGGGTTATGGTCTGTTGTTTCTGAGCAGATGGTTGGTTGTTGCTATGTTGATGTGTTGCCTGATTGTTTCAAGTGGTTTTTTACAGTCAAAACTTGGGTGGGGTTTCTGGTCCCATGCTTGTATGTCTTTTGTAGCCTGTGATGTCTTGATTATCTGGTAGTGGTTGTTGTTGGGCTGTTGGTGGTTTGTGTGTTATCTTTTTTAGCAGCTGCTTGTTGTTGGGTTGATTCATGCCTACTATTGTTATCTTGAGTTTCAATTGTCTTCCTGTGTAAAGGGTTTCAAGCCCCTTCAAAACTCATTTTTTACCCCTAATCAAAACATTTTATCTCTTATCACCCAACTAAATATATTCATTCTCAAACATTCATTTGTTTCTCTTTCTTTTCACATGCAAAATAATCTTTTCTCAAACATGGAAACAAGAATAAAATCAGTTTAGGAATGTATAAAACATGCCTAAAGTTTCTACTTTTGAATTGCTACCAATTGCTCCTTGAGAACTCTAGCTTCCAAAAAATTCATCTTCCCTTCTTGTCAGCTTTCTTCTTGCATTGAAAGTGATTTTCAGACCTCTATTATGTTGCTCAAAACTAAACTAGATTGATTTTCAGACTTCTATAAACTTGAGAGCAATATGACACAATCTCTATGCCTTTGATATCTTGGTAACCAACCCCAATACAATGCAAAGCTCATGTTTTTTATAGACAAAAGACTCAACCAACTTGCTCTCCACTATTATAAATTAATGACTCCTCACTAATGCAAAATTAAACTACCATAATGCTGATAAGTAACTTCTTTTAATTACCATAATGCAAGAATAGTTTAAGAACATTTAAAGATTGAATTGAAGAGACTTTATGGTTGTTTTCCCCGTGATGAGATGGCTGCAAATTGAGTATAAATTAAACTTCCAAAGTTTGCTCAAAACCCACATTAGAAATACTTTTATCAACTCATATAGAGTCTTTTTAAATAACAAACTTCTTCCACAAAGTGGTTGGAAAATAGCATATGCTGGTCAACTAAAATGCCCCTCATCTAGGCATTGGAAACTTCCCCCAAAACTAATTTTAGTTTGTTACAATTTAAACTCCATTTTTTTACTTGTTCAAAGCTGATTTCAATGCCTTATAGGTTGAATATGTTACACCTCGTTGTGCTACTACTTATTTACTTTTACCTAGTTGGGTGAAAATGCTTGAAATGAGTGTATTTATGTTTTATATATTTTGGAAATATGAAGAATAAATGTTGATTCAATTTGATGTTATGAAATTATTCTAATTGTGAAATATTTGATGTAAATGAATGTATTGTTTTCAGTTGACTACTATTGCAATGTGATAAGTTGGATGCGAGAATTGAATCAAGCCTCCTAAAGAGAGGGGAAGTATCATTGAGGGAGAAGAACTTGATCTAGTCACCTTTGATAAAGACCTAAACTAAGCTTTCACACACACACTTCTAGTTCAGCCAAGTCGAGATAGTGGTTGGGAAATAGTAAGTTACCTATAGTCTTGCTTGTGGTTTATTAGTGAATGTTCTTGTTTCAGGGTTTCCAATGTTGAGTCTTTTTTTGAGTATACGTAGATAGACATATCTACGCATGCTCATGGATGGATTACCCATATGCATGGGAATATTGATCGGACAAGATGACATGTACATACATATATATACATACCCTGTATATATGTTGATCAATATGAACATGTTAATATATTTTTATATATCAAGTATGATATATATATATATATGCATACATTATTATATGTGAAATATGAGGATAGATATGAGTATCCATATATCAAATGATACAACTCTATTAACTTGTGAATTATGAATATATATACATATATATATATATAATGCAATGTTTTCTCAAGCGTTGGATTACATATAGCACAAAGAATTATAAATTAGCTTATGAATAGTATGTTGCATATTATAATTAAAACAACACTAAAGTAGAAATGCATGAATATTTATAAATGATGGTGTTTAAAGCACATAAAGTGCAAAGCAATGTGAATATAAGCAACACCATATAAAGCGCTTATTAAATAGTACATTCCAACGTGTATGAAACGCTGCCAAGACTTTGTCAAAGAAAAACAATAGCAGATACATATACATAGGAAGTAGTCGACCAAGTCATCAACAAACATTGACCAAATTAAAATGCGTGAATGGGCATAATCTAGCACCAACAAAGAAAGACTTGAATCGATTAGAAGTTTATTCTCAATATGAATTTCCAAATTGTGAAGCATATGAAATATATGGAATTAGTCAAGAGTGCAATTGTCTTTGTAAGTTGACTTGTAGGAAAACATATACCTTGATTTTCTAATTGTCTTTCTTGTTGTTCATTTGTGATGAGTGACTCGTTCACTTGGCTATGTATGTGTTCCTTGTGCATCATTTTTAGCTGCCACCTTTTATTTACCTTACCGAGTCAAATAAATTGAGCTGAGAAGTGTCAATTCCCATGCCCTATTTTTAGCCTTTAGTTGTTGATTTTTGTGTATAAATAGAGGATCTATTTACCTCATTGGAGATCACGCATATCTGCATTTTTTCTGTGAGTTTTCTAAGTTATTATACTCTATTTTCCTAAGTTGTGAGAGAGATTTTCTGAGAGAATTAAGAGAGGTTTTGAGAGGGAGTCTTATTGAGAAGTTGCTTACTGTTTGGGGAAGGTTGTATTGGGTATCTAAATCGATCAATTGGAGCATTGCATAAACAAGCATGTTGATTCTTACTCTTTTACATTTTGTCTTATGAATTTGAAAATATTGCATGACATTGTTTGATTTGTATGGGAAGATAGTTATAATGCTTACTAAGGAAAGGTTATTTGATACTTCTATGAAAGTGAAAGGATGATTATTATGTTTAGAGTAAAGATCTATTTTTCTTGATGTGTTTGTACATATTCCATATTAAGGAAGGGTGGATATAGACGATATTATATACTATGATAGGTTATAGCTTACATAGCTAATTGTTAAACTAGTTGAATCTTAGAGTTACTTCGTAGATGTGTTAGTTAAACATAGAGGTAATAGGTTATTCTTGGGGTTAGGATAATCCAATGAAGGGGATAGCCTATGCATAGGTTATGAATGACCATTTATAAATCGAGCTAGGAAGTTGGGTGAGCATGTGATGTACACTTCAAAATTAAGAGTGATGAACACTTTGGCCAAAGTAGTGTAAGTTGCCACTATTTACACTGTCAGTTCACTATGTTTCCAAATTTGCATACTAGATAGGGAATGCCATATTTTTAGGTGGTATCCTTTATATGACAGATCTAGAATCATTTAGGACACACCACCAAGCTCAGAAAAGGTCATGTTATTATGTAAAGTCTAGAAATATCACTTACTAAAAGTAACCTTCGATAAGCAAATCAATTCCCAAAATAGTTAAATAGTATAAGATGATTATTAAATGTGCTAAAAGGAAATAATTGTATAACTTCATCATTATTTTCAAATGGAATATCATACATTAATGATTCAATATGTATATCAACACAAGGCCATGCCTTTACAAAATTTAGCCATGTAGGTTTACCCAAAGAAAACACAATAACCGATATGTAGATTCTCTTTTAACATATAATTTCAAATGTTGCAATGCAAATTAAGGAAACAACAAGATCATAAAAGCATCCACAAAATAACCATAACATAGTGATTTTCATGAGTAGAAAACCCTCATAGGGATGAAAAACCACTCGTAAAAATGCCTCACTGGCTTAATGAAATGCCTCACTGGCAATGATCATACTGTCTCATTGACATGACCATTTACAACTTCATTACACATTTTTGTTGATAAAGCAATCAACTACAGAGGATCACTTTATTTCTCTACATAAAATATATCTCCTTAATACTAACACATATCATATCCTAATGATTCATAAGAACTATAATCTTTAACATATAAAGCATGTCAGATAATAACCCCACTATTTTGCATACAGTTTACAAGATATTCATTTCAGAATTTTGATTTACAACTTCAAAAGATATGTCTTTGTAAAGTGTTGAACAAGAAGCAGTGACAATTCACTATTTATATAATAAACAATAACAAATTTAATGCTACCACTTGTCATCAAACAAAACCATCAAATAAACCCTTTCAACTATTCTCATAACTGCCTATTCGAGTCACTATTGCAACTATCTTTTATCACCTTTTAATCTACATTTTAACTCTTAAATGGTGACACAAAAAACACAAAACAACCCCTATAGTAAATGATTACATACATAACCCCAACTCATAGGACATCATTTAAGAAGGTCGTTACAATATACAATCAATGAATTAAATAAAGAAGGTAAGTAATTATAACTGTCAAGTGTAAAATTATACTTCACAACCTTTACCAGAAGCTCCCAACCAACTCAGACATCAAAGATAGGAATGAGAATAGCAAAACAAAGTGCCTCAAGAAATGTTATTCTCATAGATAGTATACAGGTCTAGTAAATGTAACAAGGCACTCGAACAATTTGATAGAATGTTCCCAATTCAATGCTCATTCACAACATATAATGATTGCAATTTGTATACACATAATGGATTTGTTTTAAGACTTCAAAATCTCTCTAACAACCTAAATAAGGAATTCAATCAGTTGGACAACATATCCCAATCGACTTCCTTACAAGGCATGTAATGGTTGTAGTTTTATGCCCAATATGGATTTTTTTTTTAAGACTTTACAATCTTTTCAAGCTTCATAAACTTGGCCATGAATTGTTTGGAAAAATGTCCCAATTAGTTTTCTTGTTCCATAGAATGTAGTGATTGTAGATTACACGCAGAACGGGTATGTTTTAAAGGCTTCTAAGGTTCTTCTAACAACATATACAAGCTCTCAACCATTGGCAAAGAATAGAGGTCAGTGTGGACTGCTCCATAAAGGATTTCAATCATCTTTACATATTTAAATATACTTTCTTACTCCTACACAATTGAATCATGTTCTCTAATGGATAAATATTCCTCTTTCCTATATCGATTTGATTTGTTGTAAGAGGAAGCTCATATTTGTTCATACATTATGGAATCTTAACTTGTATCACGCTTTAATAATATTCAACTATGTATGGCGACTATGATTACAATCATATAGAATCATTCAAAATATTATTTCAGCATGCTCAACTATAGCTCTAGGCGGTTATGCAAGTGGTTCGGCTATTTTAATCCTTTCTCTTTTCAACACCTAAAAATAACAATGATTTCTCAACACACAAGTTGGATTAAACTCAGAATGTATTTGATAAGAAATTTATTCTAGGTGAAACACCTCAAAGGTCTCAAGAATTTCTAACTAATTTATCTTTACTGGGTGTAAGCTTGTTGGCTAAGGCGGTAAGTTCTGTTGTAGATAGATAAACAAATAGATCATATATAAGGATGAAACCCATATAGATTGGTAACATGGAATTAGATGGTAACTTTATAAAGAATTGGTCAAAAAGGCATTTAATATAAATTTATAGCTATATATATATTTGATTTCCATCAAATACAAATCACTGGATCGAATGGACAACAATATTTAAAAAGAGAATGGTTAATTCATTCATTGGATTGGCAGAAAATAGGATTTACTTCACAAGCATGGCACTTAGTTTGTAGCAATGCACAAAAGGGGCTGACTATATCAAGGAAGGAAATATAGTATCCTGCATATAAAGAAGACATTGTCTTGACTAAAAAGAGTTCCTTTATATTACTGACTCTTGAGCAATAAGTTGGCTGACCCATCAGAAGGCTATATTATGAAAATGTAATGCCACTATGGTGGCATATGGACATGGTAATAGTGGTTATGACATATGATGTAGGCCGATACAATTTACATTCAACAATATAAGTTAGAGCCTGAATAATACAAGTTCATCACTCTAATTTCTACGAGCCAATGCAAATAAAAGAAAGTTGAAAAGGAGACGTCAATTGCTACTAATTGGTTAAAAATTGATTCATACAAGCACAATAGAATTGAATTAATGAATTTATCTTTTCACACAGAACTGAGAATGGCCAAACAATCACGTATTCACACAAATTGAGATATTGTGGATTTGCATAAAAACCAATTGATACGCTCTTTGAAGGTTGAATCCCTCCCAATCACCACCTTCTTCTCGTTTCCCTAATGCTTTCCTTGCCCAAATCTGCAAACTTCTCCTCTACTCTTGTTTTCTTAGATTGAATGTTTTGTGAACGAATCTTCTATATAGAGAGAATGAGAGATCATTCTCTTTTTATTATTTTCTTTCTTTTTTTTCTATTTTTATTTTGCTTTGTTTTGTGTTTTATTTTCTAAATTTAAGTTATTTTTCTATTTTTCTATTTGTTTTTATCTCTTTGTTTTATTTTCCAAATCTTGCCTTTTTTTTCTAAGTTTATCTCATATTTATCAAATAAAACTAATATTAAATAACAAATATGATTCATTAACTTGCATCACAATTATCTTTAAAACAATAAATATTAATTCTAATTTTGTATAAAATCAATAAATGATTTTAAACTATTTTTATTTCCTCTAAGAGAAATTATTAAGTAACATTTAATTAAATAAGCAACTATAAGAATAATCTTCCTTGTTAAATAAAATAAGATGCAATCATAACTAAATTATGCAAATACAACTATATGATTTCCTAAGTGTGTGTGTGTAGATTCTTTCACCACGGTTGCTTACAGACAGCTAGACACCCCCTCCTCGATAATACTCTCTCTGCCAAGAGTATTTTCTTGTCAGGCACATGAGATAAAGTTTGGTCAATGATCATTAAAATAGTAATATTAAATTGAGAATTAATTATTGAAAATAGGGGTTGTGACATATTATTAGGTTACCAAACCAATCTCTTCATCGAAGGGTAGGGTCATCTATCAGTTAGACAGATGTGCAGGGGACTGCAGTGACTCCATGGTTGTCAGAAAAGCACTCGAGTGATGCTTCTCCTCATCATTTGGTGACCAATATTTGAAAGGGGATCACTTGGACCATTTGTGCATCTTTTTCCAGTAAGATCAATGGAGACTTGTATATGTATTATGTATCCATTATGATGGAAAGAATGTAAAAAGAAAAATGATATCATGTTATCATGTACTATGTAACCTTTACTTTGAAAAGTTTTAATACTTTGATATAATGCAATGAAAAGTTTGGAAAGTTGTTTATTTCAAATGTTCATATTATCTTTTATATTAAGGAAAAAAAATTATTGCACTAATGGATAGATGCTTGAACTTTTACTTGAGGTTTAAACATAGGAAAGTTACTATGTAGAACAATGGGCATGTTACAAAATATAATACACCTCGTAGTGGTTGTTCATATTTCATTATTGTTAGCAAATAAATCTACCTTTTGATTGGCACGTGAGCCTTATTTTTCTTATGCACATATTGATAAATGATAGCATATTTAAATGGTTATTACTTGCAGCTATATAACCAAGTCTTGCGCCCCTTTCAAAGACCATTATGAACTCTATTTTCATGCAATATTTGCAGCCCGCGTGATGGATTTTTTCAAGTATTAATTAAGCTTTTCTAACAGTCAATTCATGGCTAACCACTTTGCCATTTAATTGCATTTTACATGCTACTTATCAGCTTTAATATGGCCCCATATATTGGCCTATTATTTTTGCTTTTTAAGCCTCTTGACTTTGTCAACTTTATTAATTCCAATCACCTCTTTGTAATATTTAAATAATTGATATATAGTTGCAATTTATTATTCCTCATCTATATATATAATCATATTTAAATGATTAAACCATATAATCATAATGCATTCCCACATACCAAGATATACACACTATCATTTCCAAATATGAATATCATCATGATAATATAAATACTAAATCCACTTTGAAAATAATGATATATATATGCATACTCAATATATTAATAGAAAACATCAATAACCCTATAGTCATATATAAGGAAACTAACTTGACTTGACTTAGGTTTACGTAACTGAAAGACATAACTTAAGAACTACTTAATTACGACAACATCTTAAACCCGACCTACACACAATCAACAAACTCAAATGGCTTTACTATTCAGTTCTTATCCATACCCTTCTCCCAGGTGATACTCCCCTCATCCACTAGAGGCACGAAATCCATTCTTGTATATCCACTTGGAAAAAAAACACATAGTTATCCATATCATATATATTGCATCCATTTCTTTGTATATTCATCAATATTTGAATTAAATACATAAATCCATTGTATCTCATATATTTCATCATAACATTCATCTTTCAAAGCTTCGTAATTACACAAATCATCCATGCTTTTTAACATAAGGTGAAAATTAAATTGTAATTCATGAATGGGGTGTAAAATATCCCCCCCCTTAAGAATCATTTTCCCTGATGATCTAAAGTATCTTTACATATAACAAATCAAATAAAAATTTCAAATTTTTGTTTTCATATTCAAGCTAGAAAGATGGGATTTTTTTTGTTTAATCTCATTATAATTTTCTCGCATAGCACTTGTCCTCTACAATCTAGTCCCACTAAGTGAACTTGCTAATACATAGGTGGAACCTACATGACTCGATCATTCTTTCTCTTACTGAGAATTGTCTTGGTATTCGTTTAAAATTAGCATAACTTTTCTACCAATCATTGGCTCCCACTAGCCTTTTTCCTAATCAACTTGATTTGTTTCTTCCATTTCTAATAGCATTTATGGACTAAGGCTAATCCTATTTTCCAGCTTCCATAACTTATAGGATTTCAACACTTTCTTCCATACATTTCTTCAAATGGATCCATTAAATTTAAAAATGATATGAGTTATTATATGCAATTCTACAAGTGGAGATAATCCTCCCACTAATATTGTTGACCCATGCAATGCACTCACAAAATTTTCTCTAATACCTGGTTTACTTTCTCTGTCTAACCATTTGTCTCTGGAGGATATGTTGAACTTACGTTCAACTAAATTCCAAGTAAGGTGAATAAGGTTTTTCAAACCTTAAAGCCATATGATCGTCCCTATCTAAGATAATCTTCTCAGGAACATCATGAATTTGAATAGTTTTCCACAAAATTTCGGGCTATGACCAATGCTCCATCTGTCAAATTCTGGGGTATGAGATGGTTACCTTGGTGAGTTTTTCCACCACTACCAATATTGTATTAAGCATATTCTTAGACATAGAAAGATCCTACACAAATTCCATACTAATGGTATGGCATTCTTATTCTGAAATCTCATGAGGGTATAAATTCTTGTCGAGTGATAATGTTCCACTTCCACCCTTTGGCATCCCAAACACTTTGCTACATATCTTGTAGCATTCCTCTTTATTCCTTCCAATAATTTAGTGGCTTTACATCATCCAAAAGTTTTTGTTACACAAGTTTGTCTTGAATATGGTGTGAAGTGGTCCTTCCTCCACGTTATATTCCTTAGCTCGTATGGGTTTGAATCATACATTCTTCTTGTAACATGTCAACCATTCACTAAAGTAATTTTTCTGTAAGTTTTCAATTTTAAAGTAAATAAACTATGTAATTCAACCATTTCCATAAAAAAAAATCTTTATTTTACAGAGAAAAAATGAACATATATGTCATAACAATAATCAACAATGATTCCATTCCAATATAATAATTCCAAAAATTACAATATTCCAAAGAATGTGTACAAAGTACACGCATAGCTCAATCGAGCTTCAAAGCAATAGATATAGATATTCAAGGAACCTCCTTTCAAATTTTGGTCTTTTGTTGCCTACTGAAGAGGAGAAGCATCACTCAAGCGCTTTTCCACCAACCACTGACTCATATGCGGTCCCCTACAATTCTATCATTTGATATATGGCCCTACCCTTCGACGAAGAGATTGGTGGAGTAACCTTGTAATGACAACCAAACTGAGCTTAGTGTTGTGTCCTACATGACTAGAACTTGTAAATCCACAATCTAGGACTAGCATGCAAATAAATGGATCACAGTGAATTGACAGTGGAGCCAAAGGCAATCGCATTACTTTGGAAAAAGTGTTCTCACCCAGTACTTCGAGTGATAGTCATCCTACTCACATACACTACTCAAGCTCGATTTGAATTTGGGCCACTATATACTATGCATAGATATTTCCTCCAAAGATAGCCTTTAACCCTAGAAACAACCTATTCCCTTTTCCCAAAAACTCAATGACATTTCTACCCACAAAGTATAAATGCAAGTTACCTTTCCTTTAACGAATAACGAAACCATAGATGTAACTTGTAAGCTATCAATTATAAATGAATAACTAGCTATGGATTTTTGCAAGAATGGAAAGAATTAAGGTGTTTCATTGATGTCAACTGGTCAATTGGTTATCAACTAATTGTTGTTGTCATTAGTGTCATGGATGCAGGTTATTGGTTATATATGTCGAGGATATTGAGAAAATTGTATTGAAGAAAGATTGCAGGTGTTCAATGGTTGCTCCAAGTTTTGCTCTGGGTTTTTCTCCTATGTTTATGTGGTTCAGATATGTTGATCATCATTGTTGGAAGCTACTATATCCATATTTTTGGTTGTTGATTCATTGTATAGTGCGAGTTATGTTTACCAGTTGTGAACTATGGTTTTCTGTGTTTCTAGTTGAGGTCTAGAAGAAATATTGTTGGTCTAGATTTCTCTTTGTTAAATTCTTATGACTTGTAGCTCTAGAGTTGAGTTGTTTTGATTGTATTGAAAATAATTTTGGTATCTAAAAGGTTTGTGCTTAATTGTTCTCTGTGTTTTACACTGGTTTGGCCAACCTTGTGTTGAACACTACCTTCGGATTTGATGAAACGTGTTGGATCTATTTTGGTCCTTATGAAGCATGTGTTTGGGTCACCCTCATTATAATTCCACCCTAGAATGTTTTGGCGCTGACCTAACTTGAATTTGGATGGCTAAATTTGGATATGTTTCAAAGTTGAAGATGGTATAAATACAAGATGAGTTAGTGGTGAAATAAGGCATAGAAAGAGAGAAAGAGAGATAAGTGCAAAGAAATAGAGCAGATAGATGTGAGATTGATGAAAATCAATGAGTGTGTGTGATGTGAGTGTGGAAGATCAGTGCAAAGACTAAATTTTGAGTTTCCAAATGTAGTGTGTAGAAGGTCTACTCTATCATTCATGCATCTATGCAAGTGGTTGAGCAAATTGTGGTGGATTTCTTTGTTGCATTGTTCTCTCTCTAATGTATCTCTTCTATCTTCTTTGTATCTTTGTGGTAGTGAGCCCTCCGGGTTGTTAGCCCTATTGGATAGTGAGTCTTGATCCAGAAAATGAGTCCTTGTTTTGGCAGTGCGCCTTGTTTCTCAAGCAGTGGTCCTCTTATGATCAGTTTTGATATTCTCTATAGTGTGAGTTAAGCCTCGTCGTGGTTTTCCCTTATTTCATTTTCCACGTAAATCTAGTGTTATTGTGTTTGTGTGATGGTTTTCAGTTTGCGCACTAGCATTTAATGTTTAATCATCCAAGCAGTGTTAAGGATTAGTTCTGGTGAATGAATTAAGGTTCAAATCTGTGAAAATTGATTCACCCCCCTCTTAGTTGTCTTGTTCAACAATTGGTATCAAAGCTTGGTTCCTTGGTGAATAATATCTAGAGTTTTGTGGATATGATGTGGAGAAAGCTTACAAGAATCCTTATACTCCTATTAATGGTCTAAGTACGGTGGATGAGATCAAAGCACATGAAGTGAAAAATAAGGTGAAGTACATTTTGAAGAATAGTTTGGTACATTTTGAGTTGATTAAAGTTTAGAATCTGAAGACTACTAAGGAAAATAAGGTGAAGTACATTTTGAAGAATAGTTTGGTACATTTTGAGTTGATTAAAGTTCAGAATCTGAAGACTACTAAGGAAGTTTGGGATGCTTTGGAAAGGGCACATGAAGGTGATGAAAGAGTTAAAGAGGCAAAATTATAGAATTTGGAGACACAGTTTGAGCTTCTACACATGTCTGAAGATAAGAATGTCAAAGCTTATGTACAAAGATTGGATGAGATAGTGGACAAAATGCGAGGACTTGGTGCTACTATAGATGAAACCAGGATTGTAAAGAAGATTCTTAGAACTCTCCCTGATTCTTATAGTGAGAAGGTGTGTGTTATTAAATAGAGTATAGATTATAAGACCTACACTAAAGATCTATTGGGATTTATGACATTTTATGAGATGAGGAAGCCGAATTTGAGGAATGGATGCAAATAATAAACTACTTTTAAGGCTATAAAAGTTGAAGATCCAGATGAAGAAAATTTTGATGAAATAGAAGATAACTTTGTGAGAAGGATGAGGAAAGGCTCTGGTAAGTATGAAGGAAAGTTACCCTTTAAATGCTTTAGTTGTGGAGAAATAGGTTAGTATGTTGCAAAGTCTCCAAAAAGAGCTAAGAGGAATAAACAAAGATATGAGAAAGAAAAGAAAGGAAAGAAGATCAACAGAGCATACTATGTTAATGAGAATGCTAGTATATCTAATGAGGATTCTGATAATGAAGATCCTAATGACAATGAATGCTTGTTCTTGGCTATAAATGATGAACCTACTTCTGCTAATTATGAAAAATAGATAAAGGAAAGCCCTCCAGAGAAGGAGAAAAATGAAGGCACTATTATCTCTGCCCTACATGCTAAACAAGAAAAGAACTACTGGTTAGTTGACATTGGTTGTTCACATCACATGACTAGTGATAAAAGTAAGTTTTTTAAACTTGAAAAATATGATGGAGGCTTGGTTATGTTTGGAGATGATATTGGTGCTAAAATTTGTGGGATAGGTTCAGTAAGTTTTGATGGAAAGCATAATATTGACGATGTCTACTATGTTAAGGGTTTAAGGCATAATCTTTTAAGTGTTGGAAATATGTGCAGTAATGGATATGATCTTGTATTTAAGGATGAGAGATGTGAAATCCAGAAAGGATCCAGAACATTGATTACTATAGGAAAGAAATTTGAAGGAAATATCTATCAACTTAAGGGTGTTGATGGATGATGCTTTATGACTCAGATTAATGACAATTATTTATGGCATTGGAGAATGTCACATAAATTTTGATAACTTGGAAAGGATTAGTGCAATTCAGGTCATGAGAGATTTACCAAGGATTACAAAGCCTGTTAATGCTATTTGTAGGAATTGTCAGTTTGGAAAGCAAGCAAGAAGTCATTATAGATCAAAGGAATAGTCTACTATTGTACTATTGAACTTAATTCATATAGATCTCGGTGGTCCTACAAGAGTGAGAAGTCTACAAGGTGAAAGTTACTTTATGATTTTGATTGATGATTATTCTAGATATACATGGGTTACATTTTGTAGAGAGAAATTGGATGCATTAGATAGATTCAAGACATTCAAAGCTATGGTTGAAAATGAAGTGAATTTGATGATAAAATTCTTAAGGTATGAAAGAGGTGGAGAATTCACCTCCCATGATTTTAATATGTTTTGTGAAGTGCATGGAATAAAGAGACAGTTATCTTCTCTGAGAACTCCTTAGCAGAATGGAGTTGTTGAAAGGAAAAACAGAACAATTCAAGAGTTTGCTAGATCAATGATTATTGAGGCTAGTTTATCAAAAGTTTACTGGAGAGAAACTATTCATACTTCTATTTATGTATTCAATCGATTTCAAGAAAGAGAATATAGTACAAAGACCCCCTATGAACTATGGTATGGAAGAATTCCTACTATTAAGTATTTCAAGGTATTCAGAAGCAAATGTTATATCAGAAGAGATGAAGAAAATTTAGGTAAGTTTGATGCAAGAAGTGATGAAGGCATATATTTTTAAGAAACTTTTGCTCTGGTAGCAAGAATGGAAGCTATAAGGATGTTCTTAGCATTTTCTACTCATAAAGACTTCAAGGTCTATCAAATGGATGTCAAGTTAGCATTTTTGAATGGTGAGCTAGAAGAAGAGGTCTACATGGAACAAATAGAAGGATTTCAGTTCTCAGATCAACAAGATATGGTGTGAAAATTGAAGAAAGCCTTATATGGATTGAACCAAGCTCCTAGAGCTTGGTATGCGAGGTTAGATAGGTATTTTATTTAGCAAGGTTTCACCAAAGGTACGACATATAGTAATCTGTATTTGAAGATTGAAAATGATAAAATCTTGATTGTAGTTGTATATATTGATGACATTATTTTTGGAGGAAATGAAAATATGTGCAAGATGTTTGTGGAAGAAATGCAGAAAGAATTTGAAATGTCTATGTTTGGAGAGATGAATTTCTTTCTTGGGCTATAGATTAATCAAACAGAGAAAGGAATTTTTATTTCACAGTCTAAGTATGCGAAAGAGATGTTGAAGAATTTTGGGATGGATGGTTCCAAACCAATATGTACTCCTATGGTGACTAGTTGCAAATTGGGTAAAGATGATGATTCACCTAAGGTTGATTAGAGCAAGTATAGATCTGTGATTGGTGGACTATTGTATTTGACTGCTACTAGACCAGATATTTTGCATGTTATCTATCTTATGGCTAGATTTCAAGAAGATCCTAAGGAAACACATGTTGTTGTTGTTAAAAGAATATTTGGATATTTGAATGGCACTTTGGATTATGGTATCCTAGAGATACTGACTTTACTCTAAGTGCCTATATAGATGTAGATTGGGTTGGATGTGTAGATGACAGAAAGAGTACAAGTGGTGGTGCATTCTTTCTTGGTTGTAGATTGGTGGCATGGTTGAGTAAAAAGCAAGATTTAGTCTCCTTGTCTACTATTGAATTTGAGTATATTGATGATGCATCTTGTTGTACACAAGTTCTATGGATGAAACAAACATTGAAAGATATCACAGTGGTGTATGATGATCTAATTTCTATCTTTTGTGATAATACAAGTACAATTAACATTTCAAAGAATCTTGTAATGCACTCGAGGATGAAGCATATATCTATCAAGTATCATTTCTTGAGAGATAAAGCTCATGGAGAATGAAGTAAAACTTGAATATGTTCCGACGAAGGATCATATTGCTAATATATTTACAAAGTCTCTTCCTAAAGATACTTTTGAGTATCTTCGGGAGAAGTTAGGGTCCATTGCCCCTCCTTTCTTGAACTAGATGCATATGGAGATGCATCAATTCGGTGGATCTATGGATCTATCTTTCTTCTGGACTAATGTTTTTGTGGCTACCTCTCAGGGGGAGCAGGTAGTATCAGGTGTTGTCATTAAGAGTATTCCATTTTTTATGTCAAAGGGGAAATAAATGTAAAATATATTTTGCCTTTTCCATTGATGTCAAAGGGGTAGAGGAAGCATGTGAAAAAGAGAGGAAGAAAATTTAAAAAGGAGAGGAAGAATATAAAATACTATCTACTAAAGGGGAGAAATAGAAAGAAAAATCTTGAGAAGTGTATTCAAAGCTAGTATGGTGTCTTTGATGGTTTTTCACATCATGTGTTGCCATCAATGACAAAGGGGGAGATTGTTGCAAGAATGGAAAGAATGAAGGTGTTGTCATTGATGTCAACTGTTCAATTGGTTATCAACTGATTGTTGTTGTCATAAGTGTCATGGATGCAAGTTATTGGTTGTATATGTCAAGGATATTGAAAAAAATGTATTGAAGAAAATTGCAGGTGTTCAATGGTTGCTTTGGGTTTTGGTCCAGAATTTGATCTTATGTTTGTGTGGTTTAGATATGTTGATTATGGTTGTTGGAAGCTATTATATTCATATTCTTGGTTGTTGATTCATTGTACAGTGCGAGTTATGTTCACTAGTTGTGAACTGTGGTTTTTCGTGTTATTGGTTGAGGTCTGGGAGAAATATTGTTGGTCTGTATTTCTCTTTGTTAAAATCTTATGACTTGTGGTTCTAGAGTTGAGTTGTTTTGATTGTATTGAAGATAATTTTGGTATCTGTAAGGTTCGTGCTTAATTTTTCTATGATTTTTACATTGGTTTGGCCAACCTTATGTTGACCACTACCTTCAGAGTTAATGAAGTGTGTTGGATCTATTTGGGTCCTTATGAAGTGTGTGTTTGGATCGCCCTCATTCTAACTCCACCCTAGGATGTTTTGGTGCTGACCTAACTTGAATTTGAATTTGGATGGCTGACTTTGGATATGTTTCAAATTTGAAGATGGTATAAATACAAGATGAGTTAGTGGTGAAATAAGGCATAAAAAGAGAGGAAGAGAGATAAGTACAAGGAAATAAAGTAGATAGATGTGAGATTGATAAGAATCAGTGAGTGTGTGTGATGCGAGTATGGAAGATCAGTTGAAATCCTAAATGTTGAGTTTTTGGATGCAGTGAGCAGAAGGTGTACTTTATCATTCATGCATGTCTGCAAGTGGTTGAGCAAATTGTGGTGGATTTATCCATTGCATTGAGACAGTCTTCTCTTTGTAATGTATCTCTTCTATCTTCTTTGTATCTCTGTGGCAGTGAGCCCTCCGGGTTTTTATCCCTATTGGACAGTGAGTCCTTGTTTTGGCAGTGAGCCTCTTGTAATCAGTTTTGATATTCTCTATAGTGTGAGTTAATCCTCATCCTAGTTTTTTCCTTATTCAATTTTCCACATAAATATAGTGTTATTGTGTTTGTGTCATGGTTTTCAGTTTATGCACTAGTATTTAATGTTTAATTTGTTGCAAGTATGGGCTATTCTGGTGGTGTTGTCATTGATGTTGTCGTTGATGTCAACACTGTTTAGTATGTTGCAGATTGTACATGTATAGTTGAGATGTTGTTGAGATGTTGTGAGTACATCGAGCTATCTTATATGGCTACAAATGTGTTGTGTTGATGATTTTCCAAGTGCTTTTGAGAAAATTAATAAAGAAGAGAAGTTAGAGTGATGAATGTGTTTAGATTGTGCTCTGGTATGTGTTTTGGGTTTCTCCTATGTTGATCTTATGCATGTGCAGTTCTGAAGTTTCATTACGGTGATCTGATGGTGATATACTTTGAGTTTCAATTTCTAGTGAGATGGTACGTGAAAGTTGTGTCAATCGGTATGTGTGTTCTACCAGCAGAGTTGATCTTCTATGGACTGGGACAAATACCTTTGCTCTATAGTCCTCTGCTATTTCATTTTAGATCTTGTGGATCTAGGATATGGTTTTTGAAGGTCTTTTCTATGCTCTGGTGAAGAAGGTTGAAGTTTGGTAATCTGGAGGTCATATTTTTATATTCCAATACAGGTTTACATAGTTCAGATGATCTAGTGAAAGGTATTATGTGTATGAAGTATATTGTTTTGTTGTGGACATATCTGAAGAAGTCTTCAAGATGAAGTCTCATGAATAATGAAGTCTGTTGAGGTGTTCGCGTGTCATCTTCATGTTGGGAAGCGTGTGCATCATTGTTCTTTTGTGTTTTCATTAGGTTTGGTCGACCTGGTGTTTACACTTCATTCAAAGAATAAAATTTAATTAAGGAAGCATGTAGAAGATTCAAGAAAATAATTTTATTGGTCCACTCTTATTCCTTTCCACCGTGGGAATTTTGAGTTGCCGACCTAATTCGAATTTATGAAATGGGTTATTTGTGGCCGACCTTGGTAAAATGCTTCTAAGGTTGAGAATGGTATAAAAGCAAGTCAAATTGTGAAGAGTTGTGACAGTGTGATCCAAAGTGACGAAAGTGTGCCACAAATCATAAGAGTTAAAGTGTGTGTGAGTGAGTTGTGATAGTATTTTTTCAATGATCTGAAGGTTTCTATAATCCTATGAATGTGCTTAATTGTAGTGGTGGATCTTTTGTTCTCTTTTGTATCTGTAGGCAGTGAGCCTCCCTATTGGACAGTGAGTCCTTTTTGTAGGCACTGAGCCTTTGTATTTGCACAGTGAGTCCTCTTTTGGGAAATGATCCTTTGTATTCTATTTATAATCTTTATATTGTGAGTTAACCCTCACTGTAGTTTTTCCCTTATTGGGTTTTCCACAGAAAAATTAGGTGTTCATTGTGTTGATTTACTTTCTTTTATTTTTGTTTCATGCTCATATTTAATAACAGAATAGTGTGGTTGAAGAATTGATAAGTGATAAATTTTTCAAGTTTGAACTTGTGTGAAAACTGATTCACCCTCCTATCAGTTGTTTTGTGCATGTTTAACAATTCATATCAGATCTTTTGGTTCCTTGTGTAGAGCTTAAGCACTTAAGGAAGATCCGATGGTGCACAAGTTGTTGATCCCTACGTTTGATGGAACTGACTATAATGATTGGAAGGGACAGATGAGAGGATATATTATTTCTCTTGGTTTTAAGACCTAGAAGGCTGTTGAGAATAAGTATACACTTTCATCTGGTGGTGTTAATTATGTAGATGAGATCTCTACTTATGAAGAAAATGAGAAGGAGAAGTATGCGATTTGCAGTGGTTTATCTAAAAATGAGTGAGTTAAGGTTAATTCTTTGGATACTACATATGAAGTCTGGAAGAAGTTGGAAGACATGTATGAAGGAAATGAAAAGGTGAAATTGACAAAGAGGCTAGCGGCAAAGCGTAGATTTGTGAACCTAAAGATGGAAGATGGTGAAGAATTTACAAGCTTCTTTCAGAGATTTGAACTAGCAGCAAATGAAGTTATAAATCAAGGAGGAAAACTATTAGATGAAGATATAATCGAGAAGATCCTTATCACTTTACTAGAATTTTACAGCAACAAGATCTATGTTATTGAAGAAATGTATATCCTAAGAAGTACACTCTAGAAGAGTTTTTCAACACCTTGCAAGCATTTGAGATAAGGAAGTTCCAAAAAGATGACAAGACTAGAAGACATAAACTGCATTTAAGGCTTTGAAGATTGAAAAACTGAATAGCAATCATGAAGAGTTGGAAGCAAACTTCACCAAGAAATTAAAGAAAGGTACTGGAAAATATAAAGGTATGTTACCCTTTAAATGTTTTAGTTGTGGTAACATTGGTGATTATGCTTCAAGATGTTTGAATAGGGCTACACATAAAAAGAACAAGGATTATAAGGATAAGGATAGGAAGGATAAGAAGTATAAGAAGTTGTACTATGTTAAGGAAGAGGCAGGTATTTCTGATGATGAATCTGACAATGAGGTTGATGATAGTGAATGCTTATTCTTAGATTTGGAAAATAAATTTGTATCCACTAACCCTAGAAAATTTGTAAGAAGGCTCCGGAGGTTAAGAAGAAATGATGGAAGGTACTTTGGTTACCACTTTTCATGCAAGATAGGATGAAGACTACTAGGTAATTGATAGTGGATGTTCAAATTACATGATCAGAGATAAGAGTAAGTTCACTAAACTTGAAAAATATGATGGTGGTTTAGTCATGTTCGGTGATGATTCAGGAGCTAAGATCTATGGTAAAGGTTCAATTAGTTTTAATGGAGTGCACAATACTGATGATGTATATTAATATGTGAAGGGTTTGAGGCATAATCTTTTGAGTGTTGGTCAAATGTGTAGCAATGGCTTTAAACTTGTGTTTTAGAACAATACTTGTGAAATCAAAAAAGGATCTGGAAATGGAGATATGATTGTTGTTGGAAGAAGAACTCATGGAAACATCTATCAGCTGAAGGGATTTGATGGTCATTACCTTGTATCTAAAATCAGTGAAAGATGGTTATGGCACCAGAGAATGGGACATGTGAACTTTGATAACCTAGTCAAGATCAATGCTAAGGATATTGTTCGAGGACTGCCTAGAATCACAAGACCTACTAATGCTATCTGCAGAAGTTGTCAACTGGGGAAGCAAACAAGATGTAGCTTTAAGGGAAAAGAACACTCTACTACCAGAATGTTGGAGTTAGTACACACTGATCTCTGTGGTCCAACCAAGACTGGAAGCCTGAATTGTGACAAATATTTCATGTTGCTTATTGATGATTACACTCGAATGACATGGGTTGCTTTTCTCAGAGAAAAGAATCAAGCCCTGGATAGGTTTAAGGTATTCAAAGCAAGAGTGGAAAATGAATTAAATCTAAAAATAAAGTGTTTGAGATCTGATAGAGGTGGTGAATTCACTTCTAGTGAATTTAATGCATTATGTGAGAAGCATGGCATAAAAAGACAGTTTTATGCTCTGAGAACCCCACAGTAGAATGGAGTAGTTGAAAGGAAAAATAGGACAGTACAGGAAGCTGCTAGAACTATGATGAAAGATTCCAATGTACCAAATGTATATTGGAGAGAAGTGGTACATACTGTTGTTTATGTTCTTAATAGAGTTCAGATCAGACACAACAACACAAACACACCTTTTGAGTTATGGACTGGTAAGACTCCTACTGTGAAATATTTTAAGGTATTTGGAAGCAGATGCTATATTAAAAGAGATGATGAAAAATTTGGAAAGTTTGATGCTAGATGTGATGAAGGAATATTGCTTGGATACTCTACTACTAGCAAGGCATATAGATGTTTTAACAAAATATTGAGAAAGATTATTGAAAGTGCTAATGTGAAATTTGATGAACACATACGCAAACCTATTGAGATAAGTGAAGTTGAACTTGATGATCCTATCTGCGAACATGTACCTGAAGAAATTAAGGAGAAGGAAGAAGAAGAGAAAGAAGAAGAAGAAGAAGAAGAGAATGAACTGGAACCTGCTGCTAGGACTCCTAAATATGTACAGAAGAATCATCCAGAAGATCAAATAATTGGAGACAAGAGTGAAGGTGTAAAGACAAGAAGCAAAGTTGCAGCTGAGGTAAATTTTTGTTTACTTTCTAAAATAGAACCTAAATTTGTAAAAGAAGCCTATGAAGATGAAAGTTAGATGAGAGCTATGAAAGAGGAATTGTAGCAGATAGAAAAGAATCAGACATGGGAAATATTCCCTAGGCCTGTGAACAAAAAATTGATTGGCTCAAAATGGGTGTTCTAGAATAAGCTGAATGAAAATGGAGTAGTAAGAACTAAGGCAAGACTGGTATGCAAAGGATATTCACAAGTTGAAGGTATATATTTTGAAGAAACATTTGCCCCTATGGCCAGAATGGAAGTTATCAAAAAAAAATTGGCATTCTCTACCCACAAAGACTTCAAGGTATATCAAATGGATGTTAAGTCAACTTTTCTGAATGGTGAGTTGGAGGAAGAAGTGTACATGGAGCAACCTGAAGGGTTTCAATTGTCTGACAAGCCAGACATGGTTTGTAAATTGAAGAAAACATTGTATGGATTGAAGCAAGCTCCTAGAGCTTGGTATGCAAAACTGGACAGATATCTAACAAAGCAAGGATTCAGCAAAGGTTTTGCTGACAGCAACCTCTACTTCAGAGTGCAAGGTAATAAGATGTTGATTGTAGTTGTTTATGTTGATGATATCATTTTTGGTGGAAATGATGGCATGTGTAAAAATTTTGTTGAAGAGATGCAGAAAGAATTTGAGATGTCTATGATTGGTGAATTGAATTTCTTCCTTGGTTTACAAGTGAATCAAACTAATAAAGGGATATTCATTTCACAATATAAGTATGTAAAAGAGTTGAAGAAGTTTGGGATGGAGGATTCTAAACCGGTTTGTACCCCTATGGTAATCGGATGTAAACTGAGCAAAGATGGTAAATCTGCTAAGATTGATCAAAGAAAATATAGATCCATGATTAGCGGACTATTGTACCTCACTGCTACCAGACCAGATATTATGCATGCAGTGTGTTTAGTTGCTATATTTCAATCAGATCCTAGAGAATCACATCTTATAGTTGTAAAAAGGATTTTTAGATATCTTAAAAGCACACTGGATTATGGACTGTGGTACCCTAAGAGTAATGATTTCACCTTTAGTGCTTATACAGATGTTGATTGGGTTGGATGTGTAGATGTTCGGAAGAGTACCGGTGGTGGTGCTTTATTTCTTAGCAGAAGATTAGTTTCATGGTTGAGTAAAAAGAAAGACTCGGTTTCTTTATCCGCTGTAGAGGCAGAATATATTATTGCAGCATCCTGTTGCACACAAGTTTTGTGGATGAAGCAAACCCTCAAAGACATTGGTGTGGTATGTGATGAGCCTATTTTTATTTTCTGTGAAAATACAAGTGCAATAAATATTTCAAAGAACCCAGTTATGCATTTAAGAATGAAGCACATATCTATCACGTATCATTTTCTGAGAGAAAAAGTGCTAGAGAATGAGGTCAGACTGGAGTATGTGACAACAAAGGAACAAATTGCAGAAATATTTACTAAGGCTCTTTCAAAGGATACTTTTGAGCATCTTAGGGAGAGTTTGGGGGTCATTGGCCCTCCTAACTAAGTGCACATGAAGGTGCATCAGTCCAATGAATTCACAGATTCTTCATTTATCTAGAATGATAGATGGGTCTACTGCGCAGGGGGAGTAGAAAAGGTTTTCATTGTTGTAGGATGAGTGTACTCCTAAAGGGGAGTAATCAGAGTTGTCGATCCTTGTCATTGATGTCAAAGGGGAGAAAAATTCATGTGAAAAATATTTGCAGAAGAAGAGAAGGTGTTCTCCCAGGGTGTTGTGCAAATTTTTTGTCCTTGATGGTTTTTCACATCATGTGTTGCCATCAATGACAAAGGGGGAGATTGTTGCAAGTATGGGCTAGTCTAGTGGTGTTGTCATTGATGTCAACACTATTCAGTAAGTTGTAGATTGTACATGTATAGTTGAGATGTTGTGAGTACATGGAGCTATCTTATATGGCTGCAGATGTGTTGTGTTGATGAGTTTCCAAGTGCTTTTAAGAAAATTAATAAAGAAGAGAAGTCGAAGTGATGAATGTGTTCAAATTATGCTCTGCGTTTCTCTTGTGTTGATCTTATGCCTGTGCGGTTTTGAAGTTTTCATTACGATGATTTGATGGTGATATACTCTGAGTTTCAATTTTTGGTGAGATGGTACGTGAAAGTCGTGTCCATCGGTATGTGTGTTCTACCGACAGAGTTGATCTTCTATGGACTGGGAGAAATACCTTTGCTCCATAGTCCTTCACTGTTTCTTTTCAGATCTTCTGGATCTAGGATATGTTTTTTGAAGGTCTTTTCTATGCCCTAGTGAAGAAGGTTGAAGTTTGGTAATCTAGAAGTCATGTTTCTATATTCCAGTACAGGTTTGCATAGTTCGGATGATCTAGTGAAAGGTATTTAGTGTATGAAGTATATTTTTTTGCTACGGACGTATCTGAAGAAGTCTGAGATGAAGTCTCATGAATAATGAAGTGTGTTGAGGTGTCTGCATGTCATCTTCATGTTAGGAAGCATGTGCATCATTGTTCTTTTGTGTTTTCATTAGGTTTGGCTGACCTAGTTTTTACACTTCATTCGAAGAACAAAATTTAATTGAGGAAGTGTGTAGAAGATTAAAGAAAATAATTTTATTGGTCCACTCTTATTCCTTTCCACCATGGGAATTTTGAGTTGTCGACCTAATTTGAATTTATGAAATGGGTTATTTGTGGCCGACCTTGGTAAATGCTTCTAAGGTTGAGAATGGTATAAAAGCAAGTCAAATTGTGAAGAGTTGTATGATAGTGTGATGCAAAGTGACAATAGTGTGCCACAAATCGTAAGAGCAGAAGTGTGTGTGAGTGAGTTGTGATAGCAGTTTTTCAATGTGTTGAAGGCAGTGAGCTGAAGGTTTCTGTAATCCTACGAATGTGCTTAATTGCAGTGGTGGATCTTTTGTTCTCTTTTGTATCTTTAGGCGGTGAGCCTCCATGTTGGACAATGAGTCCTTTTTGTAGGCAATGAGCCTTTGTATTTGGACAATGAGTCCTCTTTTGGGTAGTGAGCCTTTGTATTATGTTTATAATCTTTATATTGTGAGTTAACCCTCACTATGGTTTTTCCCTTATTGGGTTTTCCACGTAAAAATCTTGTGTTCATTGTGTTGATTTACTTTATGTTATTTATGTTTCATGCTCATATTTAATAATAGAATAGTGTGGTTGAAGAATTGATAAGTGATAAAGTTTTCAAGTTTGAACTTGTGTGACAACTTATTCACCCCCCCTCTCAGTTATCCTGCACCTGTTTAACATAATCATCTAAGCAGTGTTAAGGATTAGTTTCGGTGAATGAACTAAGGTTTAAATCTGAGACAACTGATTCAACCCCCCCTCTCAATTGTCTTGTTCAACATGGATAACCCTTAAGCTATCCTTGCTTAATCATATCTAGTATACATATACCTATGACAACCAAACTCTCATATTACGAAGTAAATACAAACACTTCAAGAAAAGCATAAAATAGATTTTTTTCCTTTCCAAAGCAAATGTTATGAATTCCTAAATGCAAGTATTCACAAGAAGTACCAAAACAAAACATAAAAATCTCATCCTTTCAAAAATAAAGACAAATAAGAGAAGACTAGATCCTCATGCCTATATATGCTTAATCCAATAAACTGAATTGATACACAGCCTTCCAACAATAGCTTGCTAACTTCACTTAACTCTCCCAACAATACTTTCTTTGGGTTTTTATGCATTGATATTTGATAATCTAACCTTAGAAAAATAGCCCTTAGATACATTGGTGAGCCTAACTGTTTTATTTTCTGTTTCGTATTGTTTTTTTTGTGTTTTCTGTCATTTTTGCAGGTACAGGTACGGACGGGCCGCATTTGTTTTTTATCGCACCACATTTGATGCGTCACGACACATTCAAAGGGTAAAGTGACGCAATTGACCTGGTGTGATGCATTTGAAGTACGGAAGCCGCATTTGACAAAAATGAGCCGCATCTGCCTGTCAGATCGAACCGCATTCGCTCTACTGCGACACATCTGCCTACTGAATTTCTCTTCCCTTGGCATTCTAGTTTCTGCTTCCTGTGCTCTCTGTGTTGCTTTCTATTTTTTTTTTTCGTTATTTTTTTTTTGGCATTCTATTTTTTGTTCTAGCATAGATTTTTTTCATGTTCTTGATCTTGGTTTACAGTGTGTGGTGTTTGAATTTTCGTGGGTCAAAGGCATTTGCTGAAACTATTGACATGTGATTTTGCAGCCACGATTGTCAAAGACTAATATTTCAAACCAATTGTTTGTGATTTTTAGTTTAGGAACATTTATTCTTGGTGCACTTAAAATAAACATGTCTTTCATTTTGTATTGTGTTTGAAAGTGGTAGGCGAATATGCTCTCACCTTGTGCAAACTAGGTGATCAGAAAGCCAGACCCACTTTGTCCTTGTGTAACCCTGATGCAATAACTGAAGTATCCTCTCCCCTTGCACAGTAATGCGATCCTGGGTGTAAGAGAAATGATTATTGCCTCTAGAAATTGGGCCTACCTAGGGATTTCATCACCCCAACACAACTCAAACCGGCAACGGAGCTAAAGCCAAGCTACCCCCGACCGGTATATAAATGTGAATCTTAAGGGAAAACCTAAGATTACGAGTGTGGATGTGTCATACGGACAGAGTAGTATTCCCATAAACCCTATTGAGCTTAACCTCTTCAGGCTGGAGTGCCACCTAATCGGTGATTAATCTCTTGCCCCATGTATGGCCACTTGAACGGGGGTCCCAAATTAAAAACTCTTGTGTAGTAAGCCCAAAACCTTCCATTTCCTAGTATAGCACCAGTCGGTGTGAAGCCTTCCATGTCTTCGCAGTCTTTAGTAGAGGTGATCAATATGCCATGGGAGTTTCATGGGGATTGGAAGCTTGGTTGGCCTGAGAAGAGAGTGCATTGTAAGGGGGAACCCGTGCAGCCAAGCTTCTAGATTCACACACTACTGATATGCAGCTGGGGAAACCCATGTGGAGTCTAGCAAATACTGTCATGGCCTAACCTAGAATCGTACTTGTTCTCTTGTGTATTTGTTTAATTTTCAAAATATCATGCTTTTCAAGTGTTTGTTGGTTACTCAAACGAAACAAATAATACTCAAACATCTGGAAACAAATAGTCAGACTTAAAACAATTCAGTTTTTTAACCAAAACATCAAAAAAATTGACTTTTTTACATTCTAAGATGCATCTGTTAAACTGCAATCGCTCTATCACACCGCATTTTCCAGACTTTACAACGCATTTGCTTTGATAAATCGCATTTGCTGCTCAAAACACTGCATTTTCCTGTCTTAAAACACATTCACCTTTTGTGAAGCTGCATTCGCAATAATGAACCACATTTGACTTCTGTAAAACTGCATTTGAAAAACTAAACTGCATTTGTCATTCCCAAAGCCGCATTTGATAGCTGCAACACATTTGCTACCTATAATGATGCATTTGCTTATCCACAAAGTAAACCCTATTTCAGACCAGAATCTGAGTCCAGACACCTTGTCCTACTATCAAACATCTTTTTCAAAAGTCTTTTTCAGAAACTAGAATCAAAATTTCTCAAAACGTCCATCATTTACATTCATTGGCTCGCACTTTAACCATAGGTTTAAAATTTCCATATTTTAGTTGCACTCCTTAAGCATCATAATCGTCATTTTTCCCTTAGGATTCATCTTGGAAAACTTTGGATTAGGCCAAATCTCCTCACTTTGCAAAAACCATTGTTTTCAAAATTAGGGTATCTTGGGACATAGTCATTATTCCTCTTTTTGGTCATTGTCATTTTTGTGAGAACCTCCAACTCAATAGTCTAGTTAGGCAGGCTCACTCATCATTTTGACCTTGTCATTTAGTCCCTTTACCAAGTCCTTTTGATAACCTAAATTGAGACATACGTCAAGCTTAGAGTGGTTAGACAAACCTTTCTCCAAACATTGTCCAAACTTAGTCATCATTTTTTTTAACTTAGACTTTGCATTGTCCACCTCTAGTCCTCATTTTGAACCTAGACTTTGCATTAATCACCTTAGTCCTTCGTCAGCTTTACCATCTTGGTCCTCATTTGACACTATGGCTTTGATAACCTTGTCATTTTGCATCAATCGTTTCCTTAGTCATCACCTTGCATTGTCATCCCTCAAAATACAAAGATAATTAAAAAAAAACATAGGCTAGTATCATCCTTGTATTTCGTCATCATTTTCATTACCTCATTTGAGAAATTCCCTTTTATGGTGGAAACTAGACTCCAAAGAAAGAAAAGACAAATGGAAAACTTTGGACAAGATTCTAATTCCAATGTAACCAATCACACTTATGACCCAAATTGGACTTTTGACGACCCATTTAGCAACACGAATACTCAATCTTTCACGACCATACCATCTTCATCAAACAACCCCTTTGAACCATTCTTACGTAAGGATGAATATGGAAAAATACTTGAGGAAAACCTAGAGGTAGCAACACAAGATCCAGAGGCGGCCTACTTTGTAGAACAAATGGTCTTATATGAAAGACAGATATTTGGCCATACTTTTAAGTCAAGGCACTAAATTACCTCATGGGTTCGACATTGATACCTTGAGATCAACATCTCTTGCCAATAACGTCAACAATACGCATAACATGCCAAATAGCGGTCAACCTCCAAACACCACAAGCAATACCTTCTTTGATGCTACCTCGCAAAACGTCACAATTACCATGAGTGCTACCCCCAACATCCCAAACAACTCCAATTCAATAAACGCTACATTCATTGGAGGATCACAATCCGTCACAGTTCCCACAATATCCACAACACCATCACAATCATCTGGAACCACCTTTGGGTCCTCGGTAGTGTGGGCAAGTTATTCCAATCCTCTCTTTACCACTATAGTAAATGCCATGGGTGAATCATCAAGCCATAAAAATCCTCCATTGACAACTACATCTAGTACCATGAGTACATCTTCATCATACCCTCTCATTGGTATCTCACAAAATCCTTTGGGTGGAGCCAAACGACGTATCTTTATTCAAGGACAACAAAAAAATGTTAACACGTCAACACAGTCAAATGCCATCATCTCCCAAGGACAAAATACGACCATTCCCCTTGTACAAACCCAACAATTTGGACAAGGCAGTCAACACACACAACCTATGGCATCATTCGCACATCAAAATACTTATGATCACCATATTCCCCAAATATCAACCCAAATGCTTGGGGGACACATCCCAACATACTCATCCCATATTCACACGCACCAACATACCCCTAATCCAAACTTTCAATACCAACAACACGCAAATCAGAACACATCATACATGCTACAACAACATGTACCTCAACAACATACCAACATCCACTCACAACAAATGGGGGCCTATGGCATATCAATCAATCCTATGTATGGGACCATAAATGACCCTATAATCGATGCCTTACAAGCAAAGTTGATGGGTCTAGAGAAGACCATAGAAAACATACAAATATCTGGCAAGAAATCAGAAGTGTCATATGATTTATCTATATATCCCTTTGACATGAACTTACACATGCCACCATTTCCTCCGAGATATGTGTCACCTAATTTTACCAAGTACAGAGGAAAGACAAACCCTATCGAACATGTCCGAGAATTTGCAACCAACTGTATGGACGTTGCCTTTGAACAAACGTACTTGATGAGACTTTTTTCTAAAAGTCTTGCAAGTCCTGCCCTTGAATGGTTCTCCACTCAAAAGGATATCCAAACATGGGATGAACTTAAACAAAAATTCATAAAAAATTATGCGTACAACATTGACATGGACACCTATATTACTGGCTTATGCAATCTCACGCAAGAGGATGCTAGTGAAACATTCATCCCATTCTTTCAAAAATGGAGAAGTCTAGCTAGTCATTGTCACATCGACATACCCGAAAAGGAAAAGGTGGACATGTTCCTTCAAACACTTCTAGGACCCTTAAAATATGCATTACAAGTACATTGTTGCACAACCTTCACAGACTTAGTTGAAAAAGGTGTCCATATTGAGAAATCCCTTATCGCAAAGGGAGAGCTAAGATACAGTCCTAAAAACACAAACGCAAATCCTCCCACTAACAAAAATAAGTACTGGATCAAAAATAAACATGTTACCAATGATGGTGTCGTTGATGCTAAGGCTATAAACACTATGGGTCCTATACTGGCTCTGAAAGGGGTTCAACCGCAAAACAAGCCAACGACGATACTAACACCCCCCACCAATGCCATCCCAAACAACCAAAATGGTCAAAACAGTCAAAATCAAGGACAATACCGTCAGATGAGACAATTCCCTAGAGGTCGCACATACACTCCCTTGGGTGAGCCCATGGAGGAAGTCCTCAAGAAATGCCTTCAGAATGGTCTCATCACACTTGAAGAACCAAAACCATAAGACCTAGGACAATTTAAACCATCATGGTGGGATGATAATTCCTTCTGTGCTTACCATTGGGCTAAAGGATACATGACATCGTCCTGTCGACAACTCAAAAATATTGTACAAGACCTTATCGAGAGTCGAATAATTGAATTAGGTGGGCCACAATTCCCATCAAATTTTGATCATATCATTCATAAGAACCCATTGCAAGACCATGGTTCTAATAATGCTTCCACGTCAGGTCCTAAGACAAACAATAATCAAGCCAATTTCGCTTGTGCCAAGTATGACTATTCCAGTGGACCTATTATAAACAATGTCTAAACTGACGATGAATACATCAACACCATCACAGTCAAACGAGCACCCCAATGCAATGCCACTACTCAAAGTGGCAAGATCACCATAACTGGTCCACCTCCCGCTATGCAACCTAAGCTTACCATACTCGGTCCATCTCCTAGGCAAACACAACCCGCCTCGACCACAAAGCAATGGCAACCTAAGAGTCAGTTTAACCTTATCGACCAACTTGGAAAAATGCCCGTGCAGATTTCCATACTTGAGTTGCTTCGCATCTCTCCCATGCATAAGGCTATACTGGATAAAACCCTACAAGAGTCATCAGTCCCTAAGAACATTGATGTCAACCAATTTGAGACCATGGTGGGATACCTCACTATGCCTCACCACGTCACCTTTTCTGATCAAGACTACTCATCACCGAAGACTAACCATAACGATGCATTACACATTGAAACTTTTGTGCAGAAGCACAAGGTCAGAAGAGTTTTAGTAGATGGCAGAGCAGGATTGAACATATGCTCCTTGAAACTGGTTAAGGATCTAGGATTTTCTGATGCATGTGTGGACCCTACAAAGAGTATAGTCATAAAATCATCTGATGACAAAGAACATTCTTCACGAGGCATTATTTCTCTTCCTATCAGAGTGGGACCAGTCATTGTGGATACAACTTGCCAGGTCCTAGATATAGAATTACCTTACAACATCTTTCTCGGCCATCCATGGATTCATGCCCTAAAAGTTGTACCCTCCACATATCACCAATGCTTAAAATTCCCATTTGACGACACAGAAATCACCATATATGGAGACCCCAACCCTTTTCAATATTGTACCAACCTAAGGGGTATTTCTGCAAACTAAGTGCCCATCAACCGAGAAGCTCATGGCTCCTCTTCTTCTAAATACATTGACCCATCCACACTCGCATCATCTTCCACATCCACTCTGTCCACATCTTCCACCATGCCACCATCTTCCACACTTCCTAAGGATGAACCCAATGTCAAGATCCAGGACCTAGGTTGTGGAGAATTCAAAATACATACGGCATATAGCATCACAACAATACCCAATTCTCTGAAGGTCTATGGTCGACCATGTTTTAGAATGGAACCCAAAAAAAATTTCAAAGTTCCACAAAAAATAGTTTTCATAAAATGGGGAGACATGAGTAACGAGCACCTTGTCGATATTACAGGATGGCACTATAAAGATATGGCCGAACTACCCCCATTACTAGTTAAGAGATATGGCAAGGGATATGACATGATGAAGGCTAAGGGCTACAATGGAACCAGTGGCCTAGGCAGAAATAAAACTAGACGAAGAGAGCCCATAGAATCTTTCAAAATACCAAAGTATCTTGGATTAGGGTATGGATTGCCCGACAATGATGACCGATGTACCAGTGGACTTTCGAGTGAGCACGTACATGCTTCGAAAAGTGTCAAGACCGCTAAGGAAACCTTTACCGAAACTGACTCCCAAGAGTGGGAATTTCGTTCCCAAAGATCCTTAAGTTACTGTTGCCTCAATGATTTGTTCATTGAAACAGGGGAGCTTACCTCTGAACAAAAATTTTGGAAAACATTTAAAATCGATCGGGCACCAAATAGTCACAATTTCATTTCCCTTCCCCATGACATACAAGATCCACCACCTGAATCTAGTAACCAGCAATCGAATCCATCTGAACTTCCAGATAACGTTGACAACCACAACTCTGAGTCCTTCACCCCTTACTTTGACAATGAATATGAAACAAGTGAAGGGGAATATTGGATAGAATCTGATGTGGAATTGGATGATGATAATTTCATCTACATTATCTCTAAATCCATCTGCATGCTTTCCGCATCCTCCCCTCAATTCACCAACGCTGACAATGGCATTTCCCTAGTCTATCCACAATTAATCGAGTGGGACCAACAAGGCTCGCCAGTCCTGGACACCTTTCAGAATGATGAGGCTATTGCGGAATTTATGGGATTACATGAGGGCATACCCAGTGGTGATCACAAGGTAGGATTCACCATTGACCTAGATTGTGCAGCCTACTTCGGCGAGACTGCTTCGTCCTCCAGTCGCAAAATTAAAAATAAAAATAAAACAAAAAAGGAAACGTCTCTAGGTGAAAATCGAAAGGCACCTTTTGAAAACAAAAAAGTAAAAACAAAGGATGTATCTGTGGGTGAAAACCTCTCTGAGGCGCCCAAAGATGGAGGACTGGACTTTCTTCCCGTAACACAAGAGAAATCAGCTATGCTCATAGAGGACACCATAGAAGACAACATATCCATAGCAGAAGATCCCAAAATGGTCCTCTTTGCGGCATCCTTGACTGAAGAAGAGAGACCAGAATTTCACAAGTTCTTTGCAGAATGTAAAGTCAACTTCACATGGTCCTATGCTAACATGTCGAGACTAGACCCAGAACTGGTTTTGCAGCATCTACCACTATTACCCAATGCAAAACCAGTTAAACAGAAGCTATGCAAAATGCATCCTCGGGTTGCTCTATTGGTCAAGGCTGAGTTGAAGAAACTTCTAGAAGCTGGGTTCATACGGTCTATTGATTATGTTGAATGGATATCTAACCTTGTGCCAATAATGAAGCCAAATGGAATGATCTGAGTCTGCACAGATTTTAGAGACTTAAACAAGGCATGCCCAAAAGATGACTTTCCTTTGCCGAATATTGATATCATAGTTGATCTCACAATAGGATATGAGATGTTGTCCCTCATGGACGATTTCTCTAACTATAACCAGATTCGTATTGCCCCCGAAGATCAACATAAAACAACATTCACTTGCCCTTGGGGTACATACTGCTGGAATTTTATGCCATTTGGTCTTAAAAATGTGGGCGCCACATATCAAAGGGCTATGACCACAATCTTTCATGACATGATGAATAAAATAATGGAAGATTATGTAGACGACCTTCTGAAGCAATGAAAAGAGAGCAAACCCTAGGGGCTAGACGTAATTCCTCGGGGGCTCATCTTTGACGGCCTTGCCTACGTATATAATTCGCAGAGGAATCGTAGTTCGACAATAAGACTTCAACCATCTCCCACATGGTTGGATAACAAAGGGATATAACCACCAAGTTAAAATTATGGCTCAACATCAACTCCAATGACAAACCACAACACCCCTCCACACTGAAATAATAGGTAATGGTAGTTCAAGGTAAAGGATCATGGCTAGACCCACATATAGTATTTCTAAAAAAATAAATCTAAAGCAACTAGATGACACACACACAACCCTCATCTACTCCCAAACTCAATATTCAACCCTTATAATTGACAAAAATAAAGGAGAACAAAAAATAGTAGTGCTCACATAGAAAACTTTTATAAAAAAAACTCTATATATATGTGCCATGTTATATTTACTAATGTTGTAAGTATGGCTCATTGACTCATATTTTGCATTATATTTCAAGAACTATATTCCCATTTGAAAACATATAATAATCTCACTATTTCCGTTATATAACAATCATGAGAGGTAATGTATTTTAGATGAATATGCCTATATCATGTTTCTAGTGGAAAGCCCCACATCAATTTATTTATGAAAATAGATTGATAATGACATAATAGTAAGAAAACAATGGCATCATATTATAATTCTCTCATATCTCTTTAATAGAAAAACAAAAAACATACAATAATCAAATTATTATCGATTTTTGTCATAAACCATGACTAATATTAATAATTTTGTTAACTTTTAATAACTTGAATAATTTAGTATGCATATAAAATGTGATATACAACAATGAGTCTAATTATATGGAGCTCTCTTTATATATATATTATATACAATTGGTAAAAAGGATCCATCACACATTATTATTATATTAAAATCACTTCAAGAATATAATAAATGAAGTAAAAAAAAAATGATTCCAATGCAAGTGATTAGTTCTTCAACAAAACTGGGCTGTCTTAAAACAATCCTAGAATTCACGTTCCTTAACGAAATTTAAAACTTTAAAATGTTCAGGAAAGTTAGAGAGTAGAGGAGTAAAACCCAGAAAGGATTTTTTTGTGTTCATAAAGACATGAGAGTAGTTTTTTTTTTTTTTCTGCAATCAGCCCTGTCAATTTTAATATTATACTCATTATCCCCCTCACATAAAGGTTAATTATTCAACCATTTATTCTGGGCAAAATTAAGATTCTAACGCTTAAGATTTCTTGACCTACAATGAGACTATGCTACTCATAAATAGAACATTAACATCTGAGTGACCCGAAAGAATTTAAATCTTTCTAATTGAAATATCTTTTAGTGGCCTTGGTTTTTGTTAATTATTTATGGAGTTGTCATTATCGTTGACACCTATGATACTACCCCATAATGAACTTATCAAAGATAACTAAGTGTAAAACACTATAATTCTTATTTCTAAATCTAGGTGTCTTGGGGTGATTTGAAATTGCAATTCTTCCTTGTGTTTATTGAAATGAAGTATTTTGAAATGGGGCATGTTGCCTTGAAATCCATTGACTGCACCTTTTGTGTAAAGTTATATTGTGAATATAAAAGGAAGATGTTTGATTAGGATGAATCGTCAAGTGAAAGCCCTCAGTCCCAAAACTACACTCCTACCTTAGGACTTATGTGTGACCTTGTGCATATAGGCAATTAATATTGAGGAAAAACAAGACAATAGAATAATATGCATCTAGTAAATAGATGAAAATGGTAGTGAGGGAATGAATGCTTAAGCAAACCTTGCATTGTTAAATTTTGAATTTATTATGTTCTTCCATTTTGTGATATGGCTAGGATGTAAGATGGCATGTGTGTTATGATAGCAATATATTGATGAAACTTAAGGTTCTCAATTGTGTTAATAGTTATAGGGAGCCATATAAATGTTAACTCATTATATCCTATTTAGAGATGCAAACATTAAATGCATGGCTAAGTAATTTTTTTTTTATTTTTTTTTTATTTTTTTTGCAAAAAAAGTGTGGTGCTGGTGGTGCTAATAAACTGGACTATGTTTCTCATATTGTTTTTTGAGTCTTGGGTATCCTTGTTTGAGAAGATGTTTTAACATGAATGTGTGTATGTCATTTTGTAGAATAGAATATTTTGTGGTTTAAGTATTTGTAAGGAAAGGTTTTGTTGCTTTATAAAGATGAAAATTGGAAATGAAGTTATTTTGTATTCTCTCTGGATGTTAATACCTTGTAATGGTACTCGTGTTGTGTGTTGTGGCAATTTTTGTAGATAGACCAAGATGTAAAAGTAAGTGTATGTTGTGCATTTTTTATTCATATGGAATGGACGATCCTTGTTAGTTAATGTGATTTATCATGTGGAAACCAGTATATGTGTTGTGCCCAAGTACAAGATACAAGGTATCTGACTTGGGATAAGGGTGGTGGACGTCTAGTATGATCCCCTATGTGTACCCTTTGTTATGGTCTTTATGTAAGCTAGTTAGTTGTGAGTTTATGTAAACGTGTTAAGTGAGTACATGTTTTTATTAAATGAAATATGATGTATTCTTTTGTGTTAGTCTTATTTGTATGTTAAATGTGTACCCCTAGTGTATGGTTCCCCCCTTATGGGAGGGAGATGCCAGCTAGTGTAAAACAAGGGGTTGAGAGGCACATGTTCTCCCATTGGGAAATTACGAGCTCAGGGCGTTGTCCCTAATCCTAATAAAGGATCTATATCGAGTCATTGTAATCCTCCCATGGACGTTGACCGTGGCCTACTCCCCCACATATGAGATCCGCACTTGTTGGTTCATAGTGCAAACTGATTCCTTGATGTTTATAACCCATGGGTAAAGGAAGGTATTACATGGATCACCAATTATTCTTATTCATGTAGTCAGGGACCACCACTAATTCATATTTATGTGGTCAGCGACCACTAGTTATTCATATTTATGTGGTCAGGGACCACCAGTGATGCATACTTATGTGGTTAGGGACCACCAGTTATTCATATTTTGTGGTCGGGGACCACCAGTTATTGCATGCTATTATACTTATGTGGTTAGAGAACCACCATTCCCCTCCTCCCCTTAGGTGGCTTATCAAGTCACATGGTGCTTGTAATGTGCAGATTTTATTGTTGCAATATGAATCATTTGTAATTCTTGATGGATGTTTTATTTTATTATGTGCCAGCAATGTGGAATTTTACATTTATTTAATTAGGCTATTTGGCCATTTGAATGTTGTTATAGTCTGATTTGCCTCAAGGACTGGTTTAAATTTCATTTTTGATTTAATATTGAAATGTTACAATGTAGCTACAATTGATCTTTATTTTGCTTCTCTCTTGAATTTATAGTTCCTCTTTGGGATTTTTTTTATTGGAATTTTGGTTTATGATCCTATGTTACTCAGTTTGAGGCTTTCTCCTTGTTTGCAAATTGCTGGCATGTGTGGTGTAATGTGAAATTTGTAAACTGCCATATCCCAGGGGGTTCCCTAGTGGGTCGTATAGGGGAGTAGATGCACTGGGGAATCATCTTGAAAGGGGTTGTAAATGGGACCGGTATGGGACGGTCATTGATCCATTCTCCCCCTCATTCTATGATTTTTCTTACCTATATGGAGTCGTCCTTCGAGAAGGACCTCAAGATCATCTTTTTGATTTGCTATGGTATCCAAAAATATCCATCCTTGTAAACCCCATTGCGTGAGCCTTATGTTGTAAATTATGTGACTATATGAGGACAGGCACACCCATTGGGAAGAGCATCCTTTGTATAAGGACAAGCGCACCCAATTGGGAAGAGCATCCTTGCTATTTTTTTATGTACATGGGAAATTGCAAGTAAATGTGATGTGGCATACCTGTGAACTATGTGCGAAAGTAGCAAATGATGCAAGTTAATATTTCTTGAGATATGGTATGAGTACCATAATTATAAGGTAAATTTTCCTCTTAAGAACATATTTGGACAAAATGTGAAGCTAATAATTTTGAGACATGATTGGCCATTGAAACAAAATATTTTCTAACATCATGAGTGATGTACGTAGTGCAAATAGGTTTTGTAGGGTAAAGGATGTTAAATTATTTTATGTGCTATTGTGTAAATGAGTTAAAGTTGCTTACATTTTCAATGACTTATACCTGCATGGGTAGTTGTTAACTTTGTTATATTAAGAGTGTACCAAATAAATGTTCTATTGTGAAAAAATATTTTAAGTATTTGGACAATTAGATTTATGGAAGGTATGTCCTTAATGTGTGTTATTGGTTTAATGTTTTGATTATTACATCAAGGAAGAGAAATAATTATTGTGTAATGTATTTATCTGCATTGTTGTATTGAGGGTATGTCCTTGAACCCTAGTGACTTCCAGGAGGAAGTCTAAGCTAAGGAGAGGGGGATGTAAGGCCCCCGTCCTTTCTATTCAATAATTACAAATATCTTATTGTATCATGGGTATAGCGTATAAAAGATAATAGCTTGAGTTAAAGTATTAATTTAGAAATTGTCAAAATTATAGTATTGGCATTGAAGCATAATTCATGGTCTTACATGATGATAACAATATTGCTAATTGTATAAAGGATAGGCAAGGAGTGAACCTTAGTAGTAATGACATTCAAGCTTAATAATGGTTCATGATGGTTAGTAAATCATTAGTTTTATTAACAATGTAAATATTAACATTATAGCAAAATGTTAGTATTAAACTAAAAGTAACAACATTGGATATGATACTATACTAAAATTAAATCCTAAAATGGGGGAGACAAACATGGTGATAGTAAATGGTGATATTAACATTAAAGTAAATATCAATATTAATAATAAAATCAACATTGATATTGGATAATATTAGTAATAATAGCATTCAATAATACTACTACTTGATTAAAGATTCACTATATTTTAATTTTAATAATTTTAATTGAGATTAATTAGCAATATTATTGTTTGGATCGTTAGAAATAATTTTGATAATTTTAATGGAGATTGAGAGTTGTTTTGTTTAAAATAAATAATACTTCTGGATATTTTGGAAATCCTGGTTGGTTGGCTCATTATTATATAGGGATGGGCTACGTATGGGCCTCTAGCATGGGTATTTAATGGAGATGACATAGAGATCAATCTCTCCAGAAAATCTATTGATTAGTTAAAAAGGGATTTGTTTGAAAAGTAGCGTACACCCACGTAGAAGTAGATAATGGATGAGCGTAATGGTGGATACCCTTCATGAATGCCTGAATCGGGTAATTAATGGAATTAAATTTTGTATCTCTTCAAATCTAGATTACATGACTGGTTTGGTTGATCTCGTTGTCATTCACGTTGTCCTCTAGCAATGAAGTAGTGACCCTTACTGTCACATTTATGGTGCCTGGATATTGCTATGGAACTAGATTTGGCCATAAGGTTGATCTTTAATTTTTGGACCTTCCACCCCTTGCTTGAATTAATGTCAAAATGGTACGCCATGATTTAGGGGAATGTTGGCTACACATCTGGGAGGTTACGTTTTTAGAAGTTAGAAAAGAAAATAAGAGAGAATTTGGAAGAATATCTAGGGAGGTTATTAAGTAATGAGGTTTTTTAATAAGGCTGGGGTGTGCGATAATGGGGATGAATTACTTCTTTCAAGTCTAAAAAGAGAGGGATCACTCTTCAGTGTTTGACATAATGGTTGAACAACTTGGTAGGGACTAAGGAGGTGGGCAAAGACGTGGGGACTTTTGGTGAGTTGGGAATGGCATTTAGAGGCTTGGTGTAGTGAGTTGGGTACTCGTTTCCTCCATCTGGTCTCTCATTCTTTCACAAAGTTTGTGTTGTCAAGTAGGACCTCTTGATCATCCTATTGTTGGAATAAATGCATATGTTTATTAACAGTGTTGGACTATACATTTTTTATCCATACGCCTGTATTTAGCTTCCATGACTTTATTCATTTATTTGTTACTTGGAATCTATTCGTACATAGATCATATTGTGTTGAGCTTTATGTCATTACAGAACTATTATGGTTATGTGTAAATGAAAGCATTGGTCCTACTATTTATCTAAGGTTGTGTTCATTTATGATTAAAAAAATATATCAACCAAAAGTAACTTTATTTTCTTTCCCCTCCTAATACACTCACTTTACATTCAGGCAAGCATAGTCGTGGAACATTTCTCGAGTCCCCTTATCTGCTATTTATTTTGTTCTAGTGCAGAGAAACCCAATTAAGAATGTTCGTTGTTTGCATCTTGGTCGATATAAAAGAATGGTGCGACGACAATCCCTTATTGTAGTCTCTAAACTGCATTTCATTTGGCCCTGGCATTAATAGATACACACAGCCATACAATGCTTCGCCTACATAAAAAGAACAAACATAAGTGCAAAAGAAAAATTCTTCAGATCAGGAAAAAGACAATTCTATTTTTTTCTTGAAAGACTCTAAGTCCATATACAATGATAGGCTAAGAAAAAGATGGAGTGCTTCACACAAATTTTGCTGCTTCTTGCATTCTGGTAATGCCTATTTGGCCATCGAATGGAAATAGTATGACACCCCTAGAGGCAAAATAGTGCATAGATGAGATTAATGGTAACCCTCATTGTGATGCTATGATGCGTGGCCCTCATCTAATGTAAAGAAATCATTATATATTATTTATTTAATTTGTGGTAAGTAATTTGATCCATGTTGGGCGAATGAGAAAGTGAGGCGTGTGGGTCTACCCTCAGACATGGGAATCTATCTTTTTCATTTACATGTACTCGTCATCATCACTTGTGGACTTGAAGCAAAGTTAATTAAAATAAATTTAGTTCATTGAAGTTCAGTTTGAGACTATCTATTCTAGTAACATCTTCAAACTTGCGCCTACTCTACACAAGGATATTTAAATACAGTTATGAATATTAATGTTATTTGTTAAGGGTAATGACAATACGGAAATAATGGTATTATTAGTATTATTATTCGGCAGAATTCAACTTCTTATAAACTCTAACAAACATTAAAGTAAATAAATTATGATATGCATTATCACAGTTGAAGCATTAACATTTGCACTGGAAAATGATATTAATATGGTCTTAATGAAATAATAATAAGAATGCAATAAGATTAGATCCAATGTTGAGGAAACTAGTTGAGCGATGTCCAACAATGACTGTTAGGCCCAATGAACAAATATCCACAAGTTGTCTCTGCACTGAAGGAGAAAGCGATCAACAAACAAACTATTTATGATTATTGGATGGATTGTCTGACCTTTTACAAAGTTAGCAATTTGACATATTTTATTTTTGATAGTGTAATTACAATGGTTGATAAGGGTATCTCCCCTACCAGTGAATAGTAGTGAGTAGAATATCTTCATATGTTAAGCATATTTCTATTAACAAACTTTTTTTTTCTTGGAGCTCTTTTTTTTTTAATACAAGTCTTTTATTCATATAAATGTTAGGCTTGCATCTTATAATGATTGCATTCTAGGAGATCATATCTCTTGAAGGAAATTTATTAATTAGTTCATATGTGATAAAATTATGGTTTAAGCATAGAGATTAAATTTATTTAGATGGTTTTTTTTTCCTAATTTTATTCTGGGGACAACTATATTTGAATGCGAGCCTAGAAAACTATATATATAAAAAAAAAAGAATTGGATCTACTTGATAAATTTATTTGGATTTACCTTAAGAAATCCATAGTCAACCATGTTTTAACTTACAGATTTAATTCTTTTGAAATATATACAGTAATATTTAAGTATTGTTGTTGTGTTATCAATGTGAAATGGTTGTGAGACTGTAGCCACACAAAGATTAGACGAAGTTGGAATGGTGTGAAGGTTATTGCCTAAATATTATTGTTTGGTTGGCCTTCGATGTCATCATAGGTACTCTATACTAATTTTACAGTAACAAGAAAAGATCATCTGAAGGTGTTAGACACAATTTTCAAGAGACTAGAAGAATACAAAGTCCGACTGAATCCTAAGAAATGTGTGTTTGGTGTAACATCTGGAAAACTCTTGGGATACATAGTTTCTCGAAGAGGCATTGAAGTTGATCTAGCAAAATTCAAAGCCATCATGGGCATGCCTCCTCCCAGAGGAATAAGCGAACTCAGGACATTACAGGGTAGGGTGCAATCTATCCAGCACTTTATAGCACAATTGGCTGACAAGTGTCAACCATTCTAATATCTTCTGCGCAAAGGCATCCCCTTTGTGTGGATAGACAAATGCCAAGATGCCTTTCAACAAATAAAAGATTACTTACTATCACCGCCAGTCCTCATGCCGCCCATTCATGGAAAATCGTTGATCTTATACATTTCTGCCACTACTTCAGCACTGGGGGCATTGCTAGCAGAAAACAACCAAGAAGAAAAAGAAAGGGCCATATATTATATCAATCAGACACTGGTCAAGTATGAACTGAATTACACAACAATTGAGGGCACTTGTCTAGCAGTTGTCTTTGTAGCTCAGAAGCTAAGACATTATATGTTGAGCCATCAGACACAGTTGGTAGCAAAGATTGATCCCCTCAAATACCTATTGAGTTGTGCAACATTAATAGGATGTCTAGCAAAATGGGTCATGATTCTGAGCGAATATGACATTCAGTATGTCGAAAGAAAAGCAATCAAAGGACAAGTGATTGCAGACCAATTGGCAGACGAGCCTATACAAAGTGATCATCCCTTAGTGGTAGATTTCCTAGATGAATCAATATTCCATACAGAACCAAAGTCACCCTAAAGGCTATACTTTGACGGATCGCATACTAATCATGGATCGGGGGCAGGGATATTTTTTATCACCCCTCAAGGAGATTCCATTCGCAAGTCTTTCCGCATAGCTTTCCCATGCACAAATAACGTGGTAGAATATGAGGCATTGGTTACAGGACTTAGAATGGCAATAAAATGGAAAATCAGAGCATTGCATGTCTATGGGGATTCTCAGTTAGTCATCATCCAAGTCAATGATGACTATGACACAAAAGATGAGAAGCTAATTCCCTACAAACGAATGGTTGATAGCTTCCAGACATACTTTCACATGGTGACTTTCAAGCAAGTTCTGAGAGCACAAAACAAAGCGTCAGATGCCATGGCTACAATAGACTCTCTCCTCGACATTCCAAGAAATATGCCTTAGCTGGAATTCCTAATAGAACAACTGTTGGTCCCCACCTACGATGTTCCAGAATTAGAGATGGTTTGCGAGCTTGTTGGTCCCAATTCTCCCTGGTATCAAGACATCCATGACTACCTTAAGTCTCAAACCCTCCCCCCTAATCTTTCCAATAACCAGAGGAAGTCTTTTATCTGAAAAGTTGCAAGATATGCCATCGTCAGTGACACCTTTTATCGCCGTAGCTTTGATAAAACCCTCCTTAGATGTCTCGACACCAACCAAGCACACACAACCTTACACGAAGTACATGAGGGTATATGTGGGTCTCATTCAAGTGGTCCTACTTTGGCCAACAAGATTACGAGACTTGGGTACTATTGGCTAACAATTGAGAAAGATGCACTAGAATATGTCAAGACTTGTCGCCAATGCCAGATTCACAGTGATTTGATTCAAGCTCCAGCACAAGAACTTCGGCCAATCACATCTCCATGGCCCTTTACATAATGGGGACTCGACCTTGTGGGCAAGATCCATCCTACCTCGTCCAATGGCCACAAATTCATCATAACCGTCACTGAGTACTTTACGAAGTGGATCAAAGCCATCCCCCTGACGTACATAACCGAAAAAAAAATATCCAAATTCATTCTTAACTATATCATTTTCAGTTATGGCCTTCCACAATCCATCATCACTAACAACGGACGTCCGTTTAAAAACCAAGATGTTCATGAGTTATGTGAGCGATTTCATATCCAACATCATTTTTCCTCTTTGTATTACCCTCAAGGAAATGGTCAAGCCGAGGCATCAAATAAAACTATTGTTAAAATCCTTAAAAATACTGTCAATGACGCTAGCCGTGACTGGCATATTCAACTTAACCCTGCTCTGTGGGCTTACTGCACTAGCATTCGTACACCTATGGGAGCCACTCCTTTCGCCCTGGTCTTTGGAGTTGAGGCCATCTTGCCCATTGAGGTTGAAATTCCTTCCTTACGAGTCTCCTTGAAGGGTTTGATCGATGATGAGGAGTATAGACAGTCACGTCTACACGAGCTAGAGATGTTAGAGGAAAGAAGGCATAATTCCCTGAACCATCTACAGGCATATCAGAACCGTCTCTTTCGTAGTTACAACAAGAGAGTAATGGTAAAAAAAATTGACATTGGTGACTTAGTCCTCATGCAGAACCATAAGAATCAGGCTGACAGAGAAAAACCTAGCAAATACGAACCAAATTGGCTAGGTCCCTACGTCATCATATCCTCCTTTGGTTCTAGAGCTATCAGTTGGCGACTCTAGATGGAGAACAATTGACAAAGCCTATCAATAGTCTACATCTTTGAAAGTTCTACGCATAGCATCAGAAGGTCGAGCTAAAAACCTTAAAATACAAAAAAATTGAAAAATGGTAAAAATTGTTGCCTTGATGAAAACCTGGCAAACAAGCGTCTTGGTGGCACCAAAAAAAAATGAAAAAAAATGACAAAAATAGTAAAAATAAATAATTTGTCCAACAGTGAAAACCTGGCAAACAAGCACTTTGGATAAGTACCATGGTGAAAACCTGGCAAACAGGCGCCATGCGTAATCGATCATTACTTTGCCATCTACTGTTACTTTATCTATCTTGGCCAATGATGAAACATATTTTCCATCGCCACCACGACATCTGCCATGACAACATACCCTTCCTTTAATGGTTGAGAAAAGGTTGACATCAAGTCCTGAATACTGTCCATCTGGCACCCCAGGCACATCCCGTTCACGTCCTTTAAAATTGGCTAAGTCTTGGACCTAACTAGGGGCAATTTTTTTATCATATGACTGCAGTGGATATCACGCATGGTCTCGAAAATTGTGAAAGTCCTGAAGAAAGACCAAAAACATTGCAAAATGTCCTGAAGAAATACCAAAAACATTGTAAAAATCCTGAAGAAAGACCAAAAACATTGCAAAATGTCCTAAAGAAAGACCAAAAACATTACAAAATGTCCTGAAGAAAGACCTAAAACATCACAAACTGTCCTGAAGAAAGACCTAAAAATTGAAAAATGTCCTGAAGAAACCCCAAGAAAGTCAAAATGTCTAGAAAATGCAAAAACAGAGTCATATCTTGTCAAGTCTATCATGTCAATCAATCAGTCTTCATCATTTGTCTTAACTACGTTGTCTCTGTGCATTTACTATGTAGGTGTTGTCAATTAGATTTGCACCCTGCTGAATGCAAGATTCAAAAATCTACTGAAACATGGAAACCTTCTTCAGATGTGGGTGATCTGAGCGAAGAAGGAATCTCTAGAGTGAGTTGGTTCTCCGAATGATTGATTTTACTCTAAGATACTCTGAGGGAAAAGGGATAGAAGGATGACTAATTAAAACTTAAAACTAACTGCTACTTCACTTGAAGTTATGAAATTCAAACATTGACACTCACAACAGCTTTCCTATCACAATGAATCTCACAATCCCATTGGCACATACTTCCATCAGTACTTTGCATGAAGATTCTTAAATGAAATACAATAGGCAACCTGAAACTATGCAATTCTGAAACACAACTTACAATAGAAAGACATAAAAGGATTTTGATTTGAACCACAAAGACATCAAATTGCTATTATAAAACTGAGACAGAAATGAGAAGGAGAATTTTGCTGCTTTATTAATACTAAAAGAGTGAATAAGTTTGAACTGAGTATAAAAGGGTTCACAATCTCAAAAATGTGTATGAGCAGGAACTAAAAACTGAACTGAGAAGGAGAGAGTAAAAGACTAAGTCTTTTCAGAATATATCTCTCAAAAAATCCTAATCCGAGCTCACAAAGAAGCTCAAGGAAAAAAGCTTCAAACTGTCTCAAAAATTGCATAAAAGCAGAAAAAAGCATACTACTTTTATGATCAAATTGTCAAGCCTCTAAAAATAGGTTGAATCCACTTTAAAAGCCAGAAAAACACCTTATCTCTCCAAGATGAGACCCAAATCTGACCAAGGGGAAAAGTCAACAATAATCTGCTAGAAATAGCAAGAAATCATAAAACAATTTATAAGAGATTGCTTTATGATTCTGCTTTATAGGATTGCAGATTTTATAATTTGTCTATTTTTGCAATTAAAAGATTATAAAATATTTTTTCAAAAGAAATACATCTTATCTCTTCATACAATGCTTTGATTTTTTCTTAAAAAAAATCATAAAAATATCAATACATATAATTATCTCCAATTGATTTCTCAAGAATCAAAAAATAAAAACCCTAAGTAGATATTTACCATTAAACCCTCATTGTTTTCTCATAAAAACAATAAAGATAGGATACTCAAGGTTCTAATTTTCTTTAAGGCACAAATGTGAATGTAACTCAAGCCTTAAAGACTCTAAACACATCTCTAGGCATATGAATTCGGCCCCCCTCAAATACATTAAACTTTAGACTTTGAATAAAATATAATGAAATGATAACCCCACTTCGAATTAACCCACATGCTTATTGACAAATGCGAATATTCTGGACAATTATAGTGTTGGGTCGAATTAGGGCATGCACAAAAGAAGTCAAACCCTAATATGATTCATTTTGCAATGATCATTTGGCAAAACATGAGCTCTGCCTGAGAGAAACCCGCTGCCATGATTGAGCTCGATCTGAACTTGTGTGCTTTGAGAAACTTTAGTTTTGCCTTTTGACAGTTGAAACTTCATCTGGGTAAGCTTGATTTTCTTTGTTATTATGGCTCTTTACTTCATTCAAAGAGCAAAAAGATTACAAAGGTCGCGGCCTGCTTGTGCTTGTCTCTGACTTTCCTTTATATTATGTGCTTGCTTTATCTCTTGCTAGCCGCCATATAAGAGTTAGGGTTCTATTTTTCTAAAGGGATTTTAACTCCATTGTGGTTGCAACTTCACCAAAATTTACCTCTACTACTCATGGTAAGCGTTGGTTATCATTATTTTATTTCTTGGCTCCTTTGAATGATAATGAAGGCCTCACAAGCCGCAGCCATTAGATGACTATCTAATGCCTTCATTTTATTTTTTGTGCTTTGCTTCTGATAATTTGTGGCTCCTTCTACTCACTGGCCCACATACATGAGCTTGAACTGGGTTATCCTCTGGATTCTACAACACTTGAATGCCATGGGTAAGTGAATGCTTCATTTCTCCATGTATTTTTCTCTCAAAAACGGCCATTAAAGCCGCGGTTGTACATGTCTACTGATCTTTTCATGTCTCTGTAATGCTTTCAATTCATTACTACACCTGGCCGCCATATACATGAGCTCGAACCATGATTTGAAAGCTCTGTGAGAGCTTGACTGAGGATTATTTGTTCTTCCACAGGCAACTGATGATAGGAATTTGTTTCTATTTGTTATTTCTTTTTAAGAAAGGCTTACAAATGTAAGAAAATATGTCAGGCCATGGCCACTCATACTCTGGAGTGCACTTTCCTTAGTAGTTTGTATGATTTCAATTGCTTCTTTTCAGATTTTGTGGCCAAACATGTGTATTTAAGAGTCTTTTGTTGTTCCAAAATGCAAATTTGAAGTTGAAGATCCCTCCTTTTGGCCGTGTCCACTCATGCAACAAAATGGGTTTGTCATTTTCCTGTGCTTGACCCAAGAGATTATATTGCATATTCTACACTTCTGGAACAAAACCCCATATGGGTATCTGCTATTTTTAAGAAAATACGCTTCTAAAACAAAAAACTTGTTGTGTGCATTCGCTGTGTTGAAGAAATCATGCTTATTCCTGTGATTTATGTTGGAAACTAACGTGGTCCACTGTGATATGAATAAATCTGAATTTTTATAAACCTCCATATAGATATTCCATTTCCTCCTGTGGTTTTCCTATAAGACCCTCACATGGGTCTATGATACTATGAATAAGATACATTTGTTGCTTTTCTATATTGGCTGCTTAGCATTACTGGATCTCCTTTCATCAAATCCATTATGAACAAAAGAATTATTTTTCTATATTTTAATTAAAGATGAATCATATTTTTGTGTATAGTCTGCATCAACAACTTTCCTTTTTACACTAGAATTTCTAGAAACCGCACAGCTAGCATCATGGGAAAATACCTCTATTCTTCTGCCAATGTTGCATGACTTGATCATTCCCATTTTAATGCCCCTGCTTAACAACCTTTTTCCGTGACTGGCACTCTCTTTTATCATGCTTGAAACTATTTTCTTCCATTATGTTTTCATTGTGACCCTTAAAAAGCTCTTATCCTTTTTACATTATGTACCTCCTAATACTTGGTCATAATCTATCTATGCTTGGCTGTCTAATAATTGTCAATTATCCTTTTGAAAGGTATACTTTTAATGACAGAATAATTGAATGCTAGAATAAGTCTGTAAAATAGTGTATTTGATTGTTTCCCTTTTCTAAACAGTGATGTATTAAACTTACCTTAAAGTATCATTGCACTCTTAGCCAAAATGAAGCTGGTTGCCTTTGTTGTATCTTTTCTTTATCAAATACATCAGATTCAGATACTATATTGATGTTTGTCATTCTAGTAGAAAATAAAACTCCAGCCATATCTCTACCTGGACACATGACAAATGATGAAACAAAATTTAAGAAATGGTATACCGCGGGTTATTACTTTTCACTGTCAGCCACCAGATTGAGTCTTGATTGTAACACCACATGAACGACTGTACTACTTATGTCTGGCACTCTTCATGCATTTTTATGTTCCACCTAATAAACTATTATGTAAATCTATTCTCTTCCGAGATGAAAGTTGAAACAAAATTCTTCATTAAGGCATAATGTATGCCTGTTCACTATCCTTGGCTATGAGAAAAAACACTAATGAACTGAACCTTGCATGACATCTGATCACGATGAACAAATAGCACTGTAGCTTAAAAACGTGAACCATTTAGCAATTTTTGATATAATGGTACTCAGTTAAGTGATTGAGTGAATTAAACTCACTGTTCACCTGTAGCTTTCATAAAGCATTAACCTAATTGTTGTGAATGCACAGTTGGTTTAATAGCTCGATAGATAACTATGCTTTACTCGTTCAGTTGGCACGTTTATTTTGATGAATATGATGATGTAATCTCTAAATCAGCCCATTTATAATGAATAAGGGCAGCATGTCGAGCTCTACCCTTGTGGGATCCCGTTTTTCTCCACATGCTTGGTCTTCGAATAATGATCAGCTTCGTGACTTTACCTATACTTGCACAAGGAAACAGGCAATGTTAGCATAAAAAACAAGATACAATGATCATATTGTTGTTTCTCCTTCAGCTCATTTCTTCTGTACTTTTTGATTATTTCAGTGTATGATTGATAGTAGGCTGCACTATTGTTGGTGACTCATATAGGTATCTTCATAATCAGAGCCACTGACATCTCCCTCTTTTCTCTTACAGGTCAACGGAGCTCGAGAAGACAAAGGTGCACCATTCAGCGTCAAACATCGATAATCAGGAAATGATGATTATGTCGTTACTTATATGATTTATTCTTTTGCATCTTCCATAGTGTAGTGTACTATTAATGGTGCATTGTGACAGTCACATCCATGGCTTGTGTGGATATTTGATTTCACTTTATGCTTTTCATTTGAAAAAAAATTGCATTTCAATGCAATGTTGTAATATCATTCTAATTCTTGCAATCAAATGAAGCTATGTAAATACGAATTATTCCATGAAATAAATGAAAGCATTCTAAAAATGCTTTGTTGTTTATATGCTCAATTTTGTACCTCATTTAATTATGGAATGTAGAATAGCACTCTGAAATTCTGATTCTTCTTTTAAATGCACCACTGTCACTTAATGAAATAATGAACATGATGCAAACAACACTCAAACATAATCTGCAATTCCACCTTAAGATATAACAATGTTCAGCCAGCTCCACCAATCAAGCTATGGCAAAAAATTGGTAACAGTAGGCAAGACTCATTTTCGAGTCCCCGAGACATTAGGTCAGTCCTTTTAGTTTTGTCAAAATAAAATCATGATGCAATCTTTGGTCATCAAGACAAAGTCATTGGTCATATCGAACTATGAGGTCTCTGAGTGTATGATTTAGGCAAGGCCATCTGTCGATGATCCCCCGAGGCCGCACTAGGTCAATCCATTAGGGTTCATGGCATTACACTGGCACACATGTCAAAAGTCTTCAAGTCAAGACAAATCATTTTTCCAAATGGGAAAACTCCTAAAACAAGGTATGACAATCATTTATTCAAACATGACAATCACATCACCATGTCAAAAGAAATCGACATATGGTCACACAAATCAAAATCAATCAAAACAAGTCAAATGATCATAACTTGTCAAACTGTCAACTCTCGATTATCTTTCAGATGTGTCCTTCTGAAGAATAGCCTCTGTCATTCATGCCTTAGGATGTGTCCTTCCTAGGCATCGTCACTGTCATTTGACATTTTGAGGGATCCTCTTGACATCTAAGGATCACTCCTCTCAACATCAGTATTCTTAAAATGTGTCCTTCTGAAGAACAAACTCTGTCATTTATGCCTTAGGATGTGTCCTTCCTAGGCATCGTCGCCGTCCCTGTCACTGGCATTTCGAGGGATCCATTTTTGAAATTTGAGGATCAAACCTCTTGACATCAACATTATTTAGGATGTGTCCTTCCTGAATTTGGCAATCTTCGACATTCGTCATCTTGGAATCGTCAAAACCTTGACACCCTGGCATCTTAACATCATCAAACCTGACATCTTGACATTAAAACACTGAGTATGCAGACACACTTGGAAAACACTTGGCACTTGTCTTTTGGCTTTTTATCATGTTACTTATTTTTCAGCGAGATCCCAACAACAGGATTTAGAGAAGCAACGACGTATCATGACCTTTGTCTTGACTTTTTGACATGCATGATTACTAGTTTCTCAGTGAGGTCCTGATTTCAGGATTTAGAAAAACAGAGACGTATCATGTTCAGGGCTTTATTTTGTATTTTGAAAATCATGTTGCTAGTTTCTCAAGGATGTCCTGGAAACAGGATTTAGAGAAGCAACGTCGTTTCATGAATTGTCCTTGTCTTTTTCTGCTTGTGGTTGATTATGACAAAAAGACTGGGGCAATTACGCTCTTCGTATGAGTCATTATCATTTGTTTCTGTGACTTCTTGTCTTATGTGATGGTATGACCTTGTACACCTTGGTCTATGTCATATCATGGTGTTTGTTGGCCCTTTACAACAGTCTGCCCAATGATGATTAAGAGCAATAAATATTAAAGTCCTACGGAAAAGTTTTGAAGGATTTGGTCTAGGAACTAACATGCATCTCCTTCGGTCTGGTCATCTTCTCTCGTCCATCTCACGATGATATCCTATGACATACAAAAACATAAGTGCATACATAATCATATAAACATTGCATTAGGTCCATACATACATCATCCATAGCATTAAGTCGTATACATTTCATTGCATATTGCATTAACATAATCATAAACATGGCATCCATTCAAATAAATACATTATGCATATCATTATCATCATCATCACAAAATTGACATAACATATAAATAAGCATTGCATCATCATGGCATCATATCATAAGTAAGCATCATAGGACATACATAACAAGACATATAAATAATACCATCATCCATCATAAGTGCATATCATACACGAGTCATTCATCATTTATCATAATGCATAAATCAAATAACATCGCATAACACACATGTAGGCTGCATCAAAACTGCATCATATAGCATCATCTCAAAATATACAATGTCACAGGATAAAGTCAAGAGATATCCCAAAAAAAAATAGAGCTCGTAGGCTCAATGGTCTATACATAATGTGTCATAACATATAGCAAACATGCCCCTAGGAAAGGCTCTCATCATCCCCTCATGGAAAAGAGTGTGGTGGTTGAGGACCTGTGACTAGCACTGAGCTAATAGGTGGAACGGTAACAACCTCTATCTATGCAACCAATAGAACTGACACTGATGGCATCATCTCCATGGTAATAGGCATCTGTGATGACACTGCGGCTTGACTTGTGATGTTGAAGGATCTATCACTGGTGGCTGCCTCTATACTGACCTCTTCTCTGAACTGGTAGACCCATGACTACAGCTCGAATGATGACTCGAGGCATGCCTATGTGAGTGGTGGGACTTGTGCCCTAATGTGTGCCTCGACAAGGTAGACCCTCCCGCACTAGTGTGACTCCTACTGCTGCTCTCACTCCCTTATCTATGACCACTGTCTGTCCTCGTCTGTGAGCATGACAATGTAGGATCTCATCGCTCGGGAGGCACTGCCTGCTCATAAAGGGTCATGTACTACTCATACCGAGTGCTCACCTTGGCAAGCTCACAAGCCATATCCCCTGAAGTTCTTGAACATAGCACCGCAAAATCCACACACCATTGTGTTGAATCTTGTTGATAGATCACTACCTGATCCCGCTCTACTCGAGCCACCTCTAGCTCTACCTGTAGTGCCCTGACCTGTGCCACACTCTCATCTAGCCTCCTCTATAGATCTGCCACCCTCTGGTCTATCATGGCATCATGGGGCAATGACGAGGTAGATGGTATCTCCTCCTCTCCCTCCACCATCCTCCACCTTAGGAGTCTCTTGGCCTCATCCATGGCATCATCATCATCATCATCCTCCTCTGTGACCTCCTCGCCACTGAATCCCTCATCCTGAGGCACATCCACGTCCACATCCACATCCACCTCAGGCTCATGCTCATGTCTGGCCTCCTCCTGTCTCTACTCTTGCCTCGGCTGCTCCTCCTGTCTCTCCTCCTCCTCTTGCCTCGGCTCCCCCTCCTATCTCTCCTCCTCCTCTCTCTCCCCCTCCTCAGCCACCTCTGGGATAGCATCCAATGTTGCTCTAGCCACATGTAGTCACACCCTCCTACCCTTCCTCTGGCCATCTCTCCTTCATCTCCGGCCATCTCCTCCCTCGTCCCCATCATCTCCATCATCTCCACCCCGACCTTCGTCCCTGCCCCCATCTTGTCCTCCACCCCAGCCTCCATCCCTCCCCCTGCCTCCATCCCAGCCACCATCCCTCCCCCTACCTCTACCTATGTCACCATCTCAGCCCCCTCGCTTGGCTCGCAGCACACGTGGTATAAATGACCTCCTGTCAATTGGCGCTGGCCCATCCAGATTTGTCAATAGCACTGGTCGATTCACCTACCACCATAAGTCATAGTTAGCTGTAGTCCTGGGATCTACAATCTCACCTCTCCATCTGCATTGCTAGGCTACTAGCCCATCAATCTGCTGCTTGGAAAAGGCTACAGGAATTGGTGGCCCCCAAGCTAACTCCCTGGAAGATTAGACATACTCAGTTGTGCCTGTGGGTACACCCTATTGCTCTCCAAACTGTCTGAGGGCACGCTACAGTAGATACATCTCTAGGATGAGCTGACTCTGTACTGTCCTCCCAATCAGGTAACGGTACTGTCTACAAAAGCTGAGATGGTCATCCTCATCATCCCACTACTGGCAGTCTCTGTAGGGCCTCCAGATGAATGTAACCATGGTGTCAATCTAATGGTGCCACCAACCTGTCTCTCCCATCCTCGTCTGTTGTAGGGCACCGACATAGTAGTAGGTGTAAGGCATCCCCTCGGCTAGCTATGGTCTCTAGATAGGAGGTCAGAATATGGCCACATGCTCCCAGGCCCATATCATCAGAAGTGTAGTCCCACACCCAATGCTTTGTGCCCTCCTATAGGCTACCTCATGAAGCTGATGGTAAAGCATGCCTAGAAAACAGGGCCCCCAAGCATAAACAGTTCAATCTCGCCTCATGCCCACAAGCACATCTCCCCAACCAATGGGAAACCCATGTCCACGACAGTCAAGAATCAGTATCCCGCTAATCAATGTCGCCAAAAATGCATCAAACTGGGCATAATGTTCCGCCATAAACTCCCAGTGGATATCATATCCCTTGATGCCAAGTCCTACACCCTCATCCCGATAGTAGGTTGTAAATGTCTGATAGCCATGTCGAGGGTCGTAAATGATCCACTCTCCTCATATCGACAGACATAGAATACGATACACATCCTCCAGCGTGACTATCACCTCTCCCGTCGGCAAGTGAAATGAGCATGTCTCTGAACGCCATCGCTCACACAATGCAGTTAGCAATCCCCTATTTGCCTGAATATCAGGCATATAGGCAACATAATAAAGACCTAGCCGCATCAACCGTCGCCACTGTCGCGGAGTCAACTGATCTCCGAACTGAAAGGTCGATGGCCTGCTCTCTCACGTATATATGGGTGCTAGATGTCTCTGCACATGATCAAACAACGCGTCAGTACCTTCTGGACAATCATCATTATCATCATCATAACTAAAAAGCATTTAAAATTTGAAAAGCATCAGAATCAGCCCTAGTCAAAGTCAAATGTGTCGTGTTGACTGCACTTGCATCGCGGAACAACGGTTGCGTCGTTTCGTACTTCACATGTGTCACAAGATATCGATTGCATCGTTCTGTCACTCAATTATGTCACATCAGGGCACTTGCATCACGATTTATGGCACATGCGTCACTTCATTCAAATGTGTCGCTCAAACTGGCGAATGTGTCACAAAATGACATATGTGGCGTTATAACTCTCGAATGCGATGCGATATTGCGAATGTGTCGCACCTTTTAGCAAATGCATTACACATCCTCAGCCTCCCCTAAATACCCTTACACTTGCATCATGACACATCAAATGCATCGAACACGAAGTCAATTGCAGCTTACGCGCACGCATATGTGTCGCAGCGCATTCATTGTTTGCCCTAAAACCCTAATTTTGGCACTCAAATCAAAAAAATGACAAAGTGGGTTAGGGTTACATACCGTTGGCTCTGAGCCCTCTGGCCGCCTGTAGGTCCACACGATCTCACTGCGATGCTTAATCACTGGAATCACCATCCTCACAGAAGTCCTCTTCGCTCTGAGCTCTCAAATTTGCTAAGGTAAATAGTGAAAATGAATTGACTTTTACCCCTTTGTCAACCTATTTATAAAGTCAAAATGACATTTGTCAAACTAGGTTATTACTGGAGCCCCTTTTGACCAACTTTGACCACCCCTTTGGCCGCTTTAAACATGTCAAAATCCGAAACTGTCTGCACCATCATTTTTTCTAGTCATTAAATTGACTTATCGGGACACTTTCCAAATTTTTCTATCGCCGGCCCAAAATTTGAATAATTTCCTGAGAGGGCATCGATACTACATACCTTCACTGGGGCATGAATTTAACTTATTTTCTTTGTCACAACACGACATGCTACATTATGATAAAGAGGGGCAAAATGTAGACACATAAAAATGACCTAGGCCTGCAAGTTCTATTTTGTTTACCACTTTCATCCTAGCATAATTATGACATCTTAATTATGTCCTTGGTCCACATTCGACTATTAATTAAATAATTCATAATTATTTAATTAATTCATGTCCTTTTATTCTTCATGATTATTAAATAAATAATTTTATTTATTAATTAAATAGGTCATTAATTGTCTAAATCTTCCCCTAATTAAATAAATTTCTTAATTTATTTAATTACCTTTATTCATTTATTCTTCCTGATTATTAAATAAATGAATTTCATTTATTTATTTAATATGTCACTAATTCTCATAATTAAATGAATTTATTTATTTATTTATTTAATCATATCCTCTAAATTAAATAATTATCTTTAATTAATTAAATGTCAAAATTAACATTTCCCTCATTTTAAATAAATGAAATTATTAAAATGATCTCACTTTATTGACTGTCAGTTCATTTTAGTAAATAATTTGAAAATCGATTATTTATTATCACACAAAATCCATATTTTGAATTAATTTAATTCAAAATGGTAATATTCTTCCAAAAATAAGTAATCGAGCAAATTCTTGATTTTCCAAATCTACTTTTTAGTTCAACTCTTATCTTCTTGATTTTTCGAATCTCATAAATCAAGCAATCTTTATCTTCTTGATTTTTGAAAATCTTTATCTTTTGATTAATTATCTTATTTATTCTCGACCGCTGATTTGATTTTCTCAAATGACATCTTGACCACTCATTTAATGATTTTGCCCTAACCCTGATTAGGGATTGTCACATGAAATCTCGTCCACAGATTTTAGGCTTTCACCAACTTTCAATCTCGTATGTCTGTCCAAAATTGCATTTTCTATAAAATTCCAATTTTGCTCACATTTTCAATTACACACACACATACTCATATACGCATATGCTTGCAGTTTATTTGCGATTTTTGCATATTTATCTTAAGCATAGTAGTCATTTCATTATAGGCATAGACAATTTATTTCATTTTGGACATTCATATTCCAAATCCTTCAAAGCTTGTGTAGGACATAGTCTTTGTTGTCAAGTTGCTCGTACATTGAATCTGAGGGCAACACATCTTTCAGCAAGTTAGAAGGTGTAATGGAGGTCAGCCATGGAGATTGAAGACATTGGTGAGCTTGTTCCGTTTTGTGTTTTCATTTATATTTCCTTTGCTCTTCATTACTTTCTTTGGATTTTTATGCATTGATATTTGATAATCTAACCTTAGAAAAATAACCCTTAGATACAATGCCAATTGACACATTTTACCATGCAAGTTGACTCATACTACTTAGCTAAAAGGTGGCAACAATAAAAAAGTATACTCAACATATAATGCCACAGATCAACCTTTATGGTTGACAACATCAAAAGACTAGTTCAATCTACACATGATCAAATGATGACAATCGACTTGCTACAGAATAGAATTCTACGTGAAATAGAGCTTTCATAAGTTGGTGACATGTTGCAACCACTTTTCCTTATCTTGGCATGGTTTCTCTTTTTGAAATATTCTACAGTTTACAAACAAGACTTAGACAAAGTCGACTCAATCATAGTTCTAATGGGCAGCAAGTCAGAGATGAATCGCCCTTCAAAATAGAATTCAAAAAGGTGCTTTGACCATTTCATATATGGTTGTACGTTTTATCTATTATCATGCATTAAAAATACTTTATATTGCACCTATTAATATTCCATCACTTTGTATTAAAGCGTCAAATGTAAGAGTAATTCACTGTTAATAATTCAAAGTTGCATTTTCAATAGTATCGACTTATGGTTTTATCCCATATCGACCTTTTATTGTTGCACAATAACTTGCATATGGTTCAACCTTTATCCAATGTCAATATATGCTATATTTGGCCTTTAAATGCTTTGCATATATTATATACAAATCGCCCTATGTTCATAAATATAAATCGTCCTATAAGCTTATATATTAATTAGCCTCCAAGCATCATATAGATATATAAATAGATATATATATATATATATATATATATATATATATATATATATATGTATATGTATATGATATATATATATATATATATATATATATATATATATATATATATATGTATATGTATATGTATATATACTAATATATATATATATATGTATATGTATATGTATATATACTAATATATATATCATGTCAATCAAGTATGTATACATTCGATATATAAATGAATACGAACAAGTTAAGATTCACATAGTAATAATAATCATATTGACTATGTATATATATATATTCCTCTATGTACATGTATACATATGTGTACATATATTGATACATTCATATGGGCGTGTTTGTTTTCCAACATACGTGTGTATTGATACATGTATACTTATGGATATATGTATATATCTTATATATATATACACACAATTAATTGCACAATCAAGCACATACACAATTACTATTGTGTTGATAGGGAATAGACGTGTGATGTATTTATACATATCCACATTCATGTCACATTGTCCATTCGATAGGTCCATGCTCATAAGAAACCTGTTCATAAGTGTGCATAGGTATGTCTACCTATGTACTCTCATGTGTGTGTTCCTCCATGTGTACGGCCTATCGTCGACATGCATATATATAGAAATACATACATTCTATGTGTTTTATCCTCATCAATACAAGCATAGTAATATAGGGAAGAAATCATAAGCTCTAAACAGATAAACATCATCCAAGCATGCATTCAACAATAATCAAGACCCTTACTAATGCAATCACATTATACTAAGGATGGCTTACCAATTCCTGGCATAATAACTTGACTCAATCATTCTACTGTGACTGTGTGTGTAAGCTCAGTTAGGTTACGTTATTGGTTATCTGACCAAGATCTTCTCCTGAGTGATAATACTTCCCCTCGCACCTGGAGGATTGAACATATACCGACATCCAACTAACACATTCCCACGATAGTCATCTTTTCAACAAAATATGCTTTACACAATATTTCACTATAGTTAGAATATCCAATTCAATACCCATTCATTTCACTTATATGCATTTCATCACATTTCATTAAATGAAACAACATTCATTCATATTTTATTGATAACAAAGTGCAAGCACAATTTATTCTCATTCAGAATTCAAATTACATTCACATTTACCCTACATAGTAATAGTAAATAGCAAATACACAATTGGGGTGTAACACTTCCTTTAAATATCAATAGCCTATCTGGATCAAAATTAAACCCCACCATCTATTGGATCTTGGGGGTTATCCCTGAGATCTTTGTTAACTTGCTCAAAATATTCATCTCCTTGGACTTTTGCAATCATTTGCATTGAGATCATTGAGGAGTTATGCCTTCGTTGACTTAAGGCATCCACAATCTCGATTTTTCCTTGCCTTCAATGTAATTGATCTAAAAATCATGGTCTAATATTAGCTCTCACCCTCTTCTATGGTGAGCCTTTATCTGAAGTTGGTTAAACAAGTACTTAAGACCTTAATGGTTTAATTTTAACTTAAGGGTCTCCTAAGCAATTAATGTTGCTACATTTGTAATAAATGAACAATTGTTGCTAGTTCATGATCATGTGGAGCATAGTCTTTCTCTTATATCTTCAACTTTATATTCTTTTAGGCGATATCCCACCCTCTTACACAATCACACAACCTATCCCTTCTCCTAAGGCATTGATGTTCATCATAATTCAACCCTCAAGATTGGGCTCTTTTGAATTTGGTGCCAAAATTAACTCCTTTTTAAAAGATCAAATACTTCATGGCATTTTTCTGACCCTGCAAATCCTTTGCTAATAGCTCTAACACTTGAGTTTTCAACTCCAAGCACTTAGATATCCACACACAATGAAGTCACTTCCAAGCTATGAAGCATATGCATACAAGAACTTCAATTTTTTTTGTTATCACTCAACATCTACTTATATTTCATTGAGAACAAAATGGAAGCTTTAATATTATAATTAAAATAAACATTAGGACTTAACACATTCTTTTCCATCTACTCCCTTGTACATTCTATTATGGGTTTGTTATAAACATGATAGGGAAACAAACATATAATAGATTCAACATTTTCAAATATTTAGAATAGCCACCACTAGAATAAAGTACAATCCCAAGAGGGAGAATTATTGATTCCAATAGCAAATCATAAGATGCATTCAATGAAACAACAAGTGTGACAAGGCCTCAAAATAGATAGATGAAAAATTTGGTAACTACTTTGTTGATGAACAAAATTTAAAAATCAATTTTGATCCATGATTAACAATGAAAGAGTTCATCAATAATGAAAATAAAACATCAAGCTATGGAAACATAAATACACAAATTGTGTGACTAAATTTAGCCACATTAGAGGGAGTGATGACGACACGACACCTTGGGGTACCCTTTTCCAAAGTTCATTGGAGAGAGTATGCTCAAGCACAATACAAACATAGTCCATACATTTTATTCAACCATGCATGATGAGAACCATACTAACTTAAAAACTACATCATGATATGCCCATGTTATAGTGAAAGAATAAATACACAAGGTTCACTATGGCATCCCCAATCTCTATCCACAGAATGGTAGGGCTTCACCTAAGTACCGCTTAATGAGGGGTTTTACTGTCACATGCAAGAAAACCCAACCAAAGTTCTCACACAATGAATATCTCATCAAAGAGTGATCATTCCCCACTCAGGAGACTTTCAACCAAGGGTATCTTTTTATCCCTATCAATTGTCTTAGGGTCTAGGAGGTACTCTAGTCTCTCGTTAAACACACTGCATGGGTTGGCTCACATTGAACTTTACTAAATGCCACCCAAGGCACCCATGGAGCCAAACTCAGTCGTAACTTTTGGTCTATGACCGTGGCTACCTTCTCCATCTACTTTTTCTCTTATTTAATGTGTTTTACAACATTGATGAAGGTTTCTTCATCTCCAAACCATATCTTCTCATTATGATTGTTTCCTTCTATAGTTTTGATTAGAGCCTCACACTCTTTCTTGGCTTTAAGATACCTCTCATTATCAGGTACAAATTTCTTAGTGGTCATCTTTAACCTTGCCAGTTTGGCACATGGATATCCAAACATTAACCACTTAAATGTTAGAGGTTAAACCTACATAGTAAGCTCATACCTACCCAAGGTGTGAAACCTAGTAGCTCTAATACCACATGTAACAACCACAACCTTATAACAAGGAATTTACTCAATATTTTAACCAAAAAGTAGAAAGTACTTATACCATAAAAATAGGATGAAATTTTTCTTCAATAATTGAAAAATACAATTGCATAACTAATAATATAAGCATAACATAATAATTTCATTTCACTTTTTCAAACTAGAAATATAAATTATTTTTCCTTTCAACATTTTCCACATGATCATTTTCAAATAAATAACATGAACAATTAAGGAACAAGATCAGAGATCCTTGCCAATAGTGGCATAGTATGATGGTTAAGTTGTTGTGGTGTTGTTCTTCCCATCAAGGTTCAAACCCTATTGGTGTGTAATTGTTGAATGTTTAAATTGGGGATGAGGTCCCCCATTTGTGACCTCACCATTTCATAGCTCCGGGTCAAAAGCATTTACCCCTTAAAAAAAATAATAAGGTCAAAGATCCTTATCTAGATACGTTTCTTTCTTTCTTCATGTCTCCCAAGACTTGGCATGTCATTTGAGAGCATCACCCAAGTGATTTTCCTCCAACCATAGACTAGTAGTTCCCCCCACTCCTTCTAAACTCAAAGTAGCCCTACCCTTCAATGAATGGAATAGTTAAGAACCCTCTAATAATTGATATTTGAGCTCTGGTTTTGTGCCCTACTTAACCAATATTGCCAATCAACTATGGAGACCTTCCAATTATGAATGACAACTCTGATTACATTAAGTACCCAAAACACAATGAATCAACAAGTGCATACAGAGACTATTGCACTCACTTTGGCCAAATTTTTTTGTAATAATTACAATCACTACTTACTTGGAGCGAAGTAACTTTTTTCACCCACCCTACTCGACTTGGAGAAATTAATCTGACCTATGTTTAAAATATATTGTAGACCATTAGTTAACATTTCATACAAGTTACAAATTCTTTGTGGGAGATGAGAAGCCGGTGCGCAACTAGTCTAGGTTTGAACAAGAGGCTCTTCCTTAGCCGTGGAACCAGGTGTGCCTTGCATTGATGAAATATCTCACGTTGGAAGGAAGGTACAAGACCTATTACTTCTACCATTTTCCCTTGTTAAATCACCTTAGGCATAAAGTTTTACTGAGCATTCCCTTTTTTCTACTAATGGACCTTGAAAACTCAGTCAAAAAATGTGTGGAGTCTACTGCTTTAAATCCCAATGAACCTACTTCTCTACCGCTTCACCACGGTCTTATCCTAAGACTCTACTACTTTCATCTGGCTTAATGCCCTCTAAAACCCATATCGGTCATCTGAATTGAGGAAATTGAGCCCCCCACTGAGACCAACTTATCTCTGACCGAATCTAAAGGCCCTATCAAGAAGAGTCACCCGGTCCTTGTTGATTCTTAGAAACCCAAACCTACTACCAAAAAACTTAAGGGTATCGAGGGAGTTGCCCAAACCAGTGCGGTGGCTAGCCTATGTGACCTCAAGTCTACCCCTGCTAAGACTTCCAGTAAACCTGCCCCGAAAAAGAAAGGTAAGGAGGAGAAGGAGCCTTCGAATAAAGGGAAAAATTTTGTGAGCAAGGACTCATTGGGTGATACGGTGGTTGCAGAGACTATGGTTATTGGATGTGATGCCATCATTCGGCAATCTGGCAGGTTGGAAAAGAACAAGAAAAAAGTGCAGGTTAGGGATTTGGACATTGAAGAGAAGTTGTCAGACAGCAAAGATAGCAGAGTTGAAGAGGTGTCGGAAGGTGAAGAAGGTGAGAAATCCAGAGGTCCCTCTTCCATTCCTGACAAGGGTAAAGCTCAAAAGGATGTTTCAGCCTCTCACTTGTCAGAACCGCTGGATATTGAGCAAAATGATCCTGACTACACTACGGGTGGCAGGGAGGAGCTCGGTGTGCTGAAAGAAAGAATGGACAAAATGGACAAAAAATTTAATGGTTTGACCCGATTCATGGTTAAATTAGTTCACTGTGTCACTAGTACCCTGTCGGTTGTCATGAAGGACGAGATGAAGATGAAGAAGACTGAAGACCGCCAGGAGTGGATCGGTGATGATTTGGTTCAGCTTATGTCAAAGAACTGGGAGAATACCAGCTAGTCTACTACTGGTTTGCTGTTGGTCCGAGTGTTGTTAGTCTGCGTCTATTTTTGGTTTTGTGTTTTGTTTTGATGCTTTTTTGATCTTGGACTCTATTGGCCCTTGTGGCTCTCTGTGAAGGGTACAACACCCTAAAAATGTTGCTTACTTAATCAAAAACATTTCATACAGGTTTTCTTTCAAGAAGTAATGCCTTTGTCTAATTCATACTCCTAGACACCTATACATCTTAAACATAATATTGCCCCTTGACTACTGTTCATCTTGAGCATAGTAATTCCCCTAGACACTTGTCAATCTTGAGCATAGTATGTTTCTTGTTAAGTCATAATTCATCTATGTTGGTTAATTCTTCCTAACTTTAGAATGCCCATGTTACATCCATGTAACATCTTGGACCTTGGAAAACTACCTCTTGTTCAATGTTCTTACTTGCTAAGTCGATAAACGACTTGACTAGTTATACTTTATTGACCTTAAATACCCAAGTTACGTTCCCGCAACTTCTTAGGACTTGGAAACTACCACTTATTCAAGTCCTTTGTATTAACCATGAGAGTAATTGCTCTCTCATTCCATGCACAAATAGTTGATACTAATGACCCACTATCTTTGACTAGACTCTCTTGGTCACAACTAAAGTATTGACAAAATGTTATATACATAATAAATAATATTCTTGAATTGAATATTCCTTCATATTATAGTCTTGGATGTCCAGTGTTTAGTTCCACTACAGAATCCTTTCTTAGAATGTGAATACTCAATAAGTAAATAACTCACTTGAGTTGTTAGTAGTTCTTGACTCAAACCATCCAAGTTACTTTCATATAACTACTTAGGTCTTGGCTATAACCACTTATTCAAATCTTTACCATAACCCTTGAGAGCTATTAGTCTTGAAATATAATATTTAATCAAATCTTGAGCTATCTGGTCATAATAAGGTACACTAAACCATATACTAATTCCCCATTGTGATGGTTAAATCGTCAAATAGGAATATAACTTCCTTTAAGTTTTGGCCTTTCATGGTAAACATTGTAGTCTTGTTTATTAAGGTTAAAACCTTTGTAGGCCAACTGGTTCTACTAATATAAGGATTATATTCATAAAAGAATACCCACTAAGGTGGACAAATAACCGGGTCGATATATCATCATAGACAATGAATTCCCCTATTACATTCTTGAAACATTTGGGGTATAGGCTACTACCTTTAATTCAAGCCCTTACAAACCCATAAGGTTTATCATTCACCTATTCTTTGGTTATTTAGATAGATATTTGTCACAACCCCTATTTTCAATAAGCAATTTATAATTCAATAATACTATTTTGATGCATTTAGTATTTAATTTAGTTGAATGATTATATTGTTCATACTTCTGAATGTTTAATTAAATTAATTAGTAGTGGAATAAAAGTGCAATGAAACAAAGAGAATTTATTATAATTTAATTATAGATTTTATTTTGCAAATAAATGATAATGATTTGTTATTTAGAATAATTATTTTATTTGCAATTGAATGATATTCTTTAATATTTATTTGGACTGAATATTTAATTTACAATTAAAAAGACATTTCTTTAATTATTTACCAAGGATAAATATTAAGCATGAAAAAGAAATATTATTTTTATTTTCACAATTCTGTTACTTTTATTTTAAAGATTTGGTTATTGAAAAAAAAAGGAGAAGAAATCTTTAAAGAGGGAAAAAGGTATAACGGGAAGGACACAATTGCTTTCATAATCTTCTTTTTTTCTCTACAAAAGATAACTGAAAATGAGCCCCGGGAAGTAATTCTTTTTGGAAAATATAGCAAAACAAGAAGAAAATCTTAAGGAAGTGATTCCCATGTTTTTAAATTGTTTTTTTAATTTCCAATGTATTTTAATTTCAAGTGTGAAGATTGATGATTGCATGTGGAAAGATTTACTCCTCTTTTGAAACCCTTTTGAATATCAAGTGCAAAATTGTGCATAAGTGTTGCAATGTTTTATTGCTCTATGAAATATAGTATTATGGTTGAACAAATCCATATTTTCTCTTGTTCTTTTATAAAACTATATAATTTTATGTTGGTGTATGCATCCTGCTGCTGCGAATCTAGAAATAAATTTCAAAATTATTGAACTAAAAATTTCAATTTTCCCTTTTAAATCTGATTACATGTTTCTTGAATGCAATATATATATATATATACAGAGTTGTATGTATATATATATATATATAATGATATTATTATATTATAAGATTTCAAATAAAACTCAAAAGTGAATTTAATTGGGGAAAAACGTTGGTTGTGATTTTGAATTGTATTTGATATATTGGGAAAGGCTTTTTAAAGCCCCACCCCCAGCCTACGCATCCATATGGTAGAAAATGTCCACCCTGTAGTTATAATACTAGACAAATGCACTTCATATAGAAAGATTGACAAATATTTTGAGACATTTTTTTTTTAAGTTCCCAAATTGACAAATTCAGTTACAGTCAAGATCTGTGTTTTATATTTTATGTGGTAAAAATGAAATTGTGAATGTGGTAGCTCTAACTTCGATAGCCAAGCGCTGAAATAAAAAAATGGACGCAAACAAGCCCAGCCCCAGTTGAACCTGTACACTATATATTATGTCAAGTTCTATTTTTACAAGCCAATGGAAGTTGAGTTTTCTCTTTTCTTCAAACATTTTCCCTCTATGTTGAAACCAAGGAATCTAATTTTCGTGTATAGATCTACTTTTTTCTAAAAGCTCACTTCCTTTGCAAAGTCTCTTCTTAACATTCTTAATTAATTTCTTACGTTCATCTTTATCCAAGTATGATTACTGCATTTTTTCAACTTTCATCCACATGTAATTGCTTGAGTCTCTTAGAATGGTTCTTGGCCTTTATGACATGGTAATATATACAAATGCTAGTAACATTCAGGGATATAAAAATATGGCATGTGATTGGAAGCATAGTATAACTGATTATCACAACATTTTCCTCATAAACATATATTTACATATACAAATTTAATTATCTCATTCTATTAAAATAAAACTGAATGTAAGTATGCCTATAGATGCAATTCGAATGGGAAGTGATCAATGTTTATTACAAAACTAATGTATTTGAAATGAGATTACTTCTGCCAAAAACGTGTTTTTTTTTTGTATAACTTCTTACATATATATGTGTGTGTCTATTTACATATGTGGAGTGGAATTCGGTATATACAGTGGGTAATTCTGGTTTTAAATATATATAAATTTCTGAGTTTTTACTTTTGTTGATAGTATGTTTCTAAAAATGCAATATGAATAAATATGCATATATATACATATAAATATATATAGGCATATATACATTTGTGTATATAAGTTTTAAATTTGAAATGAATAGATGTTAAAATATGACCTGGAATGGTATATATGTATAAACTCTTGTTTTAAATTGATACATTTCCGTATTAGATTGCTTTATTTCTGAATATATGTATAAATATGCAAATGAATATATGTGTGTGTGTGTGTGTGATTGAGCAAGTTTACTCTTTAGAATGTCTACATTTCAAATTGGAAGTATTTCTTTCAAATTTACACAAACCTATTATTGTTAGATTAAATATTTTAAATTGGAAACGGAATATTGGATACTTTGTATGCAAGTAGAAAAGAGCACATATGCATATAATTTCTTTTATTCATTGGGGTGTAGTAGTTTGATTATAATGAGTTCATGGTGAAATGTAAAGCCAGTTATAAAATGTATCTTTATGAATTACTTTTCTTATGCAAATCAATTAGAGAACTTGGAAATATAATGTGTTTTTCTGAAAGACTGCTTGAATGTGTAAATGTTTGAACTGTATGCAACTTATGTGAAAATATGCATTATTTATCAGATAAAAGATAACTAAATGTTGAATCATACCTTACCTTATTAAAGTTTAGGTTCAATGCTGACACTCTTCTCATGCATCTTTTTTTATCATGTACATATGGAGAAATTAGGAATTACCTCACTTAGTTGATCTTGAGATTTATTTGCATAGAATGTATACGCATATATTCACTAGCTTATATATGTATTCACATACATACATGAGCTATACCTTCTTAACTCTTTTATAGTATTATTCTCTTATTTTTGAAAACTCTATGAATCGATGAGTTTAGAAGTAAGCATTCTTGTTGCATAGGCATGTGTGCACTCTAGCAGGCCTAGGATTACTTTCATGAAGCTTTATGTGATTGGCTTATGGCTTTCGGTGTACTTGTGTGATATTTGAGTGGTCATTGGAGGTAGAATGGTCCTATCTACAAATATGTAGGAGCGATTCATGATACGTTGGCATTACCTTAATTTCATATACAAGGATGATGCATTGGTGAAACTTGAAAGTGTTGCTTGTAGACTTATGTAACTTGTAAAAGAACTTCCTTATGCTCCTTGTTATGTGTGATATTCATGATATCCTGAAATAAGTGATGAATGGTCATGTCAACGAGACAATATGATCATTGCCTATGAGGCAACTTGTAACCAATGAGATTTTGTAGCCAGTGAGGCATTTCATTAAGCTAGTGAGGGACTTTTACGAGTGGTTTTTCATCCCTACGAGGGTTTTCCACTCATGAAAATCTCTATTTTATGGTTTCTTTGTGGATGCATTTATGATCTTGCTATTTCCTTAATTTACATTACAGTATTTGAATTTACATGTATTGTTGAGATGATATTTCATGTGTAAGCCTACATGGCTAAATCTAATGAAGAAATCGCCTTGTTTTAATATACTTTGATTCATTGATGTATGTTATTCCATTTGAATTCAGTGATGAAAGTAATTTAATTATTCTTCCACACCTTTTTATAATTAACTTCATTCTATTAATTTATTTTGGAAACTAAGGGATTAGTAAAAGAGACTTTCAGACTTTACATTTTGGTATCAGAGCACTCAGGTTCAACACTCGAGCCTCAAGTCTTATGTGCTTACGTTGCATTGTAGTATATGAACCTGTTGTATTATATAGAGAACCCTAGTTGTGGGTGATTCTTAGATGGTTAGTTGGAACCAATTAGAAGTTTAGATTTAGTTTGATCATTCAAAAATCTAGAGGTGTGAGGTCCCTTCGCCTTAGTCACATTTTCATATGAATTTCTAGTAAGAGTGATAGTGATTATTTGAAATAAGACAAGATGGATAATATATAGTGTTAATTGAAGTGAGCCAAGATGGATAGTATATGGTGACAACCCATGAATGAAGATGTGGCAATAAAAGTAAAATATTAAGAGAAATATATTGTGAAGAGAGATCTCTCTGATGACATAAAGGATATATGAGTTGATAAGATACAAGGGAAGAAGAAAAGAAGAAATTTCTGATGAGAGGAAGAAGGAAAATCACTTATGAAGTAAATAAAGTGGATAATAATAGATAAATATTGGTTGAACCTTCTCGAAGGTAAGAAACCTAAGAGGGATGCTTAAGACGAGAATGTTTGTAACAGTACCAGGCTTTGAGAAAATTGATTGTCGAGCAACGTCTTATTCTTATAGGATTTGGGATCTAATTGAATCCTCGAGATTATGTGAAAGCGCAAGGTCCTGATGTCTTAAGAATCTTCATTGGTAATTTTTGATAGAAGTTGATTAGATAAATATCTTGATCTGTCTATTAGACAAGGTAGAAATTGATTGGTATGATGAATCTTTTATGCTTGATTGTTTTGAGTGAAAGTACTTGTACATATGTACGATATGAGAATGATACTAGTACAATAATGCACTTATCATGCTCCATGTGAATGACACATCTGTATGAATGATTGTATGCATATCATAGAAAATTGTTGCTTTAACTGTACTTATATCTATACTTGAACGAGAAATGTTCACTACACTAATGTGAGTGATGAGTATTTCATATTATTATTGTTCTTATGTGAGTGATGCACTAGAGTAAGTTCTTGATTCCTTCGTGCGGATAAAGCACTTGAGTAATTATTGCATTTTGTATTTGTGTGTGAGATATACTTTTGATACTCATTGTGTTTATTGGATCGATTAATGATCACTATAACTGCACTACTATAATTTATGCATATTTCACCTTTTGTGTGAGCAATGCACTTGTGCGAGAGATGCACTTACCATATTCATTGTATGAAAACTTGAATGAGTAATGCACATTGTATACATGACATGTTCCATATTTGTGCGAGTGAGGCACTACAAGTAAATTATGTATTCATACCCTGTGCAAGTTAGGCACCAGGGGTTTATGTATTCTTGTTTGTTAATTATTCATTCTATGTGCACTTGCATGTTATGCATTATTATATCATCTGGTCCTTATTCTATGCAATTTTATTTTTCTTGTTGAATGTGTTGTGTATGATAAATGTTAAGCTTACCTTCTGAGACAGGATGCCGAATGTGGCTTAACAGAGAAGGTGATCTTCTTTTCCAAGATCAACCAAATTTTGTATATATGCTTTGGCCAAAGTGAGTTGTACCATTGAAATAGATAGATAATGAATGCCTAGATTTTTATATGTTTCTCTTCCACATCCTATATGCAAGAAATATGTTCATTCTGATATAAGAGTGCATATAAGGCATCAGGCATGCATCGAGAGTTTCCCTCCTACCCTATTATTATTGGTTTCTAGGCACCTCATGCAGGGCTGGGTGTTCTTTGAGTTAGGAAGAATCCCGTGGAAGTGTTATGCTTCATGGTTGGGTGGGAAAAGCACCTTAACCATGCTCTTGACCTTTATCTTGGGGAAGACCACTGGGTTATGGCAGTTGAAGATTGATTAGCTGTTTTATTTTCTTTATGTAATTCAGAAACTAGATATGTATCATTATATGGATCATTGTGTGGCTTGTTTAGTCAATTGATGTAATGCACTTCTCTTGGATGCACTCTTGTTGCATTTGTAAAAATTTAAAGGTTATTATACATATTACACATTTACGGATACCTTTGTTAATAGAAATTTACTTTTTCCAATTATAGATTGAGATTTACTTTTTGTTGTGAAATTTAGTAACTGGTTGAATCAGTATTGAGCTCTTGATGATCTTTTTGACATCTGGTATTCTGGGTTGCTATGGTAATCAACTTGAACCTTTTGTATTAGTAAGTGATCATCTTATCTTTGATGTTTCTAATCATGTTGATGATCTTTTGTATATTGATAACTTGTTGATCTTCTCATCTTTTATGTTGTTGACCAAGATGAAGACCTTGTTGTAATTTGTTGACATCTCCAGTCTGTTGAGACCTTTCTTTTTGTTAGTATTTTAATTCGCTAATGAGGATGCTTGTTTCTCATCATAGAGGCAATTATTCTAACATCTCATATGAGTAGGCATGTTGACAAAATGAACATAATTGTTTTCTATCTATCGGTAAATATCTTGGAATATGAAAAAGAATTGAATAAGATATAGAAGATTGTACTAAAGAAATGGATTAGTTGGCATACTTTTATTAGAGTGAATTTGATAAAGCCATGATGTGCTAACAAGGTGTACAAGTGTGTGAATGCCAACCACATGAATTTTTGATGTTATGAATAGATAGGTGCTTGAAGTAAACAATATCTTTGTCTGGTGGGCTGATTGCAACATTAAGGTAGAACAGAGTAAAGAGGTATGATTTTTTTATCTTTAGTTAAGTTGATAATCGGGATGATGATTCTTTAAGGAGGGAAGGATGTCATGACCCCTATTTTCAATAAGTAATTTATAATTCAGTAATACTATTTTGATGCATTTAGTATTTAATTTAGTTAAATGATTATATTGTTCGTACTTCTAAATGTTTAATTAAATTAATTAGTAGTGGAATAAAAGTGCAATGAAACAAAGAGAATTTATTATAATTTAAGTATAGATTTTATTTTGCAAATAAATCATAATGATTTTTTATTTAGAATAATTATTTTATTTGCAATTGAATGATATTCTTTAATATTTATTTGGAATGAATGTTTAATTTACAATTAAAAAGGAATTTCTTTAATTATTTACCAATGATAAATATTAAGCATGAAAAAGAAATATTATTTTTATTTTCAAGATTCGGTTACTTTTATTTTAAAGATTTGATTATTGAAAAAAAAAATGGAGAAGAAATCTTTAAAGAAGGAAAAAGTTATAATGGGAAGGACACAATTGCTTTCATAATCTTCTTTTTTTCTCTACAAAAGATAACTGAAAATGAGCCCCAGGAAGTAGTTCTTTTTGGAAAATATAGCAAAACAACAAGAAGAAAATCTTCAGGAAGCGATTCCCAAGTTTTTAAATCGTTTCTTTTATTTCCAATGTATTTTAATTTCAAGTGTGAAGATTTACTCCTCTTTTGAAACCCTTTTGAATATCAAGTGCAAAATTCTGCATAAGTGTTGCAATGTTTTATTGCTCTGTGAAATACAGTATTATGGCTGAACAAATCCATATTTTATCTTATTCTTTTATAAAACTATATATATTTATATAATTACTTATAAATAAATATATATAATTTTATATCGGTGTATGCATCCTGCTGCTGGGAATCTAGAAATAAATTTCAAAATTATTGAACTGAAAAATTTCAATTTTCTCTTTTAAGTCTGATTACATGTTTCCTGAATGCAATATTATTACATATATATATAATGATATTATTAGATTATACGATTTCAAATAAAACTCATAAGCGAATTTAATTGGGGAAAAACGTTGGTTCTTATTTTGAATTGTATTTAATATATTGGGGAAGGATTTTTAAAGCCCCACCCCCAGCCTGCGCATCCATATGGTAGAAAATGTCCACCCTGTAGTTATAAGACTAGACAAATGCACTTCATATAGAAATATTGACAAAGATTTTGAGACATTTTTCTTTTTAAGTTCC
>VDFB02000020.1:36700124-36892997 GCA_007258455.2 Sequoia sempervirens
TATGTCCTCCCTAGTAATACACATAGCACTATAAAGTTTTTTTGAGATACTTAAAGACTCTTCATTATAGTCTAATTCTCTTTGCCCAATTTCAACATATACCTACTAAGGACTGTCATTGCAAGAGAAATGCCTTATCTAGTTAAAATCATAGCATACATAAGACTACCAACTATACTTATATTGAGGGCATGACTCATGTCCTCTATCTTATTTGTTGTCAAAATACTTGACTATTTTAAAACTTCTATTCCCATAAGAAGAACACTCAATGATTCTCCATCTTGCAAACCGGATCACTTCAACACTAAGTTAAATACTTCCTCTAGTTGATCTATAGTTTTTTTTTATTCTATCCCTTTTAGTTTTCATTTTTAAGATAAACTTAGCTACCCAAGTTCTTCATATTAGATAGAGAGATGAGATATGAGAGCCCTAATCATATCCTTATTGTTATTAAAAAATAATAAAGTGAAATAATAGTAAATGATCATCAACATATTTGAAATAAACATAATGATCAAACTTGACTCTAATAAAATTCCAACTAATAACATATGAATCAAACTTTTAATACAAGGATAACTTTTATACCATACAATGATATCATGAAAATTATGTCTTACACTACATTACAAATGCTTTGATCATACCAAATAGATCTCCTCCTTCAAATCGACATATAGAAAATTTTCCATTAAATATAAATGTTCAACCTTGAGAACAAACATAACAACAATAGATAAAAAAATTGAAAGATGTAAGCTTCGCAATAAGAAAGAATATCTCAAAAAAATGCATTCCCTCAACCTAGAAATTAACCCTTGGTCATTAAACTTGCCTTGACTTTTCAAACTCATTGTTTGAACTAAACTCTTCATAGTTCTAAACCCATTTATATTACAAGACAAAGAAAAAAATAATTAATCTAAAAAATAGGTGGGATATACCTATCAAGTTTCACTCTCTATCAAGAGGACCTTCTCTAAAGTGTGGTGTGAGATTGTCCCTCTTTCTCTAAATCACTTTGAGAAATCTCCTCATTATGTCCATATTGTATCTCATGTTCAACCTTAGGTGTAGGCTCCTCAATCTTAGGATTTTGCTACATTGACTCAACCCATTCCAATAATCCATCTCTCAATAATCAAGATAAGTTCTACCTCAGGTCCTTAAACACATTTCTATAAACAAGTACACAACTAATCACCTGAGGGTAACAAAAATCCAACTACAACACTACCACATCAAAGATCTTTCCAAAGTAAAATGATTATATTGTACCAAACAATATAAAACTAACTCCAAATCATAACCAAATCTCCCAATAATAAGATTGGTGTAGAGTCTAGGAACAACTACTAATGGCACCATGTGATTTAGATCTTCTTAACAAAAGATCATTTATTTGTAAATGATAGATCCACACATAAGTAAACATATCATACTAAGATTCTCTCTACAAATCTAGGATCTACGAACCAAGGCACAAAAATACATGTGCTCAAAACTAGAAGACTATCACATAAAGCATAGTCAAACCCTCTTGCACAATCATTGTAGAATTCAAGAGCTCCTCATGTTAACAATATTTACATCTTCAAATCATAAGAACACATGTCTAAAACTAACGAATCCACATGAATACCAAAACAACAACTAGAAGTGATATAGAGCTTCCTATGGCACCATGATCAAACATATTCAAAACCTTGAAGATCATCTATCTCTGACTAATAAATGCACAACCAATTACCTCATGCTACATTCAACCAACACCATTAATAGTGTCCTAAATATTTTATTTCTTCTTGTGTGAGCTTCAAAATGTACCTTCTTCTCAATTTTCCAATTCGTTTCCTCTCTACTACCCATGTTGCCAATGTTGAATGATGGCCATAGGCCAACAAAATGAAACATGTAACATAGTCTTTGTGGATGATACTTCTCAATGGCATTCAAATAGTCTACAAAAAATAATAAACATGTTTAGGAAAGACCAACACCTCACCATTATCATTTAAATGGTAAATCTCTCTATTAAGCACATGTGACACCATCAACATCACAAATCCTTTCTCAAGTGTTTCATGCAATATGAAAGTACAAAAGCATGACACTCATGAACTCATGGTATGCACATGTATCCTATAACAAAAGTGGCAACAACAGAACCATAAACTAAAAACTAAAACCAAAGTAAATCATTAAAAACAAAAATCTCAAACACATGCAACTTGGATTTACAAACACATATTTGACCCAAGAATATCTAGATTCAACACAATCATCAATAATAAACCACATAATCGAGGCAACATGTAGATTATTCCTTTGTGGCATAAACAATAGATCTATAACACCCTCAAATCGAAAACACCACAAATCAAAAACATGTAACAATTACAAGTCACAAGCAAGAGATTAATGAACAACCCTCCAACCATGCTTAAAGCATGCATGCAATTCTATAACTATCTCTCATTCAAACAACCCTTGGGAATTACAATCTAAATAGTAATCTTCTACAAATCTATAAAGAAAGTAAATTTTAAACAAAAACCTACAAAATGTACATTCAACAAAAATCTACAAAATAAATGTCTTGCATGTAATAGTAAGCCATGTATGATCACCTACAAATTTGAACCCATTGAAACTTAAAATACATCTAGAAAACCCACAAATATACAGCAAGGAGATTCACATTCTAAATGATAAAATAAAAAAATATTCAACTTGTAGGTCCAACGCACCGTGAATCCACAAAATGCAAGCACATGCATCCAAAATACTAAAGGACTAGGGACTAAACACCCAAATTTCTTTCTCATTTGACCAAGGGCTAAATCCAAGCACCCAAGATAAGTGCTTCAAATAATAGCCAACATTATAATAATAAATAATTTCAAATAACCATAAAATAAGTATCATAATAAGCTTTATAATAAGTACTTCAAATCTCAATCATAAGATTTATTACAATCTTAATCATAATAAGCTTTATAATCCACATAAATGGTATCATTTGAAATTAGTTATGATTAAAATTAATTTATATGTATGAATAAGTTCTATTTATTTAATGTGATGGCTATTCGAGGAGATTATAGGACATGTTTTTTTCAATACAATTTATAATCATTTTAAATTTTAATATAATAAATATTAAAATAAATAAATTTGGAAATCTAAAGAATGCTTGTCAAGCATGATATCAACATATAAAATAATATATCATGAATAACAGAAAATATATATATAAGTGTACTGTAATAAATAGATGCATTATTATAGAGGGAAAAAATACCTTGCTTTTTACTCTTATTTTATACTCACTTTTGCTCATGTTGTAAATGTAATCTTCTAATGTTCATTTTTTCCTATTTTGTGTATAACTTGAAAATATAAAGGAGAAAAGTTCATACATTTCCCCTTCACCCTTTTATTTTATACTTACTTTTGGTCATGTTGTAAACACAATATCTTAATGCTCATTTTGTCTTATTTTATGCCTAAGTTGACCCAAACTTGAAGCCTATTTAGCCATCATCCTATCCTAGTCTCAAATAGTCTAGATCAACTTTCACTGTGTAAGTATTTATATGCTTTAAACTTAACAAGAATATATCTATCCTTTATACAAGACAACCCCTATGACCTCGTCCTCCTAATTCAAACCTCTTTTCATTCTTTCTCGAGCTAACCTTTTTAGTAATTTGATTTGACTAATTTGGTTGTGTGTGAAATACATTGAATTGAGTGCTAAGGATTGGGTATCTAAAGATAAAACCTAAGTCATTAGTAACCATTGAATAGATAGAATCTCATTCACACTATATCACATAAAGACAAAATTGTGAATTAGCACTTGCACGCATACTATTAATTCATTATCTAGACATCATGTATTTATGCTTGGTGTGTATTTAATATTATTTGAATTGGCAAAAAGGATTGAATAGTCATCATTGAAAGTTATTTCCCCTCTACACACTAGTAGTCTCCCTAAGGTGCTTCTTGACACCACCCATCTTTAGATATATGGGCACAAAATTATCAAAGATCAAAAGTGTAGAGATTTAAGCATGCCACAAGGGCATAATCATGCAAGGACTAGAACATGTGTAATGCCTTATCTAGGAGTGAAATACACATAATTTTACATAGACTTGTAATAATTCATACAACATTGATTCGATTTTAGAACTTGGATCATGATAATCTGTCATAGTCCATATCATAAAATCAATTATTGGCTATATAAGGTCAACAAATAGAGCTAAGAACATCCTAAGCCTCTCTTTATTATTTACACTTATTAATCTCAACGAGCTTAATTTAGGTCTAATTTCTTATTAACTATTTAACAATTAATTAGGATCAATATTAGTGTAAGGATTATTTTATTTCCTCACATTTTGGTGAGCCCCAAATGTTTGATCTCCTCTAATGGGCCTTGTACTAGGGTTAGAATTTTTTCTAATTTTTAAAATTTTAATATTAATTTTCTTATTAGATTATCACATTTTTCATAGATTTGAAATACATGTTTTAACTGTCTTTTCTTTGATCAATCATATATTGTTAGATTTGTGAATAACATGAGACATAGGATCAAACAATGAACAAAACACCTTCCACCCAAGAGCTCTGCAAAACAAAGATTTGGTATTCCTCAAAAAGAAAATAATTACATAATGAATAATACAAGAGAGAATGAATGCTTTATAAGAGAAACCCTAACGATAAAGGGATAAGATCATGACAAGTGTCAACATCCTGTGTGATGAGACAAAATTATCTAATATTAGCTCTGTAGTTAACATAAATAAAGCATTGATTCAACTAATAAAGCAATCCTAAGTTTAGCTTGAGTGCATGAGAATTAGAATAATAATTAATTAAAGATTAATTAATTAATTATTCTCTAATACATGATAACTCTAACACCCCCCCCCCTTGAGTGTAACTTAGGGAGTAGCTAAAAGACTCTAAAACCAATGCATAAAAATCAAAGAAAGCATGAATGGGTCTTGGCAACTAGGCTTGATGAGGTACCCGATACAATCAAAGAAATCTCTCAAAAAGCAAAGAAATGGAGAAAACCTCATGGGAAAAACTCCACTCCAAAAAGTGATGAAAGCATGTACGAAAAAACATGAAGGAAGGCCTCATGAAGAATCCCCAAGGACAACTTCCTTCACCCCAAGCATCGATCACAGTTGAAGATAATGAGGTGATGACAAAGTTTTCGTGAAGATGTCTGCAACTTGCTCCTCTACAGGCATGTACTCCAAGGTGAGAAAACCATCCTAAATCAACTACCGTATGAAGTGCATGTGGATCTCTATGTGCTTAGTACATTGATGCTCCAATGGATTGCGAGAAATGTGAATAGCACTCTAGTTGTCACAACAAAGAATAGTGTGACTATTAGGAGGAAAACGAAACTCAGTCAAAGATTGTCAAAGCCACAAAACCTCCTCGCTGGCCAAAACTATTGTACGATACTTAGCCTCTATGGATGATGATGCGATAGAAATTTGATTTTTGCAAGACCATGTAATGGGGACAGAACCAAGGTTGAAAAAAAATCCTGAAGTGGACTTCCTATCATTGACATCACTAGCCCAATCTGAGTTAGTGAAGCCAATAATCTAAGGATCTCCTGATGTATAGTGAATACCATAATGTGAGGTGCCCTGAATATATCTCAAAATTTGTTTGGAAGCTTGCCAATGACTCTCATGTGGATCATGTGAGAATCGAGTGACAAGACCAACTGCAAACAAAAGATCTGGACATGAATGTGTCAGGTACAAAAGACTACCAACTAATTGCCTATATAATGTAGCATCTACTAGAGTAGTACTTGTAAGTGGAAGATAATACAACACCTAACCGAAATGGTGTGGGGGCAGGGTTGCAAGCAAGCATTCCAAATCTCTAAAGTATGTCAAGAGCATACTTTTGCTGAAATATGGAAATCCCATCCGAAGACTAAATAACCTGTAAACCAAGAAAGTAGTGCAAAAGGTTGAGATCTATCATCTCAAACTGCTCCATCAAAGCTCACTGAACATTCTGGATCATGGAGAATAAATTGCTTGTAAGGATCAAATCATCCACGTATATCACAAGGATCAAAAGATCGCCCTCTTGTCTCTGAATGTAAACTGTGGGATTGAAATGACATCTTGTGAAGCTAGAAGAAAGAAAAAAAGTGTCCATCTTCTCATACCAAGCTTGAGGGACCTGTTTGAGACCATATAGTGAATGACGAAGTTTTAAAACCAATGAAGAGTCCTCAGTAAAACCATGTGGCTGCTCCACATAAATATCCTCATGAAGATCACCATGAATGAAGGCACTCTTCACATCCATCTGAAATACTGACCATCCTTGTGCAGTTGCAAGGGAAAGTACAAGGCGAATAGAATTCATCTTCGCAACAAGGGCAAAGGTCTCAGAATAATCAATACCTTCAACCTGAGAGAAACCCTTTGCAACAAGATGAACCTTATACTTATCAATAGAACCATCTACAACATATTTGGTATGGTACACCCACTTGCACCAAACCAACTTTCTTCCCTTAGGTAGAGGAACTAAATCCCAAGTATGATTCTTCATCAGAGAAGAATACTCATTTGCCATAGCACTATCCCACTCAGGAATACCAACTGCCTCTAAAAACATATAAGGATCATTTGAAATGGTATGACTCAAAATACTAACACTCGATGTTTGTGCATGAGTGCGACAAGAGTCTGAAGGATCACCTACCAAAGGTCTAGTTTCATGAATAGTGTTGTGGGCCCACTTGGGTAAAGGCTGAATATCTAGAGGTGGTGGGATAACCGGAGCATCATACTCATCCTCAAGAGATGAGTAATCCTCGAGATATGAGAAAGTAGTAGGAGATGAGGGAGAAATTGGGGAGGGAGAATCCATCAGAGTTAAGCGCTCGTCAAACTGGACATCTCGTCGAAACAAGACCTCTCTAGAATCAAGATCAAGCAACCTGTATGCCTTAACATCCTCACAGCCAAAAAATATATCATCCTCATCCTCAAGAGATGAGTAATCCTCAAGATATAAGGAGTGAGTAGTAGGAGAAGAGGGAGAAGCTGGGGAAGGAGAATCCATTAGAGGAAAGTGCTCATCAAACTAGGCATCTCGTCAAAACAAGACCTCTCTAGAATCAAGATCAAACAACCTGTACGCCTTAACATCCTCACAATAGCCAAAAAATATGAGTGGTCGGCTCTTCCTCTCCATGGCTTTTCGCTGAGCTTCAAGAATGAATGCCCAAGCCTCACTATCGAAAGACTTTGAATGAAGATACATTGGGCTTGATATGCAAGGACCAAGCCTCCTCAGGAGTCATATGTCACAATTCCTTGTGAGGCATATGATTTTGAATATAATTGGCACAATTAACCGCCTCAGCCCAAAACAAAGAATGTATCTTGTGACTAAATCATACAGTTGGCCATCTCCCATAAAGTTTTTTTTTTCGCTCAACAACACCATTTTGCTAAGGGGTGTATGGAATTGTAAGTTGATGCTACAACCATGCTTAGTGCAAAATTCCCTAAAGTCTAATTAACATACTCCCCCCATTATCTATGTGTATCCGTCTGATAGAAAGACCATATTGCTTCTCCACAAATACCTTAAATATCTTGAAAGAATCAAAGGCATCACTCCTGTACTTAAGAAAGTACACCCATGTATGCTTGGAGAAGTCATCAATAAATGTGAGCACATATTTGGCACCTAAAAAAGAAGTCAAAAATGACATGAGGTCACTATGAACCAACTCCAAAGGTACCTTGGCATGTGTAGCTCTACCCATAGGAAAATAATCCTAGTGATATTTTCCAAGAACACATCCTCGACAAACACCATCAATATAGGAAATCTTAGGGAGACTAGACACTCATGCTTGTGTCTCATCTGCTGGAGATATATGTAATTGACATGACCAAAATGTTCATGCCACAACATGCTCACACTATCTGCATGTGTTATGAAGGATGAACCTGTACCAACTGAACTCTCAAAACCATCAAATCGATATAAATGAGAAGTGTCAACACTCCTAGTAGTCACAATAATATCAGGATCATGAAGGTCATGAATAACTACATCATGTGGGGTAAACTCAACTATCGTACCAATACCAGATTGAAAAATCTGATACACTGAAAGAAGGTTGGTAGAGATATTAGGAACTACAAGTACCTCTTGAAGAAAACCACCGTCAAGTGTGACAGTACTTGAGCCCAAAACTGAAAGTTGTGTAGAATTAAGGTAGCTGCAATCTGAAAGGGATGAGACCAAATCCTAAGAATGTGTCATGCCAAAATCAAGTATCCAAGGAGCTGTAGAAGGTAAGGCCCATGCAGAAAGAGCATGACCTTTACCTATAGATGAGGAAGAAGATTTAGGGGTGATGTTATACTACTGCATGGATTCCTTCAAAGCCTCTAATCTCTTCCAACATCGAGTGACTAGATGTCCCTCCTTACCACAAAAACTACAAGTTTCATCGAATTTTTTTTTCATCTTGGAGGAAGACTCGCCATACTTAAAAGTTTTATCATACCGAGGAGTGGTTTGAGGTTTATGTTCTGACTTCTGAGATGTTTTGGAGGAACACTCACTACCTAGCAAAGAATCTATCTTGGGCTTATGTTTCTTCTTGTCTTTCCCTTAGGATTTTTGTGCTACCAATGCCTGGGTTTTGGAACCAAAAAGAGATTCAAATTGAACCAACTTTTCTTGTTCATAAGTCTAACGGTCACAAAAAACCTCAAAAGTAGGCACGGTAAATGCATCCATAGTAGAGTCGAAAGTAGAAAATAGGACCTAAAATGATCCTTGAAGCTTAGACAAAATCAGGAAAATACATTCTTTGTCAATTTTATTCTTCCCACAACCCTACAAAAGAGATCTAAGTGACTTAAACCTCTGCAAGAAGTCCTCAATGGAGGGGTAAGAATCAGGTACAAGTGATGTTAATTTTTCCTCAATCTAGAGAGATCTATACTCATTGATGGTGCCAAAAAGATCACTAAATGTAATGTCCCCTTTTTAGCTCATTTCAACTTCTTGGTAGATTAGCCTATTATTTGGCCCTCGTAGGCTAATGCAGTTGGTTAGGGGGTCTTGTTTGGTAGTTATCTGAGTGTTTTCTTCTTCAAAGCTCAGTTTGGTTTAGGATAGGCCTTCGTTTGGTGGTTCAAGACTCAATTTCACACACTTACTATTTATAGTAAGTCACCTCAAGGTTGAAGTCCAGTATTGCTATTTATGGAAAGGAACCTGAACGTGTTGTGGATGCAGTATTCAATTCCCTAGTTCAGATGACATGATTCAAAATAGATGTTTATTAAGGGAGATATGATATTTTTAATTATTATTAAAGTTAATCTTTAATAATAATTATTTATTTATTTAAAAGATGCATCATAAAGTTATATTATAACTTTATGTCTAAAGGGGGCCATTTAATGACTTAAAGTACATTAAATGATATTTTGATTTGGGTGCCCATTTATGAGGAATTATTATAAAGTTATTAAGTGCACATTTACTATTATTTTAAATGATTAAAAAGAGCCTTCTAGAGGATCAACCTCTTCTTGGAAAAATATATAAAGCATCAACCAAAGTTATTCAGGATTCATTCATCATTTTGACACTTGTGCCTTTTGAATGAGTTGGCTGTGAGAAGAAGAGTGCTAGGGTTTCTGCACAAAGTTGATCGTTGAGAATGAAATATCTCTTTGATTTTGCATTCCTGAGGTTGTGGAAGATCTACTGAAGGTTTGCTTATCTGTTGGCTTCATCCTAAGGTCAAGATTGTTCCTAATAGTGAAGATTTTGGAAGGATTGGAAAGTTTTAATTGAAGAATATCAAAGTCTATCATCTGTCACTAATGATGGGGTTGTAACTACAAATTTGGGTGGATTTCATCTGATTTTCAGATTTAATTTGCCACTACTGCCACCCATACAAGCTCATAAGGGAGGCAAGTGGATTTCAAAGGCAATCACCTATGTATTTGAGTTGTTTCAAACCCAGCTTCTAGCATTTAGGACAATAGATGCATTTGCTACGAATTATGGGTTGGATAAATCAGTCTAAGAAGCAAATCGATCATTTTCCAGGCTTAGGGTTTATTGCCATTATTTCCAGCTAATTGCCATAAACTACAAGTTCATAATTAATGTATTTATCCCAGATTCTAGGAATGCTTGTAAAGTCCATTTAATAAGCGGGAATTGAAGTTGGTTTCTTGCAATTGACAATTGCTCATTTAGTTTATATCTTTATATGCATTTATGTTTTCCCTATTGTTGCTTGACATCTATATTTTAAAAAAAGAATACAAAAAAATATATATATATCTTCAGTGATCCCACAAAGTTGGTTTACAATTTTTGGGAGATTCTAATTTTTGTTGAAATCACATGTTTTTAGAAAATATAATTATTTAAGCCTTAAAAAGTTCCATTTAAAGCATTCCAATTGAAGAGAGTTTGATCAAACTACCTTAGATCAAACCCCTTTGGATAGAACCCCGCTAGTTTTAAACCATACCTATAACGAAGTCTCTTTTACACCTATCAAAATGCTGATAAAAAACAACATTTAATTTACCTTCTGGGGGATCAAATGAATTCATTTAAAATTTATTTTTTGTAAGTATGTAGTCCTTATTATAAGCTTCCCAAAAAATATAATTTTAAATAAATTTAATTTTATTATTTATTTATTTTTAATTTCTTGTGAATGTAGGTTTTTCACCAAAAATCAAGCTCTTTGTTTTGCACATGTGGAAAAGTATAAGATTATCAAAAAAAAAATTCTGAAAAATATGAGTGCACCAAATATTGAAGTCCTTGATCCAACAAAAAAAATTGAATTTCGATACATACAAAAAAAGTTGTGTTATACAGTCTGCCTATGTTTAAATTGTAATTGGTTTGACTTTGAAACTTGACTAAGGAAAAAATATTCAATAAAACACTATGAAACCAATTGGAAGCATTAGATATCGTAGTTACAAATCTAAATTCAAAAAAATTAGAATTTTATCCCTCATGGAAAAAAAATTGTGTTATATGGTGAGCGTCACTCCTTAAAAATGGTGTTTACTGAAAAATACTAGTTTTTTAAGGAGATGGAAAAAGAAGTGTAATCTGATTCCAAAAATTTTGAAAAAAATATATTTAAAATCTATAGACAAAATGCCACAAATCACTAGTTTGCATCATCTTCAAATTCCTCACGGTTTAGCCGCTATAAGTGCCCGAAAGTGAAGATTTAGTTAGAAAAAATCAGTTTAGTGTCCAGTTTGGCCAAAAATTGTAAACCAGTATTGTGGGATCACCCTCTTTCAAAAAACACCCAAGAAACACATCATTTGCATTTGGAAATCAATAGCAAGAACAAGAGGGTTTGTACACTAAACCTCGTCCACATAGCCCTAGGAGTGTTGCAAGACTCTAAATGAAACAAGAGACTATCTGAAACATGTAGTGAAATCAAACCCATAGCCTCATCTATCTTGTTCCTATGTTGAAATATCTCACAAAGTGGACCATAAACTCTTAGACATGAGTATTCTAGGCATATGAGCTTTACAGGTATGGTAGTTGTGTGGCGTAAGACATTCAAATGAAGAGGTATCTACCATGATGGTTGAAGTTTTCAAAGCAATGTTTGGTAGATAATTTTTTATCTCTACTATATAAAGATACTAAAAGTGAGAAATTTATCCCCCCACAACAACAAAAACCAAACCCTAATACAACTTTGAGAGCAGAAAAGCTTATGAAAGCAAAAAACACATTAGAGAGATATTTGTGTACTTGGTGAATATTTTAGAAAAATGGACCACATGGCTGTGTAGAGCACTAAAAGACCTTTACAATGCCTATTCATTTGCAATAAACGGAGTCCAATTACCCAAGTTATGGCCTTAGAAGCATAGAAAGGGATAACTTCAACTAACTGTAGCAACTTTCTGGTAAAAAAATGAAGAAAAAAATACCTACAAATCTGGAACAAGCTCAGAACTAGCTTCCGACAGTATAAAGTTTTCAAAAAATAGAGTTCATATGCCCAAGATATACCCGATTTTGTAAAAGTTGCACAATTAGGCCCTAGGAGGTGATTTGGGGGCTAAAAAAGTCAAGCTTCTGGTCATATGGGGTATGGCAGCTAGGCACAAGGGCTGAAGTGCAAGGAATATTCTGAAAAGGGGCGCTTCAAAAATTTTGACCAAAAAATGCAAAATAAATTTTGAATGAAATTTTTTATTTAAACCCTCAAAATCTATGCTGAAGAATATTCAATGGAAAGAATATTCTTAAAAAGATGCCTTAAAAATTCTTCCCAACTCAAAAAAGGCACCTGGAAAAAAAATTTGGGCTGATAAAAAAATTTTGCATGAAAAAAAATAAAACCTGAAAAAAAAATTGAATGCAATTTTTAAAAAAAAACCTACAAACCCACCTATGTGATTTTTTTTGCCTACATAGAGCCGAGGACAAGTACAGCATACGACTGTACAAATTTTTGCTTTGAAAAATATGCCCTATAAAAGTGTCAAAAATTCAACTTCTCTAATTTTTGCAAAACGACAGTCGTTCTTTAGGTTTTTGGTCACTCCGGATGCAATAGCGAGGTTCATTTTGTGCCAAAGTGCTCCTAAAATTCTCCCACCTCCAAAAATTGCAAAAAAAACACTGAAAATTCAAAATTCTATCTTGTAACCCTTTGAGAAAAAACATTCAAAAATGGAGAACGGGTTCACTAAATCCTTGCTCTGATACCATGGTAGATTTGTAAATAACACGAGACACAGGATCAAACAATGAACATAACACCTTCCACCCAAGAGGTCTCCAAAACAAAGATTTGTTATTCCTAAAAAAAAATACTTACAGAATGAATAATACAAGAGAGAATGAATGCTTTATAAGAGCAACCCTATAATAAAGGGATTAGATCATGACAAGTGTCAACATCCTATGTGATGAGACAAAATGATCTAATATTAGCTTTGTAGTTAACATATATAAAGCATTAAGTTAACTAATAAAGAAATCATAAGTTTAGCTTAAGTGCATGAGAATTAGAATAATAATTAATTAAAGATTAATTAATTATTCTCTAATACATGATAACTCTAACATATATTGGGGTTATATGCCAAAACATTATCCACAATCTCACCTTACTATTAGGAATAGTCATAGACTCAACTCTTATATTGCCATGGATCACTTTGAGGTTCCTAAATTTTGGAAAAAATGAATACATCTATGTTTCTCAACGTGGAGGAACACTTTGATTATGAGGTCATCTCAAAAATATTGAAATTAAAAAAATAGATAAGGCCGATAAGTTGCAATTTCTTAGGGAAGACATTGTTAAACTTGATAATGATTATAATCCTTTGTCATTAACAGATGCAATTCATAGCTTGCTTATGAAAAAATATTATGAATGAAATTGCTTAAAGTAATTGACCAAATAGTCATTGAATAGATAATACTCCTAACAATGCTCCCTTCATCTCACATTGTTAAGCCTCCTCTTCCATTATCATGTCCCAAACCTAAATGCCTGCTTTTCCCATCCAACACCCCACTTCCTCTATTTGTACTCTTATTATGTTCCCAAATTTTTACAAAACCTCATTATTTTTACACCCCTCCTATCCTTGCACTCATTCCCATTTCCCATGCTCACTACCATTATCCCCTCACAACCTATTTCCCAACTACCTCATATTATCCCTTCCATCCCAACTAATATACCTATCACCACACATAGACATAATCATTCCTCCACTATTTTCCAATCACCTCTTCAAAAATATATAGTTAAGACTAAGCTTATCTAAGTTAAGACCAAGCTTAACAATCTCCCTTCCACTAATAAAAAAGATTTGAATAGTGAATTAATGCATGATCTATTAGATTGAAACATATCAACATATCCTTCTTCAATGGACTTTTCGGCAACCTAATTTGAATTGTATAATGGTAAAAATGACAAAATGACCGAGATAAGAACATTCAATACAATTTGTTTGGTTGTCTTGTAGAATGGTAAATTAGTTGCTAAATTTCCACATACACCAAAAGAGTACACAATTATTCTATAGTTCTATTTATTCATATACCTAATTCACAAATTCCTTTGTTCAAAGCATGTTCAAAGCATTTTCAATTATCTTGGTTTAAAGGTCTAATTTGCAAAATTAATTCTATATCACAAATATAAATAACCCAATCATTAGATGATGAATTACAAGGATCATTCATTGGTAGCGTGCTTCCAATGATTACTGATAAAGTTTTCTTAATAGAATACTCGGGGCTCACAAGAGTTGAGATAAAAAGTTAAAAGGATTAATGTTTATGTCTTGTGCATTGGAGCATTTCTCACAAATATAAATAACCCAATCATTAGATAGACGAATTACAAGGATCATGCATTGATAGTGTGCTTCCAATGAATAGTGATAAAGTTTTCTTAATAGAATACTCGGGGCTCACAAGAGTTGAGATAGAGAGTCAAGCACGCCCCCGAGGGAACTGGACATGGGCATTTTCCGGGCGTCGATGGAAGGTCCGAACCCAGCCTCCCGTCGGAATATAAATCAGAGAAGCGTAGAGGCACCTGCGCCTAGGGTGTGAAGAAGTACGGCGATTCTGGATACTAATCATGATGGCTCCCCTGCTCCGGCATTTCTGTTAATTGGGGGAGAGCCCTATCTAGGTACCCTATGTAGAATCATGTCGAAGTGGAAGGAGATTGCTCCCATATAGACAGCAGGGCCCTCGTCGTTTGTTCTCGTGAAGCGGGCCGGTCGCGATTCTTCACACGCTTCAATCAATCTTGAATGAACCAAGCCGGTTGAAACAAATTGAAGAAAAAACGATGCGGGCGGGTAACGCACTTAGTGACACTCTCTACAAGATAGATGGGGATGGAGTGTTCAGTCTGGAACCTTTGCATTGAGTTTCCCGCCAGCCATCGCTCAAGGTAGGCAGGACGCTTATGTGGGGGACAAGAAAGGGCAGATAAACAGGTCCCGTTCCTACCGATAGAAGAGCAAATGGACGCATCTCCTGGTTAATGACCGAGCTGTCACGTTCCTGCTTTACAATAACCTTCTCCAGCAAGCATATCCAAATTTTATGCTACATTTTTATATTTGTGTGCAAGCATTAGAAACTAGGGGTCAAATTGTTGGATACTAATCTTCCAAGTTAGGTGTGTTTCATCTAACGTTCCTTCATCCTATCTTTACGAATAAACATTAAAAAATACTTTCACAAGGGTAGTAATAATTCACTCTCCATGTTAATAGTGGTCAAAGTAGCTTTCAATATTATTAACATAAAATTCTAAATGAAAAGGAAATTTACAAGGCTTCATGATCTCTTTGATATTTTGTTAAAAAATTTTTTTTGGAGAAAATATGATTAGAGTATCACTTATTATATTGTTGGACATCTCAATTTATATGTTTAAGGGTTTTGATTCAAAATCTTTTTGTGAATATCAAAGAGTAAATGATCATGATACGCAAAGGTTTTGGGAATTACAAGATTTAATTGATAACAAGTTAACTCATGTGGAAGGAATATGCAATGGGAGCAACAAATTTGTATCTCCTCCCAATTAGAATCTTCAAATATGCACCAATCCTTTTCCAAAAAATGATCAATCTAATCATGTTACTATTAAGGAAGATGAAAAACAAATGAAGAGATGATTGACATACCATTATAATTTTTGAAGAATTCATTGGAGTTATTGATGAGCAACATAATGCATCTTCCTTGTTAATCATCACATTTTTTTTATGATGTAATACCTAACAATGGACACCGTGGGCCACTTTACATTATAGGAGATTTATCATATCACCGCAGCAAAGGACTTAAGGTTGATCTATGATACTATTTCAGTGTTTGTACTAGAAAGATTTTGTTTAACCATACTTTGCAACAAAATTAATATGCACAATCAAGAGTTACTTTAAAAAGTTCACAACACCAAGCAAGGTACTCTAGGTTGCATCATCTTGTTTATTAATTAATCCACCTCTAACTCCTTAAATCCATACTAATTTTTTGTTTACTTAATTAGTCTAGATATCAATGTGTTATTTATTCCCTTGCAATACCTAATGCATTCATAATTAAGTGGTAGGTTCTCCTCTAAAGTCAATGAAAGAAGCAATACAACTAATTGTTTGTTTACTTAATTAGCCTAGATATCAATATGTTATTTATTCCCTTGCAATACCTAATGCATTCATAATTAAGTGGTAGGTTCTCCCCTAAAGTCAAATGAAAGAAGCAATACAACTTTTTCATAAATAACATACCAAAATATAACTGTAATGAAAATGACGAATATTAATATTTTAAAGTAAAATCGACTTCATAAATTATATTGCAAATTACTGTAATATATGATGAATAGAAAATAAAAAAATTAAGAGTTTTCAGTTCCTCTGGAATTCATAAACAATGAGATATTTCAGTTTTAAAATTCTAGCAGAAGAGTTAAAAATCCAATCCGGCATTGGCAAATTGACGCGCTATATTTTACCCAGACTTTCTGACGGATAATGTTGCTGCAAATCTCAGAGAAAAAGCAGAGGCCGAAATTTGATCGAAATATTTTCTTTACTTGTTTTGTTTGAATTTAATGAGCAGAGGTTTTCAAGGCAGAAGTTCAGTGAAATTGAAATCATATGTGAGAAGAGAAGAAAAAGCGCAGAGAAATTTTAAGTTTGAAATCGATCACAAATGCCTAAAATCCAAACAGATATTATATTGCACGGAAGGCGCGCCGTGAGTGTGTGCACTGTATTCCATTAAATAAATACGCAGCATTTCTTCTAGCTGATAATATTTTCTAATGCACAGTAGAATTGAACTATTTGAACGTGTTTAAACATTATAAGCAAGATAAAGAAAGTTTGCTGACCTTTTAATTCGAAGAACCCAAGATTGGCTCGCCCATTTTAGTCCCTGTGCAAATTCTTCCGCGTTGTTCGCTTCCATCTTCTCCCCCAAAAATATTTGAGATCCTTCGAAACTTTGCCACGTCAGGATACCGCTGAGGTGGCAGCTTTTGGATAAGTAAATCCCCGCCTCATCTATAAGTGGGGACATAAATATATTTGCTCCCTCTTTTTCCTCTTTTATTTCTTGGATTTATTTTATTCAAATCAGAGTTTAACTAGAATTGGGTGTCGGTAATTCTTTAAAGAGAAATCAAAGTAACAAGAAGCAAAAGCATAAGTGGTATATCAGGGCATTTGATTAATTGTTTGGTGAGAATTTTAGGTAAATTAAAAGTTAGTTTATTGTTTATACGAGTTTCAATTAGGGATATCTTTGTGATTTTTTAGGATTATCAATCATCTTTTAGGGGAGTAAACTTGCATGTTTAAATCAATATTTGTGTAAGGTGGTTTCAGTATGATCTAAGTAAGATTCACCATATGAAAATGAGGTTAAAGTGTCATGATGACAACATTGTAAGGATAAATTAGATTAGAAAACAACTAAGTAGTGTAATGACGATATGTGTTTAATGATAGTCTACTTGTAAGTGTGTGCATGAAAATGTGTTCAATGTGAATGATTAAACAATAAAACCAAACAAATCACAAAATCAAACAAACACTCAAGATAAGGCAAGAAAAGCTCAAACCAATATAGACCTAGATGAAAACGCACTATGTCGAGCCTCTCGTTGAGTAGATTTGTCCGCGATTCTCGATTTGGATGTGTGCTCCCTAAGTTTCGACAACATAATGACACTCCGAGTGAAAATGAGTGAAAATGGTTAAATGATGGATATATAGGATATGAGGAAAATGTAGAGGGAGGTGTGGAGGAGCTTCTTCTTATCTACAAAATCATTCAAATTTCTAACTCAGGGAAAATATAGAAAAAAGAAAGGTGCAAATTACGTGAAAAGGTGCAAATTCAATCTACAGAGTTTGAAATGCATCCTGTAGAGCTAGAAGTGCGCACACTATCTCGTGCAATATTTTTGACATGAAATTTGTGCTCTAGTTTACACTAGAAGAGAAACCCCTCTAGATTTAGAGGATATGTACTATATACAAAAACAATTAAGTGTTTTTTGGAGATAAGGTTACATTTGGAGAAAAACACTTGGACTGATTGTCATTTTAAGAACACATTGTGTAAGATCATTGAGAAGGGTACAGTAAGGGAGGTGTGGAGGAGCTTATTCTTATCTACAAAATCATTCAAATTTCTAACTTAGGGCAAATATAGAAAAAAGAAAGGTGCAAATTACATGAAAGGTGCAGATGCAATCTACAGAGTTTGGAGTGCATTCTATAGAGCTCGAAGTGCACGTACATTGTCTCGTACAATATTTTTGACATGAAATTTGTGCTTTATTTTACACTAAAAGAGAAACCCCTCTAGATTTAGGGGATATGTGCTATATACAAAAATCATTAAGTGTTTTTCAAAGATAGTGTTACATTTGGAGAAAAACACTTAGACTGATTGTCATTTTAAAAACAAGTTGTGTAAGATCATTGGGAGGGTGTAGTAAGGGAGGCGGAAGAGCTTCTTCTTATCTACAATATCATTCAAATTTCTAACTCAAGGCAAATATAGAAAAAAGAAAGGTTCAAATTATATGCCAATTTCCACTTTTGGTGTACATTTATTTCTTGATCACTTAGGATTCCTTCATCCACCAACTATAAAAAAATTCACTTTTTCCATTCGGTATATATGAGATAAAAAAATTCCAATAGCTTCCAACTCAATGGTTACCCTTCATTAATATTTCAATGGCTTCCATCCCTTTTAATAATTCCATAGTAATTTCAACTACTTCTTATATTATTCTAACCCAAATTTACTAGCTCGGTATTCCAAGCATAAACGAATTTCATGACATTACCTATCTATTTAGTAGTACATATTTCAATTTTAATGCTCAAAATGTGATGAGGAATTACATTAAGGAAATGATGAACCAATGATATCCATCATATACTCAATATCAATTGTAAGATGTGCCACTTTATCTTTCAAATATTTTTTAGTTTCCTTATCCTTGTCCATCTTTTGTATGAGCCAATCTATAGATGACTTGACAATTTGTTTCCCTTCCTCCATTTTTGGATTTCCTAAAGCTAATTGTAGTAATGGTATAATCAAAAGGTTGCATGTCTATGTTAGGAATATGTTGTGAGGATTTGTTGTTGTACACCATTGCATAAGTTGATTTATTATAATGTAATTAAATAATTATTTAGTTGTGGTGCACCTAGGAGGTGTGTTTAGCCACATTAGATAATTATTTGGGGCCACTTGTAAAGTTGTATTGTAATATTGGGTTATTATTTTATGTGTGAGAGAAATAAGATATTAATTTAATATTTGGGGAAAAGTATTTATTATTTGTGAAAACTTAGTACCCAATATTTAATGTGGGGTCAATGGTTTTGTGTTCACATGGTTTTGTGGCACATGGAATTATCTTACCACTCAGTTGTATTTGTGTGAGCTTGTATCTATAAAAGCAAACACATGTTTAGTGGTTAAGGTTGGCTAGGTGAGTGGGTTGTCATTATTGAGTCTTTTTGACAAGTGCATATGTGAAGCATGGCATGGGATGTGTGGATTCACGCTTGGACACATGGAGGATGCATTGGAGAGGCTTAATGCTTCATAAGTATTCATGGTAACTTTGTAAGTGCATGTATTGTTTTATTGTTGAATAATAGATGGAGTATGGATGATTTTGGAAGCTGGGTTTTTCCCTAATGAGGGTTTTCCCAAGGTATATCTTGTGTTATCTTGTGGCTTGTCTATTTTGATCTATGCATTATGGTTATTCTGTAAGCTTGTATGCATGTTTTTCTCTCATGGGATTATGTAGGAAATGGATTAATGAACTAGGCATTCATGCATCATTTCCTAACAAGTGGTATAAGAGCTTTCATGGTTATGGGAGGTGTGACCTCCCAAGTTTTGTTATAACCCTTGTTTGAGTAGATTTGATGCAAAGTTGAATCCATGGATATGCAAGAAAGATCTAATGCATTACAATATATGAAACACATGGGTTAGTACAGGGGTGTCAATACCTGCCAACGCTTGCTGGGCCATCCAAAGGTTGTTGGGGTCGGGGGGCCTTTGGCCTCTAGTCTCCAACCCATGGTCAGGTGGGGCTTGGCCTACATCCCCCCACGAAGTATTTCAAATTTAAATCGTCCATATTTTTTTAATATATATATATATATTTAAATTTTCTAATAGTTTCTCTACCCAGGCGCGATTGGTGGAGCTGTCAATTAGCCACCCAAGGGTCGCCAACAACCACCCCATAAGCCTAATTGTGGATTTTTTCATACGGGCATAGCTTTCACCCAAGATGCCAAATTTTTTACTTCCAACATTCGAAGGAAAACTCTCTCCAAAAACTATGCAGGGGTATAGGTTTTGTTCCCTAATTTTGCAATTTTCATCAATTTTTGGGACTTGCAAGCCAAGTGTTCTCTTGTACACAGTTTTCATCATAAATTTTGCATATGGAATTGGATTTTTAATTTTGAATAAGCGTTGGAGAGAATATGCAATATACTACATAGTAGATCAGGTAGATTTTTAGTTTGTTATGCAAAGAGAGGATTGTACTTATTTTTATCACTTGTAGGTGTCTAAGATTTGGGGTGTGATTGTGTGAGAATCCAAATGAGTCAATAGGCGAAACCTTGAGGGAGTACAAATTTTTATATGATATTTATGATGGTACAATTGATTATCAATTTGGTGCTTCTTGTTACAAGTTTACAGGTATTTTTTAGAGTTGGAATTTGATGGTGACAAGTACATAGGTTGTCTTTAGTTTTTAGGACATGGGTTGACATGTGTGTAGATACTTGGAGTCTCATGTGGGTGATAGTTGAGTGCATGTACAATGTTGGCAATGGTTATGGTGTCATGGATATGTAGGTACATTTGAGCATTGGCATGACATGATCATGTATGTGGTTGTTTAGTGGTGATATGGTTCATTGTTAGGAGGTTGTTCTTATCTCCTAGATACTTGATTGGTTCCTTGACTATGGTTACTCGTTTGTGGACATGTTTGGTGAATCAAATATATGGTTGGTTTGTTGTTTGATTCTTGTCATCTACAAGATTATCTTCTTTGATATCTTGATTTCTAGGTTACTAATATGATGATGAGTCTACATGTTTCATTGTTTGGGATCTACGAGTTATGCAATTGTATGTGTTGATCACCTATTTAATTATAGTGGGATGACTAGGATATGGATTGTCTATATCCACAATATTGATTTAATGTTGATGCAAACTTTTCTAGTTGGCCTTGTCTTTGGTCATTTGTGCATTGGTATGTTGCTTTGAGATGAGAAGATTGATGGTTAGAGTACCTAGATAGTTGGTTGTTGGGACTTGTAGTATGTGTTTTTATCATGATGTCATAATAGCATAGTTACATTTCATTGGTTATGCATTTCAGTGGGAGCTTTTCACGGTGATGATTTGAAAGTATAGGATTGATCCCTGATGTTTTGTTGGTGGTTGTATCTTCTTGGCTTGAAGATCTTTGTTCTACTTGGTATTATTTGAATTTTTGTTGTGTGTGTGTGGACTTGGATGATCTTCATCTAGGAGATGGTTGTCATGACATGCCATATATAGCTCGATATCAAAATTCAATGGGAGTTGTTGGCAATGATGTGAATTCATCATTGGTGATGGATGATCTTCTTTAGTGTTTGTAGATGTCTTGGAGGAGCTCTTAGATCCTATTGTTGTAGAAGAGTTCTTTCACATTTACAAGTTCATTGTTAGGAGATAGTTATCTTCATGTGATTGGAGACATTGATTCTTCGTTTAGAGTGTGTTTGGTATTATGTCATGGTTTACTCCTGATGCTAGCTTACAGGTTTGACATGATATAGGTTCACTTGAGGCCAAGATGTTTTATATTCGTGCATGTGATCTCCTAGGAGGATATGGTTAGATCATGATTGTTGATGGTCAAAACAACACAACATTAAACATAATATTACTATTATGTTTCTCCTGAAAGAGAAAGATAACACATGGATATCTAACACCCAAGGTCCTAGTAATCGGTTCTCGACTATGCTGATTTCACCCAATGGTTGATGTAATTGTAATGTTCAAGGGGCCTGTTGGTTTTGAGCTATTGGATTGTTATAAGATCAAACGTATATTTAAACCTACTTTAACCGGTGGTTTTAAAGAAACAAAAAAATAGATAGATTAAAGCTTTTAAACTGATGAGAATGTTGATTCATCCAATTAATCAGACTTGTTGCCTTCCAAGAAATTCTTAAACTAGAACTGCAGAATAAAGTTAACTTGTAATTAATACGAAGTTTCATCCATTCACAGTGCAAACTTTAACAGTAGATTGTAAATTATCATTTAAACAAAACATAAGATAAAATTCCATTCCTTGAAAGCTTTCCAAATCAAATAATTAACTCAACATAAATACCATTCTGGAGCAGAATATGAAGTAGATTTAAATCTGGCTGCTTCTACTGTTGGTGAAACAGATTAACAACATTTACAAATCTGGCAAGATCACCAGTGTACAGAAAATCCATGTCTTCGAATTATCTCCGTCTATACTAAGAAAAACTGAAAGATACATCACTTCCTTCTTTTGAACTTAACTTCTACTCTACTTCTACTCTCAAGTTTCTCTACCTTCTAACCCAAACTTGCTAACTCTTAACTGAAAAGAAGAAGATCAAAAGGAAAATTTCTATCTATGTATATCTCTCTGTCTATCATCCCTATCCTCCCTTTTTTTTTAAAAGAGGCCAAAGTGCCATATATACAAAACGCCAAAAATGTGTCGGCCCCTGTTTTAGGGTTTACAAAATAAGTCGGTTCTAGAAGGGTTTGAAAAAAGTCAAGGATGCATTAAATGCATATACTCTGTTCATGTCTGCGAAAGATCTCCTTCAGGCATGGTTTCTAGATCTTTTACAACCACCACCATTAACTCGCAGCCCTCGTGTCCGCCACTAAGACTCCACGCGTTCTATCCTCGACCTCGAAAACTGCTCCCACAGAGCTGCTTTGAATGTTCTGAAGCACTGTCATTAATGTCTATCTACTTTTACCAGCAGACACCCATCTGTCATCAAGACTCGCCGCTCTTCATCCTTTACGCTTTCCTCTCGTTCATTCTTTTATGCGAGTTGATCTTCTCATGAAGCGGCATCAAGTGTTCTCGACATGCTTTAACCCTGCCAAATGATGCCTTCATCAGTCCTCTAAAAGTATAGAAAAATATCATTCTCGTCTTACCCTTTATACATCTTTCGTTTAATTATACTTAGCAAAAAGAAACTCAACTCTGGCGGAGGCAGAACCAAATCCGAACCAGAAACACACTTTCCTTTAATATCGACAAGGGCAGAGCCAAGATGAAACCGGAACCGGGACCGGAGTTGGAACGGGAACCGAACATGGAAATAACCATCATTTCCAAGTCTAGCCCACATTCAAGCTCCGCATCCGCAAAAGGTAACGTAACCCGAGAACAAACGCAAGAAAGATCAGAGCCAAAACTAATCTCGAGCGAACCACAATGGGGGCGGGAACAAAACTAAATCCAACACTGAAACTTTTCCAAGTTTCAGGATCGGATTCCATCTCGATCCCACCTCCAACAACATACAAAGAGATGACAAAAGAGAAAAAAAGAAAAAGGTGAAGGGAAGAAAAACATCTTGTGACCAAACAATCAGGACAAAAAGCAAAACGAATGAGCAAGACCGGCGGAACAAGGACCGGAATGGAACCAGAACCTAGAACTTAGAAGAAATTCTAAAGTTTCATTTTGTTCTGTGTCCCGCGCCTGCCAGAACAAAAAGAACAAACGCAAAAGGGCGGAATTGGGACCGAGAGTGGAACGGAAACCATAACTTAGAAGAAATTCTGAAGTTCGGTTTCAATCCCGGTCCCGCATTCGCCAAAGCAAAACAAAAATGCCTAAGGAAGAAAACAAAAGGCCAAAGGAAACATAATAGAACAAGGGGGACCCATTTTAAACTTGTTTAAAATGGGGTGGTTATGCAAGGCATAACAATTGGCGACTTGGCTGGGGAAATGGTTTAACCATTTTCAAGAAACCGAAGGATTCAGCTACCCAGAACTCCTGGTTTATGGACATCACAACTCCAGTTGGGTTAGTTTTAACAACTAAGGTTGAGCTAGAATCTCAAATGTAAATCAACACTGGCTACCCCTGAATCTTTGTGTGTGCTTGATGGTGCATCACTCTTTTATAAAGTTTTCCTCATCTTTTGAACAACAATGTGCAAGATTTGAACTACATGAGTCGATTCCCTTTAGCTGTTGCGCAATGATATCCTGGGCATAGCTCTACTGCTAGTCAGACGTCCATAGCCCCGATAGAGATACCTCTAGTTTTCTCACAGCATTGCTCTACTGCCAGTCAAGCGTCCATAGCTCCGGTAGAGATACTGGAATCACCCATTCATATTAAGTTTTCTTTTTTCTTTTCTCTTGAGTTTCAGATATTTCATTCAATTATTTCTCAATATGTCAGATGTCTAACATCTGTACTGGGTTGAAAACTACCATGGACCTCATAACAACATCTGGGGAATTGGATTTTTCACTCAAATCTTACAACACCATCGCCCTAAGACAAATATACCATTACAAAAGGGGATATTTCTATTGATTTGTGACAGATTCAATTGTAGTTAATGAAGATTGTTTACCTTGCACCTTGTTTTCCAAACTTTCCACAACCCTTGTTGATAATGGACATAAAACAACGAATTTAGGACAAAATCATTCAATCAGAAAACCTGAAAATATCTAAACCAACTTATCTCCTAGTAACCAAAGTATACTTCAGATAACAACCTTACAACTGCATAAAAGGAAGGTCCCCACACAAAAAAGAAACAACAAGCAAAAGAACAAAAAAGGAAAAGGGAAGCAAGGAAAACAACAAACGACAAATAAGCAAAACAACAAATTATTTACATATATACAACCCAACAAAAATATCAAACTTTCAAGATCCAAACTAATGTTTAAGAAACTATCCATTGACAGACAATGGAACAGGTTCTCTTGTTAAACTACTCAGTTGGAAAACATTTTCTCCTAGGATTTCAACAATTTGATAGGGGCCCAACCAGAGCTTATCAAATTTCTAGTGATCGCCCTTCTTTTCATTAGCTTTATCCCACAATAGCACAAGGTCTGATATTCTGAAAGCCTTGATTTTGGCTCTTTTGTCAGACCAACGTTTGACAATAGCCTGGTGCTTAAAGAATTGCTACAAAGCAGCATCTCTTTGCTCTTCTAATTTCAACAAGCCAACTAACCTTACTTCGATCTTGTCATCACTAGAGTAAAATTCTTGCATAAATTTTAGGACAGGTATTTGCAATTGAATGGGGAACACGGGCTCTTGGCCATATACTAGCTTAAATGGTGAAGTCTTTAAAGCAGCCTTGATCCTAGTCATATCTGCCCATAAAGCAAATCTTATCTGGGTATGCTAGTCTCTAGGATTGTTCTCTAACAATTTTTTTATTACTCCTAAGAGATTCTTATTGGTTGATTCTGCAACTCCATTTCCTTGTGGGTAATAGTTTAAAGAATACTTTAAAACAATTTTATGATCATAAGCCCATGATATAAACTCGGCAGAGGAAAAGGCAGGGCCATTGTCACATACCAATGCGAAGGGTACTCCAAACCTAGTTGTGATACATTCGGTGAGGAACTTGATTAATACCTCCGTTGTGCTATTCTTGCAAGGTATAGCTTTTGTCCATCTTGTGCAGTAATCCATGGCAGCCAAAATGAATTTTTGTCCTGCAGAAGAATTAGGATTAATTACCCCAACAAAGTCAAGTGCCCATTGGGCAAATGGCCTTACCTCATAAACCGGTTGCAATGGTATGGCTGAGTGGCACTCCCTTGATGCAAAAATTTGGCATATGTGACATGTTCTTATATGTTGATGGGCATCCTTGAACACACATGGCCAATAATAACCAGATCTGAGAATCTGATGTGCCAACGAATCTACAGAACCATGACCTGTGCCATGTTTCCCATGGTACTATCACTATTATATTGAAATGGTTTTCCTTTTGAAAATTGTTTGTTGCTTCCTCAAGTCACTTCTTGCTCCCTTTGATTATAGGGTAAAAACTTACATGTTTTTAAATTCTCCAACATTTGAATCTCACATAGCTAAAGGTTTATCAAAAAGTTTGCTAACCTCATATGAAGGATCAAAGATAGCATCCTTATTCTATTATCCTTTAGGAATTTGGGCAATTCAGTATTTCATCATTTGATCTATATTCATGCATGAGTAGGAACTTTTACACACCTTTATGTGATCACCATAGTTTTCCCAATAATGCTCCAAATGGGGTTTATGTATGACAATGGATTTCAACCCTTCAAAACACTTTTTTGGTTAAACGAATCCCCTACTTCATATGGCCTAATCATCAAGAGGGATAATTCAATATCTATAATTTTAGTCATTTGATTGGTGAAAAACTATACCTCCTAATTGATATGGGGAAATAAAGGCCTTTTAATTTCCTATTTGTACATATCTTTTGAACCTCAATGACTTATATGAATACCTCCATTAAATAAATTTGCTCACTAACATAAACTAGGAGTTTGTATGGTGTTCTTGAAAATCCTATAATTCTAATATAAGTAAAGGTGGAAAATTGATAATACCAATTTCCTAATTTTTGGATATGTTCCATTAATTTTGGAGAAATTCCTTTTGCTTTTTCATTCTCAAGTATTTGTGTATGATCTGAATGTAAAGGTGTCATTCACCCTTCTGAAATGCTTGTTGCTTTGCTTAATCTCCAATTGGGGATAATATTGATATACCAACTACTTGCTTGGATCCATGCCACCTACTTGTTCAAGCCCAACAAGCTATTTCCTTCTTGCTAAGGTATATACCAAATATGAAGTCATATAAAATTGTTTTTACTAGATGACTTCACATAGCTACTTGTGGAGATTTAATAAACTCTAATCTGTATATTACTAAAAGTAATAAATTATAACATATGTGGGTGTAATTCCTTACCAATATCAAGCTTGACTACTTGAACTAAGAGATTAATTACATCATTAATCTCCTCCTTGAATTAATTCTTCTTTGGCACCTTGGATATTTTAGCTCTTCGCTTAACTAACCAATTCTTGTTTATAATTTTAATATAATGATCAACATGAGCCTCAAAATACTCTATTGATTCTATGGATATTCTTACAAAATCATCCCCTGGAGGGAGATTCAACATCTCTTAAATATAATATGATTTTATTTACATGATTAGTTTGCCATCAATTGTTTTGATTATACCGGAAAAACATGTTTTGAAGGAACCCGAAACCCTTTACAACTTGAGATACAAAATGCTGCTAAAAAACTGCTTTGGTAAGAATACCAAGATCCAAAAAACAAGACAAAACGGGGGGTTGTATGAGAGATAAAACAGTAAACTAACAACAACACCCAACAACATAAAAACAACAAAACAACAGGAAAAAAATTGAGACCCAACAGGAAACGAACAACAAACAAAGAGAGAGTCGAACACTAATTCATACTACTCAAGGTGTTCGCCACCTCAAGCTCTTGGCTTTTGTGCATTTCAATCATGTCCAACAACTCATTCTCAGCCTCAAAGGACTTTATCCAATCAGTAGACCCTCTAACAGTAAGGCCTTTACCATCATCTTCCACACCTTTTTTACCTTTGCCTTTGGCCGAATGCTCTTTCTCCATTAACTTCTAGAAAAATACACTTGGTCCTCCCTGAGCTCACTTATCTTTCGGAACAGGACTTCCAAAGAGTCTACACTATTCTTCACTAAAATGTGACACGCATGAAGAAGCTTCTTTATGTACGCATTCGTTCCCAATACCTTGGCTTCTAAACTAGCCAATCGTTCTTCACACAAAGATTTAAAATAATTGAAAGAAACCTCAAGGTCCACGATTATGTCAATCAAAATTTCCAACACTGAGCCTTTCTGAACATTCTTCAAGTTCTCCTTCAAACCCCTTACTTTAATGTTAACCTTATTAAACTCCCGAAGAGTCCATTTAGCTAACTTAAAAGTTCCATTGGCCCTAGCCCTTGCCATTTCTAGCAACTCAAACATTGAGGTAGAATCATCATCGAGATAAGAAAAGTCCTCATAAAGGGGATTTACCTTTAGAGGCTTTAGCTTAGCACTCTTCTTCTCAGTATCCTCCTCATCTTGTCCCTTATTCTCTTCTCCCCGCTCCACATTGGGCATGTCTTGAATTGGGGAGTCATCAATTTCCATCGCCTTTTTGCCAAAAGGCTTCCCCTCACATATCATTTTGGGGTCTTTCACTAGAACTTTCGAGGCCTAGTTTTTCAAATTAGCAATGTGCTTGGACGACCTCCTCGGCTTGTCTTTGTCCTTCATACCCAAAGCATTATCTTGAAAACCCTCCTCATTACCTCTACCTTCGACTTCTCCCTGGCAAAAAACCATCTCCATATTCTTGGGATGGGACTCATCCAAGCCCACCTCTGTGTCCTCACTGTCAGAAAGAACAAGGCACTTGGTTGCTTTTAGTGCTACCCATGTTCCTTTTTTTTGAGGAAGTAGTCGCAGGGGACGGGGAAACACCTTCTTCCTCTTCGTTCCACTCCTCTTCATCTATAATTCTAGTATTTGAGCCAGACGAACCAAAAACATCACTCATAATCTTCACCTTACCCTTAATATCAAGGATAGGGAGAGTAGCTTTAACATGCTCCATGATTAAAAGAATGAGACCTTCATGGAGGATGGGGGCCCTCCTATTCTTTAAATGAGGAACAACTTTAACTTTGCCATCAATTGTTATAACCAACATATCCTTTTGATTTTAGAATCTTGTGCATGTCATAAATAATTTTGGAGATTGCACATAAAATATAAAAAATGCACTTCTACAAGGCCACTCTACTTGAGATTCTAAAGAATTTTTATCTTGATGTATTCCATTATCAAGTTTGAACAATAATTTTGAGAGTGGTACCTCACCTTTGTATTCACATTTATTTTTGGTTGGTCAAGACAGTCCCTATAAATAAGTTATCACCACACCTAGATACTCCTTAGCATCCATAAGAAAATAAATTAAAGGATGTCATTATTATTCAAAATTTACTTTAAATTTCTTTAATAACATCTCTCTAATAGGTTATGATGATTAAAATTAAAATTTCCTAAAAATATTACATTCTAGAAAAAATGGGAAAGTTTTTGGGGTCTACAAAAAATTGTGAAAGCAACTCAAAGTCCAAGCCCAAAATTTAGTTTACAAAAAGCTAAAAAATTGTAATGTCATTTCGACTTGTAGAATGCAATTCAACCCTTAGAAATTGATTACAATTTATTAAAAAAAATATAAATTTCAATGATGTTTGGACTTCTGGACAAGTTGGTCCTCATAACCTAAATGTAGTTTGCAAAATGATGCACTATAATGATGCTTGGACGTTTATATTGCAAGTTGGTCCTCATAACCCAATTGTATTTTATAAAAAAAAAAAAACTATAATAACATTTGGAATTCCACACTACAAGGCAACCCTCAAAATCTATTTGCAATTTGTAAGAAACTATAAACTGTAATAATATTTGGACTTTCGTAGTGTAAGTCGATTCTCAAAAATTGATTGTATTTTGCAAAAAATTGTAAAATACAATGAAGTTTAGACTTTTAGAATACAAATAAAATTCAAACAAAACCACCAAAATGCACTTCAAAATTTATGAAAAGGAACCCAAAATTTTCTATGCCCAAAACACTCATTCAAGTTAAGAGAAAACTCATTATGCAAATCGCCAAAAAAAACCCAAACTATCCATACATTTTGTTTTTGTAATATGACTGCTTTTCAAGGAAAATAAAATTAAAAAACAATCAAGAAAAAAAAAACTAACCTAGAAAGCCTAAAATACAAACTTGTACAAAGAAAATATTACTCAAATTAACCAAGTGTAGGAGAAAATGGCTAAAAAATCATCAAAACATGACCCAAAAGTTAGGAAAACAAAATGATGGGATAAAAATAGCAATGCATGAAAAATATGGTTCAGACAAAGCTACAAACCAAACTTTGTACCCAATTTAAATCTTAAAAAATAGAGTTTGGGTCTTGTTGATGTGGATGCTACACACACCAACATGCAGATAAATCTTTGCTCAAATGAACAAAAGAACCTATCTATCTTGAAAGAATCACCAATATTTTCTAGTTAAAGATGATCTTAGCTATCCCAAGGCTCGAGAATGTCAGGTCCTAACGCACTAGGTTCACTCAAGGTTCATTGTGCAAAATTGATGTTAATCACGAGGGGTCTTTGGTTTTGAAGCTTAATGATAGTGGTACCAAATAGAGTAACATAAAGATGTAACAAATTTAACGTGTGTTACTCCATAATTTCATGAATCCAAATCAGTTACAAGAAGTATTTCATGAATCCAAACTATTTGAATGAAAATTCTAACATCTTATTAAAGAAAAGCATGTAAAGATTCTAAGATTTAAAGGCTCTTAGCTATTATCCACACGTACACCAAGAAATGAACTAAATAAAAGCAAAACCATTCTATACTACACTAGATTGCTTCACAACTACGCATAGAATGATGCAAGAAGTTTGAAGAAACAACTGTTTACCATCGAATAGTGTTAATATGCACCCGAATCTGACGCAACACATTGGATTTTTTGATAGGAATAAATAGTCAGCTATGTCATATTTATTATCAGGAGATAACTTTCATAAGGATTTGATATTAGCAACTTATGTGGAATATACAAGTTTTTAAACTAGAATTGATTAAAAAACATGAAAATAGAGATAAAACTGGTAAAATGGCAATCTTATGTCTACCAAGTTCAAAAAATTATGATCCATTAAAATGAATAAGATCTGACCTTTTATAGAACATAAGGCCTCAAAAAAGTTTCAAACAACACATGGCTAAGTAGAACTAAGCCAATCATATCATAGTATGTGGCAGTAAATGACAGTTGGCATAGGAATATATTTGCCCTATTTTGGAAATAAGTCAGACATTTTGACTTCCTTCTTCACCATTGAAATGCTTTGAAATCACAGGAAAATGTACATCGGGTTGGCTTGTGTCTTCAAAATTTTGGAATAAGCTAGATATTCAAAGTGATCAGGTGGATACAAGCTGGATATTCAAAGTGATCAAGTAGATATAAAAAATCTATCTATCTCTTTTCTTGGTTTTGCCATCAAGTTTTAGGTTCAAGCAACATATTTGCTGATGCAAAACAAAGAAACTCGACACTGTATTAACCAAATGGAGAAAACATAGGTTTCTGCTTTCTAGGTTATCCGCACCTTTGCATTGGACACCTCTTCCGCATACCCATCTCTTAATCATGTATCCCTCTTGCTTTAATATTGTCAAATTCATTTGCGAGTTTGATTTGCATGTATGTCTGCATTTTCATCGTGGTTTGCCACCTACATCAACATAACTTACATAATTTCCATCGGCTACATTGAAATCCTTTAATGCATATGTCAGAAAATAAATCATTATTAAAGTTACGCATTTGGTTATGACTCTTAAATTTTACAATCAAAATAATGTATTTTATGGTTTCTCAAGCCCATGTGCTTATGCAGGTTTTCAAATGTTTTATGTTATCAGACATCCTAGGTGACATGCTTAACATTTTACTTAGCCATGTGTTTTGTGAATACCCAGATACCCGAACATCCGGTTTCCCGAACACTTGAATTTCCAGTTCAACACCTCCGTTACAATGCTTAATTGAACTAATAGACTTTGACCATGCGCCTCGGGTACCATGTTTATCGCATCTGCAGGCTCGTGAAATTTCACCTTTCCCACTTGAAACCTTACTTCATTTGACGGTAATTTTAATTACCCAGTTTAGCTGTAGCTGGCCTACCTCGAGCCATGCACCTGTGCTCAGTTTACCCGAACACCCATTTTTTTTAATTTCTACTCCAATTTGACAAACTAAACTGTAATTCATCATACTTTGGACTAAAATTTTGCACCATTTTTCTTAGCCTTGGTAACATGTAACTTTTGAAATTTGGGTCCCCAAGCTTTTGCAAACTTGGGGAGTGTTGTGTAACCACACAACAACTAGCAACCAACAAAACTAAATTTAGAAGAAATAGGAAACAAAACAACCCCATCAAAACTAAAACTTAAGATTATTTTTTAGAATAATTTGCCAAGTTCACTCAGTAATCAACATAAGAGTCATGAAACTTCTTAAAGAGTGTTTGTGTGTGCTTTGATCAATTACCACCTTTGAAGATTAATAAAGCTAATTAGGTTGTTTACATCAAGCTACGTAGTTTGGTTTATCCTTTTAATCCAATCTTGGATATTGACCTGTTGCTAGTCAAGTGACCATAGCCTCAACAAGGTTATCTCTATAACTCCCTCCAAATATAGCTCTACTGCTAGTCATGCGTCCATAGCCCCGATAGAGATATTTGGGTCACTTAAAGAGTTGATTTCTCTTTTGATATATCTCTTTTCTTTTTCTTTTGATATTTCTTTGTAAGATTTTTTTTTGCTCAACTTGTTGGCATTGAAGTCTGCTATTAGGTTGGGAATTATAGTGGTAGCAAAGGACACCTTTAGATTTTTCACTCAATGGAAACCTCCACTACCTACTCTATTAATTCCCAAATATTTTACTTAAAATTCTTGAAAGTGCATCTCCTTAACAAAATTTCATAACCAATATACTAATTCCCAAGTAATTATGATCAATCATTCTAGAAAATAAGGATAAGTTAGAATTTAATGCATTTGGTTGCCCGATCACCTCCAAATTTAGAGATGTTGGTTATTACCCTACCAAACATTGTACCTTTAGTAGTCCAGATCAATTTACCTTATCCAACTTTGAATTTGGCAGCTCAAATTTCCTTTTAATTAATGCTTTGTCGCTTCATGATGATGCATCGACCATCAACCAATATCCATTCGGTTGAATTCATTCTTTGATTAACATCAAAGCTTAGCTTAATCCGCACACATGACTACAACTTCATTAAATTTCCTTAACCTTTGCGACGTGCCCACACATTCCACTTCACCTTGCTCAGATTTGAATCTCATGCATACACCTGAACATTCTCTGACATACACGATCTCAGCGAAAGAACTCGAGTGATGATAGTTCAATTCTCAAGATGTGAATTTATTAAATCTCATTCTTTACACGTGCTTCCCTCACTCATCTCTGCACTGACTTGATCAAAATTTAATTTGATTTAACCCCTTAAGCCTTGAAACACGAACTTAAACCAACCTGACATACATTTCTTAGATTTTATGCAATCTTTCATTAAATGCAAGAGTGCACTGACTTTCCCTTTACTCGATAAATTGGGATGATTCCTTCTCAAATTCATAACTTTCCATTTTTTGCATTTTCGTCCTACCTTTCTCAAATTTGTGTTTGATGGATACCCCCGTGTGCCTTATTAGCCCCTGTAGGAAAACCACATTCCTGGGTCGAATCACTAGCCAACAGTTGTGGAAGGTGTTTTACATCAAAACTCCCTCGACCAAAGACGCCCTTAAGATGATTCTTAGAGATGATTTTATGGACCTTGGAGAGTGCTACAAGGTAAATTCGGACCTATCCTCTTGCTTCGTCACCTCGTTGCTAGATATTGGGCTTTCCAAAGAAGAAGTGTGTGCAACAACCACCATGATCATGCTACTTGATTACTTGGGTAATTTGGATTATACTCTAGCAGTGGCGCAACCAAGAGTGGGAATTCCTTCCATGAGAGACATCCCCCACTACCTCAATTAACGATGAAGTTGTGGTCCCTTTACTTCCCTTCATTGGCTATTTGCAGATGGTCGACCTAGATGCTCATATAGGGATAATGTCCACCTAGGATACTTGCTACTCATGAACGAGGCTGCACAAATTGACTAGCAATGTGTGATGCTTTATTTTTAATAACTATGATGCTAGATAAAGCTAATTTTGTACTTATACCTGTGCTGTAAATTTTGTATTTCCCTTGTATATATGAAACACTTTGGTTAATACATAATGAAATTTCCACTTTTGTGCTTTAACATTGACTTATTTACTTTCTACAACTATGCATTTGTTTCAAATTTTACATTATGCTATTTCATGCACTGTGAATTTGCATAAGCATGTCATTATGCTCCTAAATTTGGGTGAATTTGGACTTAGCAGACATTTACCAATTTTATTGACTAATCTAATGCCATAGACCTACCAATCTAAGCTAAAAGGTTAACACTAAAGATAACACTAACCACACCACTAATTAATTTAAAAGCAACGCTCTGAATCACATCATGAAATTTATTTTTAAGGACAAGTTTTGTTGTTATTTTAGTTTGGATTTTAGCTTGTTTATCCTTAAATTCATTTGTGTATTCCTTAGTTAAAATATAATAAACATGCATCATTTTGAATTTTTTATATCTAATAAACATATTTTTGAACACATATTTACCAATTATCTTATTGAGATGGATAGAGATGACTTGAATGGCAGTCGATATCGAGTAGCATCTTTCATCTTTGGATCCCATGCCCTTGGATGACCCTTGACCACATATTTTGGTCATGTGTTTGGCATCTTGAACCTACGCTCTCATGACACAACAATTTTCATTTATTGTGAACATTCGTTTGTTACACTTGTTGGAAGCCTTGCAACATGAGCATGAAGTATGGATGGTTTGTGTTGGTTGTTCCTATGTTGTCATTGATGTCAACATGGTGATAACTATATGGGAAGACTGCTTGGTTTACCATAAGTTGTTCTCTTCCGGTAATACCCTTTTGTGATGGATCGGTGTGTTGGTATTTAAGTTCAAAATTCACTGCAAGATCTTATATGACTCTAATATCTTAACCGTGTTTTCTTGGCTCATTCAGACAGCTATATCCTGGATCTTGAGACATCTTTTGTTGTGAGCAGAAAGTTATCTTTGAAAGAGTCTAACTTTGTATTTTACTATTGTTTTGTGTATGGCATATTGTGTGGGAGACTCTGCATTCTACTAAGGTGAATATTCTTATGTTGTGGTTTTGATTGATAGTCTCTTTGTTAGTGATATGATGGGAAATTAATGTGCTCTCAGATCTGGAAGGTGTTTTCTTTGAGAATTATTTGTTGGTTTGGAGAATTGTGTTTTAGTCTTGGTTGACTCAATGTATACAATATATTATGAAGACTAGTTATACTTTATGGATGTTAGCCGACTTGGTATAATGCTTAAATCATATATGGTGCCGACCTAATTGATGATCAAGATATGCTTGTATATATATAAGATGTTTTGAGGAATGAATTGTAGAAGTGGTATGAGAAAGAGCAAGAAGGAGAAGTGAGAAGTGTGTGCGCGAAGGAGAAGAAAAGTGTGAGATCATAAATGCTTTATCAGTTGTCATCAGTACATTTTTGTTGAGCGACTAATATGTGTTGTAGTACTTCATATTCTGAGCTTCAGTGGAATTGAACCCTGCACATTGAAGGTGTATTCTATCAGTTCAATCTTTTGGCAATGAGCCATCTTTTGTACTCAGGCTATGAGCCTTTTTATGGACAGTGAGTCCTGGTAGCGAGCCTTGTAATATTTTGTATCCGGATATAATATATTGTGAGTTAACCCTCACTGTGGTTTTTCCCTTTTTGGGTTTTCCACGTAAAAATCTTGGTGTTCTTGTGTATGGTTGCATTGACTTGTTTCTATGATATTTCTTGCTACGGTCATAATTAGAATAATTTTTAAATGGATTTTATTATGGTTTTATGGAATACTGATTCACTCCCCCTCTTAGTATTCTGAATGTTCAACAATTAGTATTAGAGCTTGGTCCCTCAGAGGAATCCTAACAGCTTGAGGGGGGTCCCAAAATTTGAGTATAAGAAAATTTTTCCCTCGAAAGTAGTCTATGTTGAATGTTCAGAAGAAATGGAAGATTTGAAGGACAAGTTGATAAAAGCGCATGAGTATCTTGAAAAGTTGCAAAGTAAAAGTATTGAAGCATGCGATCTATTAGTTAAAGGAGAAGAAATTATCTCTAGCCTACTACAACAATTGGATGAGAAGAAAAGAACTAAAGAATGTCAGGAAATTGAAATTCAAAGGAAGATGGATGAACGCTTAAAGCTAGAAGAAGAAGCATAAAGTTTGAGATCTGATCTAGAAAAGGCAAGAAGTTTTGAAGACAAATTTAAGATAAGCTCGACGATGCTTGATGAATTGATTACTTCTCATAGATTGGCGATGGATAAGAGTGGTTTAGGGTTTGAGAAAGGTAAAAGTTCTAAAGCAAAGCAATCTACTAGTAAGAAGATTCGATACAAAGATAAACAAATCAAAGATCCTAGAAGCAATCCCGAAAAAAATCCTATCAAGCATTATGATGCTAAAAGGTAGTTATCTTTCAATGGTGTTTGTTACTCCTGCAAGAAGTTTGGTCATAAAGAAAAGGATTGTAAAATTAAAATGAATAATTCTTTATCCGGAAAATGTTCTAAGTGCAAGAAGAATGGATATAAGGTTGGTGCGTTGAATAAAAAGGAAAATGCGAAGAAGAATACTGTTTTCTATAAGTATAGCAATCTGGAACATCCTGGTAGTATCAACAAAAGAAAGAAAAATATCTATCTGGCGAAGAAGAATGATCAAATCATTGATCCAGAAGAAGTAAGAAAATAAATGAAAATGATTTGGAAAAAGGAATTGGAATCATCAGTTTTATCTATACCGACCTCTAGTGCAAATAATCTTGTCAATTTCTAAGAAAAAGCAGTGGCTAAGGGGGAGCAATTATCAAAAAATCTAATGAACCCCCTCATCGATACTTGTGTCATATCATGACAAAACTATATTTAATATGGTAAGGAAATTAAGAAAGTTTTCAATCGCATGTGTGAAGGATAAAACCTGCAAAATTCGAAAGGATGAAGGCATACATAATCTTCGATGAAATCTACCTGCAAGTTGATGCATTTATTGCAAAATCATTTAGAATGGAAGGAATAAATTCAAATAATTCTAAAGGCTTATGTATCTTTGTTGAAGTGTGCAAAGGAAGTTTAAAAGGCAATTTAGAGTTTGAGGGTTTGAAAAAGAAGTCAAGCGGATTCAAAGTGAGCTCAAGAAGTAGGATATCTACACATTTCTTGTTGGCATTTTCAGAGGTATTCCTATTTGTTAAATCTTTCATTTTTACTGTTATGGATAATTCAAAGGTTTTGGATAGCGTGGATAAAGTTGAGAAGATATTTGAAGGATCTATCAGAAGAGTTTGTTGGTGCACTTGCATCTCCCCGAGAGTGTTTCCCACAGAAGATATATATGCATTTGTTTTTAGTAAGATAGAAGAGATGTCATCAGTTCAGTTGAGCATGCTTTGGGAAAAGTGTTCATTGAAAGAAAGCCATGATTCCTGGAAAGTGTTAGTTGAGAAAAAGTTGGATGTTTGGAGGAAAGTTCCCTTGTTTTAATTTGAGAAGTGCATTCAAATAGTGTTGAGAAGAATTCATAATGAATCTTTATGGATTGATGAAGCATATTTGATTACCAGAGAAGCTATTAGAGATGTAACTGGTTTGTGTCCCCCTGAACCAGTTCCCAAATAGAAATTTATGGATGAGAAAGAGATATTTGAGGTTACTGGTGTGAATCTTGAAGGAAAAGATGTTGATTTAAGGTCGATTATTGATCTGATAATAGAGTATGCTACTATGGTCATCGGTCACAAATTTTGTATCCCTAACAATGACCTTACAGTTTCTACTGCTATTGGTATGGTTAAAAGAGGTATGGAATATGACTTGTGTGAATTACTTCGTATACATCTTTTGAAGAATTTAAGGGAAATCAAGAAGAATACATTTCGGTATGGAAATTTGGTTTTCTGTTTACTCTTTTACTTTTTGAAAGAGTTGTCAGTAATAAGAAGGATATAATGGTCAAATTCAGAGCCTATTTCCTATCAAATCAGGAACTTCATGATAAATCTTGGTAGTTTGGATGCACAAGAGTCTGCCCTTGCTGCATTCTTTGGAACATTTCAGATGAGGATGAACAAACGGTTTAGGATTCCAGTAATTGTTGTTGGAAGGTACTTCGAAAGCATAAATTTTCTTGTATCACAGATTTTTGTCATATGGAAGCAGTTCAATCAAGGTTAGTTTGGATATCTGAATTGAACTATGAAGTGTCAGATGCTGAAGTTGATAACTATGCTAAAATTCATTTGGAAAGCCCTAAGAATCTTGGTGTAGAAGGCACCTCCGGTAGCGTGACCAAAACAAGGAAGAAGAGGAAGAGTGTTGTTAAGCAAGAAGTTGCAGAAGGAAGTGAGCTTGAACATGAGCATGAAAGAATAAATATTCAGAGAGCTTTGGAAGAATTGCAAAAGGTTATTCCTGGTGCTAATTTTGATTCATCTATTTATGTTGTGGAAAATCTTTGTGGCATGATTGATTCTTTAAAGGTTTACATCTTCAGACTTGAAGTGTCTGTTGGAATCAGGTCTAATGAAGGAAATTTGGAAGATATCAAAGAAAAATGTGTGATTGCACATAGTCGAGTGATGAAGGAATTGGAGTGTGTACAAGGTTGTGAAGAAGAGGCACAAAAATTACTTCTTTTTTTTTGCCTAGATTGGTCTGGTTGTACACTGGATATAAGAAATGAGATAAGGTTGAGTGAGTCCTTGTTGAGCACTAAGGAAAATACATACAGGTTGGTAGAAGATAAAGATAATAAGAGGTGGTCCTACATTGTTCATCTTTAGGACAAATTATTTTCTCTATAGGATTAGATTACAGATGTTATCAAGAAGTTTGTGGCACTCAGAGACATGATTAAACTTAGACATACTACTGTTTCTAGTGCTCTTGGATATATTGGTGAGTTATTACAGATCAATCTTAGTCCCAATACTTTAGCAGATGGTGTAGAGTATTTAATTAAGCTTGAACTACTTTACAAGACCCTTGTAAGTGAAAAAAGTTTGTGGGAAGAAGGTAAAGCGTCGTGGAAGGATATCCTGGAGAGTCTTAGAGGTTCTTCTTTAGGTTAATTCAATTCTATGTTCATATCTTTTTTTGTTGCCCCTTCCTTTGTCATTGATGTCAAAGGGGGAGAGATGAAGAGATAGAGAGATGAAGAGATGAAGAGATGAAGAGATGAAGAAATAGAGAGTCAAAGGAAAAACATTTTTGTGAAGAACAATTTTGATAGGGGGAGTATTCAGAGTATTCAGTTGCTGGAAAATGTTTTTGTCATGCATGTTGCCATCAATGCCAAAGGGGGAGATTGTTGGAAGCCTTGCAACATGAGCATGAAGTATGGATGGTTTTTGTTGGTTGTTCCTATGTTGTCATTGATTTCAACATGGTGATAACTATATGGGAAGACTAGTTGGTTTATTGGAAGTTGTTCTCTACCGATAATACCCTTTTGTGATGGATTGGCGTGTTGGTATTTGAGTTTGGAATTCACCGTAAGATTTGATTTGAATCTAATCTCTTAACCATGTTTTATTGGCTCATTCAAATAGCTATATCCCGGATCTTGAGACGTCTTTTGTTGTGAGCAGAAACTTATCTCTGACAAAGTCTAACTCTGTATTTTACTGTTGTTCTATGTATGGCATACTGTGTGGGAGACTTTGCATTCTACTAAGGTGAATATTATTATGTTGTGTTTTTGATTGATAGTCTCTTTGCTGGTGGTATGATGGGAAATTAATGTGCCCTCAAATCCGAAAGGTTTTTTCTTTGAGAATTATTTGTTGGTTTGGAGAATTGTGTTTTAGTTTTGGTCGACTCAGCGTATACAATATATTATGAAGACTAGTTATGCTTTATGGATGTTAGCCAACTTGGTATAATGCTTAAATCATATATGGTGCCAACCTAATTGATGATCAAGATATGCTTGTATATATATAAGATGTTTTGAGGAATGAATTGTAGAAGTGGTATGAGAAAGAGCAAGAAGGAGAAGTGAGGAGTGTGTGTGCGAAGGAGAAGAAAATTGTGAGAGCCTAAATGCTTTATCCGTTGTGATCAGTATAGTTTTTTTGAGTGACTACTATGTGTGGCAGTAATTCATATTTAGAGCTTCAGTGGAACTGAACCCTGCACATTGAAGGTGTATTCTATCATTTCAATCTTTTGGCAGTGAGCCACTATCATTGTATCTTGGTAGTGAGCCATCTTTTGTACTCAGGCTGTGAGCCTTTTTAAGGACAATGAGTCCTGGCAGTGAGCCCCGTAATATTTTGTATCTGGATATAATATATTGTGAGTTAACCCTCACCGTGGTTTTTCCCTTTTTGGGTTTTCAACGTAAAAATCCTGGTGTTCTTGTGTATGGTTGCATTGACTTGTTTCTATGATCTCTCTTGCTGATTCAACCAGAATTAGAATAATGTTTAAATGGATTTTATTATGGTTTTATGGAATACTAATTCACCCCCTCTCTTAGTATTTCAGATGTTCAGCAATGCTCCTCTTTAACACTCTTTGTTTTTAAACACACATTCGTTAGTATTCTAGCATGTGTGAATTCTTCATTGTTAGGTTTTTCAAAATTAAGCACAAAATTGTTATAGAATGGAAAAACAAAGGATTGATATTCAAATTTTAGAATTAAATTTGATGTTACTTCCCTTTTCGACTGTGATTTTTCACTTTTTGATGATGTCACAATGTTTTCTGATCATTCTACCATATCCATTCCTTTGTCGTTATTTGAACTTTTGCTTCCAACAATCCATGTCCTTGTTCTCTCACCTTTTCAAAAAAAAATTGTGGTGTTGTAAGATTTTGTTTCCTTTCCTGCACACTTATCAAATCTTTGATAGGAAATTTCAAATTAGCAAGTTTATCACCTCCAGATTCAACTTTTGAGACTTTGTCAACTCTTCTCTTATCAAGATTATCTGAGTTTTCTATAATTAATCTTTTCGTCCTTTTCCTACTTAGGGAAGCTTCGTTTAACGAAATTATTTTGTTAGTGACCAGGCTTACCCTAATTAGAAAAACTTTACAGTCAACCTCACTATGATCTCTCCTATTGTGAACCTTACACTCACCTATTCATCTGAAAGTAAGTATATTTTTAGGAAAAAGCTTCCTATTGAGAAATTTTTGGACAACTTCAACTCCCATTGGATAGGAACCCATCCTAAGGCTCATTTTGACCCTAGGTTCTTCAATGTTACTAGTACAAATTATCATTTTGGTCAAGAGAAGGCCCTCCTTCTAGTGCCAATTCTATTTATGTGGATGTTACACACACCAACATGCAGATAAATCTTTGCTCAAATGAACAGAAGAACATATCTATCTTGAAAGAATCACCAAGATTTTGTGGTTAAAGACAATCCTAGCTATCCCAAGGCTCGAGAATGTCAAGTCTTGACACACTAGGTTCACTCAAAGGTTTGTTGTACAAAATTGATGTTAATCACGAGCGGTCTATGGTTTTGAAGCTTAATGATAGTAATACCAAATAGAATAACATAAATATGCAACAAATTTAACATGTATTACTCCACAATTTCATGAATCCAAATCATTTGCAGGAAATATTTCATGAATCCAAAATAAGTCCACAACTGTTGAAAAATACTTGGCACGGTTTTAAATGTACCATCAGATTCTTTTAGTAATTGCAAATTTTGTGTGGTGGTGAATATTAAAAAATGATTCTCATCATTATTGTCATGAAAAATAAAATTTTCCCCTCTATTGGTAATTGTATATTCAATTGGTAAGATAAGATCTGCCGATGTGTGAATATTAAAAAATGATTCTCATCATTACCAGCTTGATCTAAAATGACCATGGGTTATTTTGTCCATGGGTTATTTTGACCATAGGTTATTCTGTCCATGGGTTATTATGACCATGGGTTATTTTGTCCCTGGGTTATTTTGGTCGGGTTATTCTGTCCAGGGTTATTTTGGTCGGGTTATTATGTCCTGATACCGGGAAAATGTACATTGGGTCCGCCTGTGTCTTCAAAATGTAGGAATAAGCTAGATATTCAGAGTGATCAGGTGGATATAAAAAATCCATCCATCTCTTTTCTCAGTTCTGCCATCAAGTTCTGGGTTCAAGCAACACATTCCCTGATGCAAAACAAAGAAACTTGACACTGTGTTAACCGACCAGAGAAAACCCAGGTTTTTGCTTTCTTGGTTATCCACACCTTTGCATTGAACACCTCTTCTGCATACCCATCTCTTAATCACGTATCCCTCTTGCTTTAATATTGTTAAATTCATTCACGAGTTTGATTCGCATGTATGTCCATATTTCCACTGTGGTTTGCCACTTGCATCAACACAATTTACATCATTTCCATCAGCTACATTTAAATCCTTTAATACATATATTAGAGAATAAATCATTATTAAAGTTACGCATTTGGTTCTGACTCTTGAATTTTGTAATCAAAATAATGCATTTTACAGTTTCTCGGGTGCGTGTGCTTATGCGGGTTTTCAAATGTTTTATTGTATTGGACATCCTAGGTGACATGCTTAATGTTATACTTAGCCACACACTTTTTGAATACCTAGATACCCAAACACCTGAATTGCTAGTTCAACACCTCTGCCACAACGCTCAATTGAACTGTCATACTTTGACAATGCACCTCATATACCTTGTTTACCATATTTGCGGGCCCATGAACTTTCACCTTTACCGCCTAAAACCTTACTTCCTTCAGCAATAATTTGACTTACCCAGTTTAGCTACAACTAGCTTGCCTCAAACCATGCACCCACACTTGGTTTACCCAAACACCCAGTTTAGCTACAACCAGCTTGCCTCAGACTATGCGCCCACGCTCGGTTTACCCGAACACCCAGTTTTTCGACTTTCCGCTTCAATTTGACAAACGAAGCTGTAATTCATCATACCTTGGACTTAACTTTTGTACCATTTTTCTTGGCCTTGGTAAACATGTAACTTTTGAAATTTGGGTCTCGCAGCTGCTGCAAACTTGGGGCATGTTGTGTAACCACACAACAGGTCTAATTTATAATTTATAACTCAAACAAAGCCCTTGAACTTTTAATATTTTTTTAAAAATTTAATACCACAAAAATTTTCCCCTTTTTAGTTCTACTCATCTAAAACATAATCATTATTAAAATATTTTTTTTTTATAATTCATAACAATAAGATGAGAAAAATCCCAAAAGATCAAATAAGGTCCACAATTATGAAAATAAAGTGGCGATACAATGTGAAGGTTACAACAAATTCCCCACCCCCAAATACAAAAGAAGTAAGTTCCACAACTCAAAAAATAAAAGGAGATGAGTTTAAAATTAGTCATAAACCAACAAAATGAATCTTTTACTCTTGTAGTAGGATAGGGCCTTCGATCGTATTCTTGTCAAGGATTTAAAATAAGAGAACTTCTTTTGACACAAATAATTTTACATGCTTAATTTACCTAGGTGTATAGAATTAGATTCATAACTCAATTAGAATAAATAGTCCCTATATAATGCTTACAATAATTTCATCCAAGTGTGTGTACATGATCCTTTCCTTTCTTTGGCTTATAAGATTTAGCCAAAATGGCTTCAAATATCAAGTTTTACATATAAATTAATATTTTTATTGAAAGGGGTAAACGCTTTTGACTTGGAGATATGAACCGGTGAGGTCAGAAACAGGGGACCTCATCCCCAATTTAAACATTCAACAAATACACCCTAGTGGGGATTGAACCTAGACAGCAAGAACAACACCACAATAACTTAACCATCATACCATGCCACTATTGGCACATATAAATTTAATATTAATGTAGGTAGAGTTCATTATTATATATGAAAGTGGGTATGATTAGACACGCCTTTATTGATTACTTGGGAATAATTCCAATATCAATCATACATTCATAGCCTCAATGAAGATGCCTTTGGTCTCGTTCTAGGCATAACTATATTGTCAATCGGGTTTCCATAGCCCCAATAGTGTTGAGTAAACCCATAATGGATGAGGTGTTTGTTTTTCTTTTCTTTTATTTTTCATTTTTTCTTTCCTCATCCTATAGATGTTGAATTTTTCCTTTAGGTTTGGGTCCACTATGGTAATCATTTATTTTATAATATATACCATTATTTTCACTCGATACTTTAACCATAATCATCTTATCCACAAACTCCAATATTATTAATGTGTAGAGAGTGAGGGATGAAAAAATGCTAAGTACATTTTTTGGAAAAGTTGGTTTCTTTGATTGCATGAATATAGTTCTAAAAATTCTAAAGGAAAAATAAAGAAAGTAATTCATGTTTATGAATTAGCTTATTATTAATACAAGAGATAAATTGGTCAATGGTAAAACTAGCAAAAATATTGAGACTCAAGCCCCCACGGGTTAGAGTAGTTGGTCTCAAGTCTCGGGTTTGCTCCCCGAGGTCTTGGGATCGACTCTCAAGCCCGGTATGAACCCCGTCACGGACACTAGGGGGGCGGTGCTGGTTATCCCGTGACCGTAGGGATTAGTCTCGCCTCCCGCTCGCACCTCCCTGAACTAGTGTAAGGGTGGGCCGCTGGGCGGGGGCCGCGGGGATACCCTTCGAGACCAAAATATATATATATATATTGAGACTCATCTATATATTAAGTCAAATTTTCACTAAAAAATGATAAATGATTAGAATTGACTATAAGAAATGGTAAGAAAATAAAAAATTAACACAAAAGAACCAACAAGCTAAAAAAAACCAAAATTAACCATTGTATAAAGAAATATTATACCCATCAAACCTAAAACTATTTTTTTAGGAACTGCTTGTTCAAACTGAGTGGAACAACTTAATTATCTAGATTCTAAAGCTTAAAGGTTATTTCTCCTAGGATTTCAAAATCAAATAAGGATCTAACCATAGTACTTCAAATTTACTATGATATCCATTTTTTCTCATAAGCTTTATCTCAAAGCAAGAAAAGGTTTGAAACCCTAAAGGTATTCACTCTAGCTTGTTTATCAAACCAGTATTTCATGTCCTGTTGTTTACTAAAATAATACAAAGCAACATCAAAATTGTCTTCCGAGTGTAAGAGGTTATTCATATGTGTTTCTATAAATCCATTGTTTTCAAAATATTCTTTCATGAAGCACAACACAAGAATCATTAAGTTCATGGGAAATAAGGTTCCTACTCATAAACCAAATGATAATGTGATGTTTTCAAAAAATAAAAGACACTAAAATAATAGAATGCTAAAAAATAGACTTTAGTTAAAAATAACAAATGCAAATTATATTTTCTCTTTAAAATTTTATTTTAAGGGGTAAAAGCTTTTGATCCAGAGCTATGAACCGGTGAGGTTACAAATGGGGACCTCATCCCCGATTTAAACATTCAACAATTACACACCAATGAAGTTTGAACCTTGATGGCAAGAACAACACCACAACAACTTATCTATCAAACCATGCCACTATTGACATTTTCTCTTTAAAATTGATAACAAGCTATTTAAATATTTTTTTGATAATTTTAAATCATTTTAATTATGCTTTCTTATATTCCAACCCTTTAATGAAACTAGAAAACTCTTTAACAATGTGTCAATCTTGATGAAACCCTCTCTTTATTGACTCCACATAATCCATTTCAATAGTTGTGGCACACTTCACTCTATAATGCTAAGTTGAAATAAAAAATATGTTCATCTACTAAGCAACATAATGATTTTGTCACTTTCCTTTATCATCCATTTCCTTAGCAAAGTCATCCAAATAATATGGTGTTAGTGATTTTGTCACTTTCCTTTATCATCCATTTTCTTAGCAAAGTCGTCCAAATAATATGGTGTTTATGACTTCCAATAAAAGCACTTTGTATCTCCTCTATTTGAGGAGCCAAAGGAGCAATTGTTATGGGCATGCCTTTTTTCTTTTTTTTTTTTGGCAAAAAGCAAACTTGACTTGCCATTTCCTTAGCAAAGTCATCCAAATAATATGGTGTTTATGGCTTCCAATAAAAGCACTTTGTATCTCCTCTATTTAAGGAGCCAAAGGAGCAATTGCTATGGGCATGCCTTTTTTTTTTCTTTTTTTTTTGGCAAAAAGCAAACTTGACTTGCCATTGTTTATTTTCTGGGTTTGTGTGCTAAGCTGACTAGGATGCTAATGTCTTTTCTACCACCTCATCTTACCTTTTTTTTTTTTTGGTCACCCTCTTGTCTTCATTCGACTATGATTTCTTCATGATGATTGCAATTGTTTTTAAATGATAAAGCTATATTAAAAAGTGTGTTGGAAATCTAGGAGCAATTTGTTAACTTTGCATGCCATTTTTAAAAGGACAAAATATTATTTAAAAATGCCTAGCTGCTAAAAGAAACCTAGGAGCACTTTTCTAACTCTGATTACACTTTTTAGAAGTGACTATAATTTCATAAAACAACACCTAAGGTTAGGCATGATTTCCTTATCTGTGCCACTTTTTTAAAAGTGCAAATATTATAGAAAACTTGAGCACAACTTTTGTTGTTAGCAAACAAATTTGTCACTATAATGCTTCACTAAATTTAGTGATTTGTTTAATTAGTAATATAAAGATTTACAATAGTTAGAAATTTTGTCATTAAATTAATGTTTTTTTTGCATTTGAAAGGGGAATCTCACTTAAATGATAGGGTTTTAGAATTATTTAATAGTTTTTTAATAAGAAAGTATAAAAGGAAAAAAATAATAATAGAAAGAAAAAAGTATGTAGAATTGAATAAATATTAGATTTAATTTCTATTTATAGCAATAATGAAAGAGAAAAAAAATAATAAATTGCAGCCACATCATATAGGGAAACAAAAATAAAAGATTAGAAATTAAACATAGGAATAATTAAAAATTTGTGAAGAACAAGAATGACACAAAGTTTAACAATGCTCTTTGTATTCTTCATAAAATTAGAGTAAAAAGTCTCTTACATATCTTTGTGCATGGCTACAAAAATAATAGATTTTTCTTTCCCTAAAATCGTTAGAGAGAAAAAGAATCCTTATCGTACAAGGAAACCACCCCTCTCAAATGTAGAGGTAAATTGTTAATTTTATAGTGATTTCTCCAACTATTGTGTATGTTTTCCATTATCATGATGATAAAAAAATTTTGCTAACATATTTTTGGAAACTTTACTAGAAATTGAAATCAAATAGTTTTATTGTGGCAAAAACCTTATTTATGAATAATGATTCCCAGATTATGCTTGCATGGCAATTCAACATAACGAGCCTATGATTTTGTAGCCAAACATTAATTGCCTAGATGTAGAATAATAAGATATCATAACTAATTTAATGACCCTTTCCGAGAGATATAGAATATTCAATCATCAATATCATCAAGTTGAGAAAGTATTGAATAAAAAGAGAATCTTAAGCAAGTGATAGGAAGAGAAGCTAACAAAAATATTTTTGTAGGTCAACACCTCATTATAGTTGAAAGGGTTATGGTTGTACTAGCACAAATAAATCATCCCTATCAGATATACCTGGTCCAAGAAAACTAGCAATAATCTTTTCGATATGGCTACCAAAAGATATACTAGAGATTGCAAAAGGGTCATTTAAGATATTCAATTTGACCTTCTAGAAGAATCTAATTTTCCTTATACCCTTAAATATTCATGGAGATTACAAAATAAGAACACCCTCTTCTATGATGAATCATTCATTTGTCAAGTACTCACTTTGCATGGCACCACTATAACACTCATTATAAATTTCTAGGAAATACACATTCCTAACATGGCTCAACCACTTCTATTCCCTTAGGGTGCCACTATTAGCCCACTTGCTTTGGGTAACAAACTTCATGACATCCCTAATGGCTCAAGAAATAATATGCCTAGATTCAAGGGAGATGGGAAAGTTGGGGCTAACAAATACATTAATGCATTCTTTGTTGCCTATGTATTTTTAGGTGTACACTAAAAAGATGTGGTTGTTAGGTTATTCATCAGATCCTTAACTAATGCCACAAAAAAATGGTTTTATTATTTACCATTTGGTTTTATCATAAATTGATTGATGATATGAAGAGGAAATTTGATGAGTTCTACAAGAGTGTTGAAGATGAACACTCACTATAGGCACAACTCACTCAACTTAAGAAACCCATGTGTGATTTTGTTGCCAAATTTTAAAAATATCGAATAAGATCAAGATTTCAAGGAACCCCATGGATGAGAATCAAGAAAAATAATTCAGCAATGCCCAACCATTGGATATAATTTTTCTTCTAATAAAAGCAAGAGTAGCCACTTTAGACACTACTTAAACTATGGCTATTGAAATAGAAGATGATTTTCTTACTCTAAGAAAATAGAATAAAGGAGAAATAAGTTTTTGCATCCTCTTCCTATTAATCAATAGATCTTGTGGTATAAAATCTAGTGAATGAATTGATTGCTATGAAGAAATAAATTCCACAAATACAACAATTGCTATATGAAGATATTCTAGGGAGTTATATTCCCTTTCATAATAACAAGCACATCAAGATTCCTCCACCAACACCAATGTTTTCTATTAAGTCATCTCCTTCAGGAAGTCACTATGTCAATGCTATTTGAGATTTCCATCTAACAATAGACCATAACTATGCTTCTTTCCCTAAGATAAATAGGTATATACAAATGAGTTCCTTACGAGAGGAAAATGAAGTGACTACCTTGGAAGAAAATTTTGAAATATAGCAACTTTATTGTGATTTTTCTAGAATATGAATCAAATCAAGGAGAGGACATGTTCACTAAGATAAATAACCATTCTTGCAATTTTTTTGCTAGAGGACAACAACAAAAAAATGAGGAAAAAGTTGGAGCTATTCTAGAAAAGAAATAAAATAGAATTCCTTGGTCTAAATGAGCTAAAAATTCTCCTAAATATATTCTTACAAGGAAGAATTTTCTCACCTCACAACCATCTACTTCCTCAAATATGACCAAGGTGAATTTAGGTATTTAATTAATGTACCTTGTTCCAAAAATCTTCATAATTTTACTAATCCTTTTAATATTATATACTATTGTAAAAGGAATAAAATTTGGATTTCTCAAGCACAATATTTAAAACTAAAACCCAAGAAATCATAAATACTAGCATAATATATGAAGGGTGATCCAATCACGTTTTCCTTAAACTCTATAATTAATGTGGATTATCCTTCTACGATATTTTTATGAATAAATCCATATGAATATCATTTTTATCTAGTAAGTTACTTTCTAAGCCCTTTAGCTTGCATATGAACGTAGTGCCATATTTCCGCTAAAGTGGGGGCTACATGTAGTGTAGAAAATTGCACTCCTATGTGATAGTGCAATTTCACAATTAATTTGGACCTATTTTGGTGACCTCACATTTATGCATTTTTACCCTTCATAAATAGGCCCCTAAACCTCTTTATTATGCATCCCAAGGCCTATTTTTATCATTTTCTGACATTGCAACATGCATTGAATAAATGCATTTAATTAATTTAATGCCCTAAATTTCATTGATCTTGGATTTTTAGGCCAAGACCCATTCACCCTTGGGAAAATGGGTCCCATTTAATATCCAAATTCAAATTTTAAACATGTTTTAGGCAGCCTTTTAAAGTCCTAGGTTCAAGTTTTAAATGTCGGCTTTCGAGATTTAATAATCAAGAAATTAGAAAGGAAGCCTATAAAGCCTAGTCTTTTCACCATTTTACACTAGGTTGAGAAAAAGATTGAGAGGATATTGACAAGATTAGCACTCAAGAGCAAGGAGAGCATTCAAGAAAGAAAATTTGAAGTCTTGGAGCAACATTTCAATTGTTTTTTTAGGTCTTCAAGATCATTTTGTCAAGATTGATCAAGCATTGTTCATGATTGAAGATTGATGCCTATGGTGGATCATGATGGATTCTAGGTTTTGGGACATGCAACTAGCCATTTCCCTTGATCTAACGACTTGTTTCCTAGTGATCCCATCTTCTATATTCATTCTACTAGCCACCTAAAGCAAGGTATAATTAGATTTTGGATCTATTGGGGTGCTTTTATGTCTCCCTAATTAGGTCTTTGTTTCATTGTTCATGTTCATTTAGGGATCTTATTCTAACACACTTGAATAAGGTTTCTTTGCATTTTGGCTCTAAACAATCTTAGACACACTTAATATTAGGGCTCACACACACATTTATGTTTCAGATATATATATTTTTTATCAAGGTTTAATTACCAAACTTGGGATTTGACCAAGGCAAACCCCCATACAAACAAACCAAAAAAATTAGTTTTGCTACAAGTCCAAATCCAAAAGCAGATAGTGAAAGGTACAAGCAAAAAGTGCAGATTAGAAGCTACATATCCAAATTTTGAAGTTTCAGAAAAGCCTGACAAGACTCATTCACCCTAGGGTGAATCAATCCCAACAGGACACTTAGTGGGAGCTTTTGGTGACAGGTGCATAAATTCATACTCATATCAGATCTGTTGAAAGTTTGTGGATTTTGATAGATTAAGGTTTTAAATTGATGACTCAAGTCTTACATTGCATAATTGGATTCATTTAGTATTTTCATTTATCTCCCAAAAGTGCATTTCAGGTTGATTTACCCCATCCTCAATCATAAGGAAAACAACAAGATCTCCATTAAGGTTGACTCACCTAAAGGTTGAAAGTCAATCTTGCCCTAGGGGATCTCTTTTTCCTAATGAAATAAGGAAGACAGGTGCATACCCCCATTATTTTGGAGAAATATTATTTTTCCTACTTTTCATTTAATAACTAGGAGATAAGGTGATGTGGTGTCCCCTTCCTTAAAGGGTGAAACATTTCCTTAAAGGGTGGAGATTTCCCACTTTTGGTGGTTATTAATGGTCAGTTCTTATTGGTTGATTTATCACCTCTAGCCTCTCCTTAGTTCTATATAAACTCACTACCTAGCTTGTATTTTTCATCTTGAAAGCTCTTAATACAATTTTTTCATCTTGACATTGCATATCTCTTGAAGTTGTTGGTTTGCATTGTTTATGTTTTTCTAGCTTGTGTAGCTTTCAATTTATATTATAAAGTTCCTTGGATTATTTAATCTATTTTAGATTTCTAACATGGTATCAAAGCTTCTTTTTTTTAGAATTCTAAGTTCATAGATTCCTAATTTATATTTTGAGCTTTTTATGTGAGATCTTAAAAATTTGAGTATGCTCTTCTCTTGCATCATATGATGACTTGGAGAATAAGAAAAAATTGATAAAAATACTAGATTTTAGATTTTCTCTTTGTATTTTTATATTACAGGTTTATTTTGGATCATGTTGGTCCAAACCTAAGCTTGCTATTTAGTTTAGAATGTCCAAGAAAGTAATATCTATTGGAATACGAAGTCAATTTTATTGGTATTCCATGACAGATAGTTGACATTGATATCTATACAATCAAAGGTTGTAGTGATGGGGGGTCCTAGGGAGCTTTCGTAGCCCTCTGCACGCCGAAGGCATTTCGGTAATGTCAAAATTTTTTTTGAGACTATTTTTTGCCTTTTTTCCAAATGTTCGACATGTAGTTGTATGAGCCATACTTTCTATTTTTGGAAAGTTGTGTTCAACAAGCACTCTGCAAATCATATTTTTTTACTTTGTTGAAGTCATGTTTTTTGTAACTTTTCAAAAGATTGTTGTAATTGCAAATTTCCTGAGAAATAAAATACGAAAGATCTTTGCCTGTGGTTTTTTCCTGGTATAATTTTACTAGGTTTTCCATATAAATATTGTGTTAAAGTTGTGCTTATTGATTTTCTCTCTTTTTTGCACTGTAAATTTTCTTACAATAGCTAGCTTTTGTTTCACTCAATTTGGTCACTATTTGATATAGTTGCAAACTGGGGTTTAAAGCTTAGATCTGCTGAAGGGATTTTTATTGGAGCACTTATAGCCCAAATGGACCTTTCCATTGCATTCAGATGGCCCAAAAACCCTTATTTTCATATAAAAAAATTCTATATTAGACGAATTTGATTTTTGACAAATTGTTATTTTTCTAGGAGGGTCATCATTACAGGCTCAATTCAACCACTTCTTAAAAAATCATAACTTTTTTCCACGGTGTCTGTTTTTGGAAAACAAGATATCATTGAAAATTTTGAGATGAGAACTTTCCATCCATAGAAGTATTCAAAATAATTTTTTCCATTTCTTACTAGATATTGTAGGTTGAAGTTGTTTGTTGCAAATTTCTTCAATAGGTCATAACTCTCACCCAGGAGCTTCATTTTTTGGAAACTAATGGGTTATAAATTCATTGAAGAGTACTACACAACTACATGGGTAATTTTTCTAGATTTTGTCTTAGGTTCATTTTATATAAAAATTGTAATTTTGGTGATTATGGGCCTATTGAGCATTATATCTTGGAAAATGCTTTGTAAACGCACTAAACTATAAAGTGTCAACCTTGTAATATTGGGGGGTGATTTTTTATACTAGTGAAAATGGTGGGGGTGTTTTGGTGTTCTTTTGGTGTCTTTTGCACTCATTTTTTATGGGGATTATACAGGCATTTTGTAATCACAAACTAAGATAAAGTTTCATTTATGGAGGGTTAGTCATGTCTCTTAAAAATTATTTTTATCCATCTATTGTACTTCAAAGAACTATTTGTCATGGAAACAATGGATAAATAATCACTAGCTTGAGCAGGATCTACTGCCATATCTCCTTGGACTCGTTCCTGAGCCAAGTGACTATGATCATAAGAATATATGGTTTAATAACAATGGCATGGTCTATGGACCGATATGTCTTACTATTTTTAAGGATAATCTACATCACATAGAGCACACTAAGTTCACTTTCACTTCTTGGACCATCATCCAATAATTTTATGGAGACATTGAATCTTCATCTGAAAGTGATGTTTCCTTGGATAACCAAGCTCTTGTGGATGATATTGAGACTTATGTTTCTCCATCTTGTGAGGAAACATCTTGTGTGGACAATCAATTCATTGATATCTCATCAAACATACCTATTGCTATTACAAATTCTAGAGATGCTTCTTCGAGAGCCTGCAATGATTCATTACAGTAGGATCATTTATGTCTTCTAGATTCGGTCCATTGGGACCAATTTCTACCAGACATCTCTTGTTTTTTTGTAGAGTCCCTCATTTCAGATCTATATGACACTATTGAGGTATTTGAGGACAACTCTTTGGCCCTTGCATTTGTTGCTACTAAAAAGTCTAGTGTTGTTTCTTCACAAGTTTTCAATGACTTCTTGTAACAGAACATGCATAGTCTTTCATATTCAACTTTGTGGGATGATCTCTTGATAGGGATTTCAAACTTGTTTATGGAGACACATATTGCAAATTTGGGAGACACTATTGATTACATTCATCTTCTCTTTAATGAAGTTGATTCTTCTTCAGTTGTTGTGAGGGAATACTCTGGCCCTCTCGTTCATGATCATTCATCATAATTTGACATGAATATGGATACTTTGGATTAGAATTTAGAGGAGACATCTTTAGAGGAGATACTTGAGTCTTTGGATTATATTCTACATCAGTCTCTAAGAGATTCTGAGTTTTCATTTTCAGAAATGTGGCCTAGAATGCCCGATTTGATTCTGAGAGTCTTCAACATTGACATGGGGAAACTTGAGCCAAGTTCAAATACTTTATACATATTGTACTTTATTACTACATATTCCTTTAAGGAGTGGGGAGATAGCTTGCATGCACCTTTAGTTTTGTTTCTTACTAAGGGGAGGGATTTTGTTCAAGGGTAAAAGCACAATAGTGTGTCACACTTTTGGCTAGATAAATGGTTTTGAGTGAACTATTTTCGGCCAGAAGATATTAGGCTGAGTGGCTTTCGGCCGAAACCATGTGGCGCCGATGTGGTAGGCACATTTTCGGCCGAAGAGGTTTTGGCCGAAAGTTACTCAGCCGAATATGATTGGCCAAAAACATGGAAAAAGTGAGTGTATTTGGTATTTATAGCTTGGAAATATCAATTCATTTTCGGCCGAGTATGTTTCAGCCGAAACATGCTCGGTCGAAACCCTCTCGATCGAGAATGTCTAGTTGGCATCCTACATGGCAGCCAACTCATCATTTTTCAGAATTTTCTGAAACATTCAAATTTGGCAGATATTTCTCTAGTCAGAATGATCTTTCTGCAAAAAATAAAAATATCCTTTTGTAGAGCTTGGAGTGGAGAATCCAACTATATAATTTTTTTAATATTTTGATAGTTTTAATATATTTTGTTTTTAAAATAATGGAAGTAGGTTTTAAAAATTAAAAAAAAAAAGCTGATTAGAAATTTAAAAAAAGATAGTAAAACTTATTAAAAAAAATTAAATCTTATATGGGGCACAAGAGGAGAGAGTCTTCTTCAAAAGGGTATATTTTGTTTTTTGAAAATGATTAAAAAATTTGAAAATAGTTGACGACCCATGAAAATTGTCAAATTCTGACATGTTTGACTCTAAAATGTTATTACGATAAAAATATACATCAAAATTTGAATTTTTTTCCATGCACAAGATATTGAAGTTACCTATTTGGAGAAAAAAAAAAGGGAGAAATGAAGTTTTTTTCAATTTGTTTCTTGACGGCCTGTGAAGTCACTCTTTTCTGAAATTTTTCAGCATTCCAAAAATTGTCCTTAAATTGATAAAAACATAATGAAAGCAATTTTTTTTAAAATTATAGGAATAAACTTCATCAAAAGTTCTACATTTCATTAGTTTGCACAATTTTGAAATTCAAAACATAAAGACCACTTTTATGTGGTCGAAGTTTTGAATTTTTTTTGTTGTTGGTCAATTCCTTTATAAAGTGTAACACAAGTTTGTGCTTTTACCCTGAATGATTATGGACCATCTTCTACATCTAGTTTTGAGCATCTATCATTGGATCTCTTTGGGGGGGGGGTAAGGTACTTATTCCTTCTCTTTTTCTCTCTCTATTTTGGGGATGTTCTCTATCTATTTGGGGGGGGGGGGGGCTTCTTCTTCTTTGGGGGGAATTTGATATGTACATGGGTACCTTACATGGCCTCATTTTTTGAGATCCATCATCTTTTACATCCTTTTAAGCTATGCTTAAGGGTGGGTGTTGGTGTAGGCTTTTATTTTCCTAGTGGGATAATTTTTTTGTCCTTATTCATAGGTTTTTCCTACACTTTTATTGAGCTTTCTTAGGATAATAAAGTGAGTTTATTATTTAATAACTAGGAGATAAGGTGATGTGGTGTCCCCTTCCTTAAATGGTGGAATATTTCCTCAAAAGGGTGGAGCTTTCCCACTTTTGGTGGTTATTAGTGGTTAATTCCTATTGGTTGATTTACCACCTCCATCCTCTCCTCAATTCTATATAAACTCGCTACCTAGCTCTTATTTTTCATCTTGGAAGCTCTTAATGCAATTTTGTCATCCTAACACTGCATATCTCTTAGAGTTGTTGGTTGCATTGTTTATGTTTTTCCAATTTATGTAGCTTTGAATTTATTAGAAATTTCCTTGGGTTATTCAATCTATTCTAGATTTCTAACAAAAACTTTATATCATGGTTCCCCCAACATTGTGTTCACCAACTATCCCTAGACCTAACCAATTATGTATCAAACAATCCAAGAATCAAAAAATGCTTTGGAAAAAAATCACATCTCCCCTTGGTTATACTCCCTTAGCATCTCATTCATTTTCCCTTTTCAACCACCATCCTTCTCCTATCCATGATGATTCTTCTTCCTTGCCTCCTAATTTTACTCATCAATATATGGGCATTGGTGATGCTTTAATCCTATCTCTTCAACCTCTTAATCTTGAGACTCTTCTAGCCCCATTAATTTTCTCATTTGGTAGCCCGCTAATAACTCATTTTCCTCAACATTTACTCCATTCCATCTTGTATCCATTTCATACCATTTTCAACACCATTTATGACCTCCCACTAATCACCACCACTTTTATCCCACTATTTGAGTGAATAATTTAGCTAACACTTCATTCTTTAACAATGATTATGAAAGACAACCCCCCACCTTAGAATCCTTGAATAATCCTACCTTGTACATATAATATTTTTATTTATGTGTTATTGTCTACTTCTATGTGATGAGCTATTATGGCACTTGCTAAAAGGAGAAATTTTTTTGTGTTATGTTATGATGCACCTTATCCATACTTATATTTGTCATGCTTTTTATCTTGTATGTCTTCCTTTTCCTATTGTATTTTCTTATGTTTGTGTCTTTCATCATTCTATATGTAAATAATTTATGAATTATGCACAATATGAGGGATCCACTACCACTGGTCATGTTCACCCAAAAATTGTTTCTTTTATCCTTATTTTTGATGTGTTCCATTAGGATTTTTATATTCTTTCTTTTTTTTTCTTCTTTTTACATATTCTTTTTTATATTTCCTTTTTAAATCACATTAAATTTTTGGACCTAGGACAATGATTTTGACAACAATATCCTTTGTTCATGCACCATGAAGAGTGACTAATAATTTTCCCAATCCTTTCTTCTACATATACCTACTTTTTTCCATTATTTTCATGCACCATCCACTACCCATTTCACATCACACAAATATTTGAGTATCTTTTCTAATATCATGCATTGGCACTTTCCATGTTTAGTTTTTCCCCACAATCATGTGGATTTTTGACATTTGATTCATTATCATGATCACACTATAATCACCACCTATTATTTTATTTCTATCTTATGTTAAGTACTATATTCACACTCAATTTCATAAGTACTATATCCCCTCTACTTTCCTTAATATCTAAAACTTAGTAGTGAGTCCTAGAACCTCATTTATGTAGAGAGTGACCATGAGCATGTTAATTTATATACTCTTAGTTAGAGGTTCCAACCAACACTATGAGGGTGACATTTGAGAGCTAAAAGAAATGTCCATAATTTTTAATTTAATCTTTAGTGATGAAACCTTGCATATTATTGATTTCATGTGGTTAGATAATGGAGGTCTCATTAAATTAAAAATGTGAAAAAGAAAAATAGATTTTCATGACCACATAATCTAATATTTGGGGATGGGTCCTTGTATCTTATTGGTTGCATGGGTTAGATAATGGGGTTAGTGTAAAAAAAAAAAGAAAAAAAAAGTAAAAGAATGCAATCCTAAGAGACACATTTGAAATATATATCAAAGCAACTTGAAGGCCTTGTATAAATTAAAATAAAAACCACTCTGCAAAGCTTGATATCTCACACTTATCCCCTTTCTCATGTATTCCCTATCCCTATTCATTATCCAATATGAGTCATTTTATAATTAGCTCCTAAGCTAGGATTCCTTCTCTTCTCCTTTATTCTAGTATCCATGACCTAAGAGTACACATTTTCTTAAGTATTTCAACACATCTATTTCCTAGTCCTCATACACTTGACTACTTCCCGATCTCTCTCAAAGTTGAAAGTCCATAATAATAAAACTTGGACCAATTCATGGAAATTCATCATTCCACTCCATACACACTTGTGGTACCTCCATGTTTTTATACCACTTCCACACTTACAACACCCTCTTTACTTCTCTTATTCTATCCTACATTATGTTTTATAATGAATATGAAATTAAATAATATTCATGTTTGACATGGTGCATAAACTTAGGAATTGATTTTGAAACCCATCAATATATCACTAACCTTGAATACATTAGAGAAACTATTTACCATTTATCATGCCTTTATATGTTTTTGAATGTTTCATTGTTGCATTCCTTTTCTTTATTATTCCAATGTCTCCTTTAGTGTTGTCATTTTCTTCAAGACTACTCTTTTTCTTTTGCTCATGTTTTTCCTACCTCTTACCATCATCTGTTTTCTTTCACATTTTTGCAAGTTTGTATCTTATCTTTCTAATATTTATTGGATAATTGTGATCTACACTTAGTTACTACTATACAATAATTTTCTTAGAATTGAATCCAATCATGTAGTAATATGTGGATTCATTCAAGAATTTTTATTTTTGAAAAAGTAATTTCCCATGTGTACTACTTTGGGTTTTCTATTGAGAATTCTTTATTTTGTGTTCTTGTGTGTTCCTTGATCTTCTTTAGAAAGAATTTTATATTTTCTAAGGGAATATATCTTGGGATTTCTCCAATATTTCATTCATCTCTATATTCGTTGGTTTTGGTCCCACTTGTGTTCTTCTTTCCTACCACTATCGCTCTTCGCATTGCCTATTCCAAATCATGTGTTTCATTTCCCACTCTTGAGGGAATGGCCTTGGTTTCCCCCTTTTATTACTTTATTTTGATCTATTTTCCACTTTCCTAGTGATCTCTCACTTCAATCATCACATCTTTTGACCAGTCTTGGAGGCATAACCTTGATCCTCCCCTTTCCCATAGCTATGTCACATCAATAATATGCATATAACATTGGAGATAATTTTTCAAGAGTGAATGTCCTTGCCATAAGACTGAGCAAGATATGTAGACAAGTCATTGTTCAAGAAGGGCTATACATGCCAATAGAGGAAAATAAAATTCTCAGGCATACCTATGACAACGTTGTCCTTCTGTGTCTATCATGTCCCCAAAGAATGACCTTGTTAAACACAAATATTTTCTTGTTTCATGTATTTTACATATATAATATCATGCATCCCATTTAAACATATATTAAATGCATCTCATGCATTGAAGATTATACATATTCAATATCACTAATCACATAGAATAAAAGATAACAAATATTAACACTTCTTAATGGCGCCCTTTCACTAAGGGTTGTGATCCATCAACATCTATGTCCCATTGAAGGGACACACCCTCCTTCCTGATAAGATAGAAATGGGAGAGGCCCTGGATCGTCGAAGGAAAGAATAGGACAACAATGGACTAAGAAGGAGAACAAGGACACAGGTGTTTAGAGATCGAATAAGTGAACTCTTAAAATAGTTTTAATATTAGGTTCCTCATAAACCTGTCATAATGATCTTTGTAGAAATTATGTCTGATAAATGTCTCAATTCAAAATATACATTTTATGAGTTTCATCACTTAGCATTGAATGTACAATGTCCCTCATTTGACATGATGATAACTGCAGTAATATATCTTTGTTTCCCAATGCATTATTTTGATCTCTACTATATCTTCTACAAAGCATTCTGAGATCATTCATCTGTCCCTCTACCATTCTGTTGTAAGCGCTCTCTGCATTGAGCCCATCATGTGACACTAATTATTAAATAAACTTTGCATGCTTGATCGAATATTGCCATAAATGTAAGCCCGCACTCCTTGGTCGCCTTGTTACACAACATACCCTTAGCCAACCTTAGTGGAAGCTTGGTCATGTATCGTCTTTTCCACTGCTTAGGAAAGACCAGTATAAGTAACCGATTGGGATTTATTTCATTACATCACTACTAGGGAAAAAACATGGTTGATAATGTAAAGCATTCAATAATTAATATGATTGCAATTAGATTCCATCGATGTTGGACATGTTATTGGATAGAAATGCATTATTATTGATAGAACATAATATGATAAGGATTGATATGACTGCATTTAGATTTCATCAATGCTGGACATTTTATTTGTTAGAATGCATTATCATTGATATAACAAAATCTAATAAGAATTGATATTGATGTATTAATATGGTTACATGTACTTTTGTATTATGATACATTTTCCATCATATAGCTCATTTGATTATATACTCATGTTAAATACTCTCAAAGCATAATGGATGAATATAAATGAATAAATAATGAAAGCATATTTATGTGATTGTATAAAGATTGTCTACTATGTGCTTGTAACCCTATTAGGAAGGGTGAATCATGAGTGAAGTGGTTTGTTCAAAAACCCCACTTAAGATTCTGCCCCATAGGCCCAAGGCAAGGGTTGGTCCATGGAGGGGTGGGGTTCACACCTAAGATTCTGTTGCAGCCATGGAGGGGTGGTAGGCTTTAGGCCACTTTAACTTTATGGTTCCTTTCTTCTAATAGGACAAGTGTCTTCTAGGGTGTTGTCATGGGTGGAGTATGCAGGTACTAAGCTGATTGGAATGGAGGGATTGTGATGAACAACCTCTTGAATTTGGCATGAAGGCTTCACGGCGGATCCCCCATGGTACTCCTCTTATGTTTGCCAAACTACATTTATGATTATGCCTTATTTTGGTACTAAAAATTAAAACTAACATATAGATATGTGGACTTGGATGTATATGGGGAATGCAGGTATTACCTCAAAGGCCATTGGTTGGGAGTAGAGACCCAAATCCTTTAAACCTTCAAACATCTTAGAACAGACAGGTAAGGGACATTATAGTGGTATCAGAGCACCCTTCCTGCCATCCCGTGAGAAATTACGCAAACCTACCACCAAAGAAGCTCTAGGAATAACAACCTAGGAAATGACCTCATGGGTGACCCATTAAGAGATGAACTCAGGGCCTTCATGCCGGAGAATAGTGATAAGAAAACCCAAGCCCTACTGGAACAAAATGAAAAAACTAGCCAAGCTTTACTTCAAGCCCTCCAAAACTTGAGTAGCAATAATACTAAAGAGGAAAACTCTAACCACTCTGGGAAAAACCATCCCACAACCTCACGGGACTCGAGCTCTAGACCCACCCGACCCCCTTTCTTGCCAAGTGAAGAACCTATGAAAGAAAGTAATATCAATAGACCCCCTGTAGAGGGTGTTGATAAGATCATTGCAACCTATTATAGACTAGAACCTGAAATGAGGGAGCTTGTGCCTTTTAAAGACTATTGTGAAGGCAAACAAAGAGCCATCCCTAGAAGGGAGGGAAAGAACCCAAACGATAGAGAACTCAAGAATAAGGTAAGCAAATTAAACTTCCCCAACTTTGACGGAGAAGGAAAGACCACCACTCGATCATGGGTTCAAAAATTAGATACCTACCTATCCTTAAGCCCTATTGGATGTTGTGGTTGTGTTTTTGATATGTGGTTTTCATTGATGTCAACACTATTAGCATTAATTCACTTGAAGTTGTATATGTCGAGGATATTGAGAAAATTGTAATAAATGAGTTGCAAGTTGTCAGTAGTGAAGTGAAGTTCAGTATGTCGATAAGTTATGTACATTGATGATCAGAGGTTGTGGACTAAAGGGTTTGTTGCTGAGTGTATCTAGTTTATCCACCTCGAGTTGCAGAGATCTACGTGAAGATTTGATTGAGTTATGAAGATTTTCATTCTGATAATTTTTTTGTTGCTTCAGTTCATGTTTATGATTGAAGATGAGGCTATTTCAGTTATTTCAGATGTTGTGGATGATTCGTTGATGTTTCATAATGTTTGTGGATGTTTCTAGATCGTTCTCTATCTTTGTTGCACGTCCGCATTGATCATTGTGCTCATGGTTGGCGATTTTCTTTTGCCTATTCATGTTTTTCTTGTTCTTGGCTGACATGGTGTTTGTAGCATGTTGTGGATCTTCAAGGAGAAATTAATTGAAGTGTTTTCATGTTGGAGATGTTAATTTGGGTCTTCACTAAGTTGTGTCTAACCTTGGTTGATTCACATTGTTAATCTTAATGTTTTGGGCCGACAATTTATATTCACTTTATTATTTTTGTTGAAGCTGACTTGAAGGGATGAAATTTCTTATTATGGATATATAAGAGTGATTGATTATTCGAATTGAAGTATGTGAGTGAATGCCAGAGTGTGCTTTTGTGTGTGTATGTGTGAATATCATTCGAAGGCAGAGCAGAGTGTGAAGAAGAGTGAAGAAGTGTTCATGTGCTTAATTGGAACTATGATTAGGCATTAGCAAATGCTATTTTATCAGTTCAAATCCCTGTGGATGTAATTTGATTCTTTCTGTAAGACAGTGTGTCTTCCTTTGGGAGGTTAGCCTTGTTGTAATTGAGCAGTGATCTCTAGGTAGTGTGCCTGAATGCATGTGCATTCCCCATATTTTATTTTCATTATACTTTTAATAGGGTATAATCTTGTGGACTGACCTCCACCGTGGTTTTTCCCTTAACAAGATTTCCACATAAAATTTTTGGTGTTATGTGTGTTTCTGATGCATTGATGATTTATGCTTTCATGCTTAATTATCAGATCTGAGAATAAGGTTAATAAGTTTAATAAGTTTTGAATTTTTGTGACAACTGATTCACCCCCCCTCTCAATTTTCCGCCCTTGTGTTGCCAATTGGGATGGCGAGTTACAAGAAGGATAGTCTGAAATTTGATGGAACAAATTATTCTCTATGGAAGACTCGAATGCAGTGTCATTTGAGATGCATTGGTGAACCCTACTAGAGCATTACATATAATAGGTATGTTATTCCTCATAATGGTCCTACTGCTACTACTGATATGAGAGATGTTGAGTATAATATCCGGGCTAAGGAAGCCTTGTTGAGTGCTTTGACTGATTCTGAGATGAAAAATGTTACGGATTTGAAGACTGCTCATGAGATCTGGAAAAAGTTGGAAACCTTGTATGAAGGTGATATTAATGTGAAGATTGCTAAGTTGTAAAGTCTAGAAGGGAAATATGAAAGGTTGACAATGGGTGATGATGAGAACATTAATACTTTCATGCAAAGAGTGAATGAACTTGTGTGTGGTATTAGATGTGTTGGCAAACAGATACAAGAATCTGAGATTGTTGCTAAAGTGCTTATAACCCTACCTAATTCTTACAAAGTCAAAGCTAGTGCTATTGAAGAGCTCTAGATTGTAACAAATATAACCAGAGATACGTTGGTTGGTAAGCTAACTGCTTTTGAGTTGAGCGAATTTGGTGATGCCCTTCCTAAAGTTGAATATGCATTTAAGGCTACTACTTCTGGAAGAGATAGACAAAGATATGATTCGAGTGAGAGTTCATCTAGAAAAACATTCAAGTATGAGGATGAAATCAGACAGATTGAAGAAGAAGAAAGAGAGATGGAAGAGTTGGAAGCACTTATTGTCAAAAGAGTACCGAGAGGAAAAGGTAAGTGTGAAGGAAAATTGCCTCTTAAATGTTTTTCCTGTAATAAGATAGGTCATTTTGCATCAAGGTGTCCGGAAAGAGCTCCTAAACCATGACATAAGAAGCCTAGATTTCAGAAGAAGTGTTATTATGCTGCTGATGAAGGTGCGACAGATGATGAATCCGGCAAAGGAAATAAAAGTGATGATGAATGGGTATTTATTGCTATCAAGGAAAATAATCTTGTATCTACTGAATCTGTTGGTTGTACAAATGTGGAGAAAGCCCTAGTTGCTTGAGTTGAAGAGAAAGATGAATGGGTGATTGACAGTGGATGTCCACATCATATGAAAAGAGATAAAAGTAAGTTTGTAAGCTTGGAAAAGTATGATGGTGGTGTTGTGAGATTTGGTGATAATACAACTAGTGTGATCCGTGGAAGAGGATGCATTTCTCTTGATGGTAAGCATAATACTAATGATGTTCTGTATGTGGAAGGCTTGAAGCATAATCTTTTGAGTGTTGGTAAGATGGTTGATAAGGGATACAATCTTCAGTTCAAGGATGGAAAGTGCATAATATTGAGTTTTGGAAATGAAATTGCATCAGGTACAAAAACAAAAGGTAATATCTTTCACTTAAGTGCTGCTAGTAAAAGTTGGTTATGGCATAGGAGAATGTATCATGTTAACTTTTATAACATTGTCAAAATAAGTTCTACTAAGGCTGTGAGAGATCTACCTAAGTTGGTGAAACTTACTAATGTCATATGCAAGGAATGTCAGTTAGGAAAGCAAACTAGAATTTCTTTTCGAAGTAAAAAGCATTGTTCAAATGAATTGTTAGAGCTTGTGCATACTGATTTGTGTGGTCCCTCTAAGGTCAAAAGTATACAAAGTTATAGGTACTTCATGTTACTCATTGATGATTATTCTAGAATGGTATGGGTTGCTTTCCTAAGGGAGAAATCTGAAGCACTGGAAAAGTTCAAGATCTTTAAAGCTATGGTTGAGACAAAGACAGGTTTGAAGATCAAGTGTTTGAGATCAAATAGAGGTGGTGAATTCACTTCCAGTGAATTTAATTCTTTTTGTGAAGAACATGGAATAAAGAGACAATTATCTACACCGCGGAACCCTCAGCAAAATGGAGTTGTGGAAAGGAAGAATAGTACAATTGAAGATGCTGCTAGAACAATGATGCTGGAAGGAAATGTCCCTTATATCTACTGGAGAGAAGTTGTGAGTACTGCTATGTACACACTCAACCAGGTACAAATCAAAGGTGATACTGGTAAGACCCCTTTTGAGCTATGGACTGGTCAGAAGCCTACTGTTAAATATTTCAAGATATTTGGAAGCAAATTTTATATCAAGAGAGATGAAGATATGGGAAAGTTTGATGCAAGGAGTGATGAAGGTATCTTTCTGGGTTATTCTACTAAGAGCAAGGCCTACCGGTGTTACAATAAAAGATTGAAGAAAATGGTTGAAATTGCAAATGTTAGGGTTGATGAAGACTTAGGTACACCATCCATAACCTATGGATATGACTTTGATGATCAGGATGACAGTACAAACAAAGGAGAGCAAGTTCAGGCTACAAATCAAGTGCAAATCAATCTTGTGAATCAGGAGAATGAAGAAGGAGAAAATAGTGGAAGTGCAAAAGAGAGAACACAAGAGCCTGAAGTTGAAGAACATCCTAAGAAGACTCTGAGGTATGTAAGATTGAATCATTCAAAAGATCAAATTATAAGAGATAAGAACAAAGGTCTCCAGACTAGGAGAAAGATTGCAAAAGAATTCTATTTGATCTCAAAGACTGAGCCTACTAGTGTGAATGAAGCATGTAAAGATGAGCATTGGATTGAAGCAATGAAAGAGGAACTAAAAAAGATTGAGAAGAATGATACATGGATTCTTGTTCATAGACCTAAGGATAAGAATTTCATTGGAACCAAATGGGTCTTTAGAAACAAACTGAATGAGCACAGTGAAGTGGTTAGAAACAAAGCAAGACTAGTATGTAAAGGATGTTCTCAGATGGAAGGAATTGATTTTGAAGAGACCTTTGCCCCTATTGCTAGAATTGAAGCTGTAAGATTATTTCTTACCTATGTTGCTCACAAGAACTACAAAGTTTATCAGATGGATGTCAAATCAACTTTTCTAAATGGTGAATTGGAAGAAGAGGTGTATGTTGACCAACTTGATGGATTCCAGTTGACTGATAAGGAAGATATGGTGTGTCGGTTGAAGAAAGCATTGTATGGAATCAAGCAAGCCCCTAGAGCATGGTATGCAAGATTGGACAAGTATTTGTTGAAGCTTGGATTTAACAAAGGAACTGCTGATAATAATTTGTATTTCAAGATTGATCATAATAAAGATTCGATTGTTGAAGTATTTGTTGATGATATCATTTTTGGAGGAGATGATGGTTTGTGCATGAAGTTTGATAATGAGATGCATAATGAATTTGAGATGTCAATGATTGGTGAGATGAAATTATTTTTGGAATTGCAAATTACTTAGTTAGATAAAGGGATTTTTATATCCCAGTCCAAGTATGTGAAGGAATTACTGAATAAATTTGGTATGGAAGATTCAAAGCCAATTGGTACACCCATGGTGACCGGATGCAAGTTGACAACAAAAGATGATTCTCTGAAAGAAAATCAGACAAGATATAGATCAATGATTGGTGGATTGTTGTACTTAACTCAAACTAGGCTTGATATCATGAATGTTGTATGTATTGTTGCAAGATTTCAAGCTGATCCGAAGGAATCTCATGTGACTGTTGTGAAGAGAATTTTCAAATACTTGAAGGGAACAATTGACTTTGGCCTATGGTATCCTAAAGATGATTATCTTACTTTGAGTGCCTTTACTGATGCTGATTGGGCAGGAGATGTAAATGACAGGAAAAGTACTAGTGGTGGAGCATTTTTCTTGGGTAAGAACTTGATTTCATGGTTAAGCAAGAAGTAGAATGCCATTTCCTTATCTACTGCAGAGGCCGAATACATTGCTACTACTAACAATTGTACTCAAGTCCTGTGGATGAAACAAATGTTGTAGGATATCAGAGTTGTGTATAATAAGCCTACTGCTATATTTTGTGATAATTCAAGTGCTATTAACATTTCCAAGAATCTGGTGTTGCATTCAAAGACAAAGCATATATCTATTAAGTTTCACTTTTTGAGGGAGAAGGTGATTGAAAAGGAAGTCGGACTGGAGTATGTGCCTACTAAGGAGTAGATTACAGACATATTTACCAAGCCGTTGCCAAAGGATAAATTTGAGTATCTCAGAGGGAAGTTAGGGGTGATTACCCCTCCTAATCAGAACTAAGGATGTGTTGCATTGCATTAGTCTGTGCATTTCAAAGTCATATCTTGTTTTGGATTGATGTTGTGGTGGCTGCTACTCAGGGGAGTAGTCAGATGTTTAGATGTTCAGAGTTTGTGTGGAGATTAGAGATCTTTTTCATTGATGTCAAAGGGGGAGAAGAGTCATGTGAAAAACTGGTGATTATCTAGGAGAAGAGCCTTGTGGGGAAAAGATCATGTGAAAGTGTTGAGGAGAAAATAGTCAAATCCTAAGGTGGAGTAAGTGTCAAGAGTTAGTTGCGTTGATGGTGTTTTTCACATCATGTGTTGCCATCAATGCCAAAGGGGGAGATTGTTGGATGTTGTGGTTGTGTTTCTAATATGTGGTTGTCATTGATGTCAACACTATTAGCATTAATTCACTTGAAGTTGTATATGTCGAGGATATTGAGAAAATTGTAATAAATGAGTTGCAGGTTGTCAGTAGTGAAGTGAAGTTCAGTATGTCGGTAAGTTTCTTGCATTGATGATCATAGGTTGTGGACTAAAGGGTTTTTTTTAAGTGTGTCTAGTTTATCCACGTTGAGTTTCAGAGATCTGTGTGAATATTTGATTGAGTTATGAATATTTTCATTCTGATAATTTTTTTGTTGCTTCAGTTGATGTTTCTGATTGAAGATGAGGCTATTTCAGTTATTTTAGTTGTTGTGGATGCTTCTCTAATGTTTCTTAATGTTTGTGGATGTTTCTAAATCATTCTCTATCTTTGTTGCATGTCCCCATTGATCATTGTGCTCGTAGTTGGCAATTTTCTCTTGCGTGTTCATGTTTTTCTTGTTCTTGGTCAACATGGTGTTTGTAGTGTGTTGTGGATCTTCGAGGAGAAATTAATTGAAGTGTTTTCTTGTTGGAGATGTTAATTTGGGTCTTCACTAAGTTGTGGTTGACCTTGGTTGATTCACATTGTTAATCTTAATGTTTTGGGCCAAAAGTTTATATTCACTTTATTATTTTTGTTGAAGCCAACTTGAAGGGATGAAATTTCTTATTGTGGATATATAAGAGCGATTGCTTATTCGAATTGAAGTGTGCGAGTGAATGCCAAAGTGTGCTTCTATGTGTGTATGTACGAATATCATTCGAAGGTAGAGCAGAGTGTGAAGAAGAGTGAAGAAGAGTGAAGAAGTGTTCATGTGCTTAACAGGAACTGTGATTAGGCATTAGCATATGCTATTTTATTAGTACAAATCCCTACGGATGTAATCCGATTATTTTTTTAAGATAGTGTGTCTTCCTTTGGGAGGTTAGCCTTGTTGTAATTGAGCAGTGAGCTCTAGGCAGTGTGTCTGAATGAATGTGCATTCCCCATATTTCATTTTCATTATACTTTTAACAGGGTATAATCTTGTGGACTGACCTCCACTGTCATTTTTCCCCTAACAGGGTTTCCACGTAAAAAATCTTGGTGTTATGTGTGTTTCTGATGCATTGATGATTTATACTTTCATGGTTAATTATCATATATGAGATAAAGGTTAATAAGTTGAATAAGTTTTGAATTTCTGTGACAACTTATTCACCCCCCCTCTCAGTTGTCTACCCTTGTGTTTCCAACAAATCCCAATGACAAAAGAAAATTCCATCAAGTTTTCCATTTTACACCTAACTAAGATGGCCAGTGAATTGTGGCATCATGGTCTCATAACTCAAGTCCATCAACAATTTATCACCTATGATGAATTTACTCAAAGATTGATAAAAAGATTCAACCAGAGGCACTCAGAATGGTACTTTAGGGAACTCACACAATTAAAGCAACAAGACACAATAGAAAATTATGCCACAGAGTTTCAGAAGTTAGCAGTCATGGTCTCAGATATTTCTCAAGAAAGCCTCACATATTTGTTCATAGAGGGCCTAAGAGGATCAGTCAGAAGTATGGTGGGTGCATTAGAACCCACCCGCCTAGATGAAGCTATCCAGAAGGCTATGAAATATGAAGAAAATTGGCCAAGAGACAAGCCTAATAAATTTACCTCATCATCCAATCCCCCTCGTAGAGAAGAAAGAGATAGAAAGGGGGGAATAACTAGAATGTGCCCCTAGTGCAAGGAAAAGAGGGACAAATATAATTGGTGTAAGAAAATGAAAGAGCTGAAGAGGAAGGGACTATGTTTTAGATGCCAACAACCATGGGGGAAAGATCATAGATGTAGTGGAAAATCCCACCAACTTGAAGCACATTCAAATGATGAGTATCCCAACAAGAAGGCTGGAATTGAAGATGAGAGTCAAGAAATATTAGCCACCATCTCCCAAACCTCTAAACATAGCCCATTCTACATTAAGAGCACACTCAAAGGACATAAATTCATCACCCTTGTAGATAGTGGGGCATCCCATAACTTCATCGACCAAAGAATAGTAACCCAAAGGAAACTAAGAACCATGAATTTTGAGGGGTTTGAGACAACAACAACCACAGGAGCTAGGGTACAATGTACAACAATAGTGCCCCAATTGGAAATTATCTTAGGGGACCACCTCATCATAGAATAATTCTATGTGGTCCCCTTAGATGTTGACGTTATCTTGGGTACCCCATGGATCTACTCATTAGGTTGCTTTATGTCTAATCTTCCAAACCAAACCATCCATTTTCAACACAATGGGCAAGAATTCACTCTAAAGGGTTTGCTCGATGGGGCCCCAAAAGTGGTCTCATGTAAAAGAATGGAGAGGATTTTTAGGCGAGGGAAAGGAGAGTGGGCTGCCCAATGTATGATACTTGACAAAAGCACCACACATGGAAATGCCATCTGTTAAAATAAATATTCAAACAGCTCCCTTCGGGTTTCTTTTGTAAATGTGTGTGCGCCGGCCTGTGCATCGCCGAGTTTAGTCGGCTTTCCATCGAGTTTTGATCTCCCGTTGTGCGCATGCTCACTTCGCAGCTTCGGGTAGCGGCTTCCCTTTCGGATCCCGAGAGGCTGCGCTGGGCATCCACGTGTCTCACTTGCAGAGGTTTTTATTTCTTTTTGCCTTGAAGTCTCTTCGGGTTGCGAAAGCCTTCTGCGGGGGCTGTCATTTCTAAAGATTGTCAGAGGGACCTATATCTTGGTACGTGGTGGCATATCGCAAGCTTTTCATGCGGGAATGAAATAAACAAATGCGGGCTGCGTAATGCTTGTGCAGGGTTTTCTTTTCTCTTTCTACAGGTGTTGGCGGGCCCTACCTTCTGCTAGGTGGCAATCGTTCACAGATCTTTCAACACAGCAGGGAGGTGAACAACCGCGAGCTGCGAAATGCTGCCACGTGTCTTTCGCACCCGATTGATGCGGCTTTCTCTCCGCTACAAGAAGGACCTCAGCCCTTGGACACGTGTTGCTTCTTCGAAATCTCTCAGAAGCAATGAGAGAATTTTTCATTCGGGCAGCGACAGGCTGCCACGTGCCTTACAACTAATCCTTGAAACAGGCAATAGGCTGGCTGAGGGAGATTATGCCATTGGGTGCTGCTCGTCATGGTTCTTTGAAGCGGTGGATGACACTTGTTGCCTCGAGCCTGGCTGGGACCACTGCCATTATTACGAGGGGTGTGCCTGCAACTGGATGACCAGATGTTGTGTTCTAACTCGTTGCCATTGTAATGGCATTGGGAATCTTCTGATTCTGGCATCATTGCAGGGGATCGTGGGATCTTTTCTGTTATAGCTCTCCAAAGCGGTGGGAATTTTCTCTCCCGCTATATATACTCTCTCTGTCGACGAGAAAAGGGGGAAGAAATTTAAAAAAAAGGATACTAGTTTTAGCAAGAGACACCAGGCCTCTTTTACATGTTTATTTGCAAGAAACTTTCAGACTGTGCCTACTGTTCGGCCTTTCTGTTTTTCATGTTTTGATTAAACTATAAACTGTGCTTTATACTGTCTTAAACATTTCATTTGAAAGAACTTCTATATATTGAATACAAGCTTGCTTATCTAAATCATGTCTAAATGACTCTTCTTAGTAGTAAGAATGTATGCAATACTATTTTACGTCAATAACTGAACTCAAAGCGCTTCCGTTAACTCTATTTGCTTGCCCAAGTATCACAGTCCCGCAAAATACGGTGATCATAGATGTTCCTCCTATGTTCGGTCTCTATCTATCCCGAGAATTTACTTCAAAGGTGGGCGGATATTTGTCATTAGATTGGTCACATCTAATACTTAGGACCAAGCGTGGTGCAAAAATAGAGATAGAATCAGAGGCTCTACATTCTGAACATGTGGCAGATGAGGCCCTGATCAATTTTGAGGCCGCACATACCTCTATCACCAAGCAGGACATGTATAGTGTCGAACTGCTAGAGGAAGAGAAGGTGAGTGGAGACCAAAATGATAAGGAAGATGCTTTTTTAAGTGAACACATAAACAATGATCCTTTCGGGAATTATCATGCTACCGGATTGGGCACATATGTGATTTATGATGAAGACCAGGTTCTTCCGAAGGTTGCCAAAGAATCCGATGATAACCAAGCAAATGAGCTGTGGACATTGTATTTTGACGGAGCAAGAAGCAAAGTTGGAGCTGGAGCAGGGGTATGTCTAATATCCCCACAAAATGAAAAGTTGTTGAGGTCTTTCCGATTCCAATTCGCCTGTTCAAACAATGAAGTTGAATATGAAGGGTTAGTCCAAGGCCTAAGCCTAGCAGAACGAATGGGTATTAAGCAATTGATTGTGTTCGAAGATTCTGAACTGGTAGTTAATCAGGTTCGGGAAATTTCTGCAGCGAAGAATGTCCGAATGAGATCCTATCGGCATCGAATCTGGGACCTGATTGAAGTTTTTGAAGCTTTCAACATCCTCACTGTTCCCTGAATGCAGAATAGCATTGCAGATCGCATGGCGGTGATCGATGCTCAGTTTGATCCTGTCTCTGACTTGCTTCGAAACAAATATTCAATGCGAATGCTTGTTCGACCAGCAATTCCCGATAATGATCAGAGTTGGAAAGTTTTTGAGAGTGATGAGCACATCGCCTCGTTTATCCAGCACTCTGGGGAATTCGCTGATCAACTTCAACCAAAGATCACCGAGGCCTATGAAGGACAAATTATGCAGCTCAAGTCAAATAAACTTCCAAAAGGGTTAGTTACTCTCGAGAATTTTTTCGATTGTAATGATGCCCGAAATGATAAGCGAAAGTTCGTGGCAGACAAAAGTGATTATGAAAACCTTCGGGTCTCCGATGGCAGGAATCTCCGGGTCGAAAAATATGTTCCTCAGCGAGATAGAGAAAGGATTATCAGTTTCTGCAAAAAATATGGAGTAGTGGCCTGGTCCTACGATGATCTGGAGGGTTACGACCCTAGCATCATCCAGCACACTATTGAACTAACAGAAGGTGCAAAACCAGTTCGACAGAAGTAGAGGCCAGTCAACCCTAAAGTTGAAGCCCTGATGGCACAAGAGCTAACCAAGCTCATCGATTCATGTATTGTCTTCCCAATCAAACATAGTACTTGGGTATCAAATCCGGTACCAGTCTGAAAGAAGAATGGTGATATCCGCTTATGCGTGGACTTTCAAGACCTGAACAGAGCATCTCTGAAGGATCACTATCCTTTGCCTTCTATGGAGTCAATCCTCCAAACTGTCGCAGGATCGGAAATGTTCTCTCTGCTGGATGGCTTCTCTGGCTATAACTAGATTCGAGTTAAAGAAGAAGATCAGCATAAGACTACGTTCACCACCAAGTGGGGAACATTTGCATATGCTAAAATGCCTTTTGGTTTATCCAATGCAGGGGCAACTTTCCAGCGAGCTATGGACATCGCATTCAATGAACTGATCAATAAGTTTATTCTAATCTATTTGGATGACCTTACTATGTTCTCTAAATCTAAAAATGATCATTTTGATCATTTGGAATTAGTTTTTCAAAAATGCCAGGAGTTCGATGTTTCCTTAAATCCAAAGAAATGTGTATTCGGAGTACCGCAGGGTAAGTTGTTCGGGCATGTTGTGTCTAAAGAAGGTATTTCAATTGACCCCAAATGAGTAAAGGTTATCAAGGAGCTTCCCCTTCCGGTAAATAAGAAAGGTGTCCAGTCTTTTCTGGGCAAGGTAAATTTCGTCAGCAAATTTATTTCCGATTTTGCGGGAATGATTAGGCCGATCACCCTAATGCTGAAAAAGGATCAAATTTTCAAGTGGACAACAGAAGCTCGGGAGGCTTTTGAAAAGGTCAAGGAAGCGATCTCCACATCCCCGATGCTGATTAATCCAGATCAATGAAAAGATTTTATAATGTATGCCTTCAGTAGCAAGTCCAGTATTGCTACTGTTCTGACTCAAAAAAATAGTGAAGGAAAGGGAGAGCACCCTGTGGCGTTCTATTCCCTAACCCTAAAAGAATATGAGGCGAATTATAACTTCGTCGAAAGACAGGCCTTTGCAATAGTAAAGGGACTTAAAAAGTTCCGCCATCTAATTTCCTGTAACAAAGTTATGGTATATGTCGCACATTCTAGTGTGTGTGAATACATCATGGAAGGAGAGATTACAGAAAAAAGGGCTAATTGGATTACCAAGATCCTGGAGTATGACATTGAGGTCAGGCCTACTAAGACTATTAAAGGTAGAGGACTGTGCGAGTATATGGCACAGAACGAGGAGTTACCCGCCAAGGAGGAACAGCCATAGCTCATCCTGATAAATGAATCAGGATCGAAAGATGATTGGCTGACAAATAGAATGAACTTCATGCAAACTAGAAGGTATCCGCCAGACCTCTCATCCCAAAAAAGAAGGTATTACCGGCTTCAGAATTGCGGATATACGCTGATAAAAGGAGTCATTTTGAAAAGAAATTTCAATGGTGTGCTCCTGCTATGTGTTACTTCAGGAGAGGCGCAGAGGATCCTCGACGCATTTCACAATAGCGACAAAGGTGGACATTTCTCTGCCAAAACTACTGCCATCAAGGTCCTACGAGCTGAATATTACTGGCCTACACTTTTCAGTGACTCCTACTCTTTGGTAAGGGCTTGTAAAAAATGTTAGTTCTTCTTTGATAGAAGGAAGAATTCAGCGATGCCCCTCAAACCTATCGTGGCGGATGAACCATTTGCGCAATGGGGCCTGGAATTCATCGGAATGATCAATCCGGTTTCTAGTGCCGGACATAAGTGGATTCTTATGGCTACAGACTACTTCACAAGGTGGGTGGAAGTTGTTCTCCTTAAGGGGGCAACAGAAACGAAGATTGTAGACTTCCTCGAAGCACTGGTGACAAGGTTCGGTCCTCTGAAGACAATCATTTCGGATAATGCCATAGCATTTCTAGGTACAAAGGTATGTCACTTCGCATTAAAAAATGGCATATTCCTTAAAACATCATCAAACTATTATCCACAGGGAAATGGCCTAGCCAAGTCCACAAACAAAAGCTTAGTCTGACTCCTTAAAAAGGTTGGCTTATAGCACCAAAGGGAATAGCATAAAAATCTCTGAAAAGTGCTCTAGGCAAACCGCATAACTCCTAAGCAAGTCCTTAAGACTTCGCCTTATGAGCTAGTATATGGGAAGGAGGCATTACCTATCTCTACGGAGATTCCAGCAATACAGTTATTGAAATCCCTTGAGATAGAACAAAATGGAGCCATGGAGGTTCAGCTCACCGAACTTTTGGAAGTACAAGAAAAAAGGGAGAATTCCCTAATAGAAATGACAAGCCGTCAACAGGTGGTCAAACGATGGTTTGACAAGAAGGCTTCTGACCAAGGTCTGAAAAGTGGAGACTTAGTGCTAAAGTATGACAGCAGGGCTGCAAAGCCAGGTCAGCACAGTAAATTTGATAGCCTATGGGAGGGACCCTTCAAAATCATTCGCTGCAGGCAACACAACGCTTTTGAGCTGGAAAATATGGAACAAGAGCCGTTAGGAATCCCGGTCAATGGGATTCATCTTAAGTTGTTCCATTAGGCATTAGTCTCTACTTTGTACAGATGTAAATAGTGCTTTTATTTCCTTTTCTGTGTTTGGTCTATTCTTTTTCTAGAATCAATTGTCTTTCTACGCATTTGCTCATTATCGTTGACGGGTAAAATACCGGAGTTGCTTTACACAAAATACACTTATACATGGAGAAATAGCATACAAAACTTGCAAACCCAGAAAATTTTAAACACAAAAGCAAAAAGAGCATGGATTTTCCTTAAAACGAGAAGTATATATTTATATATATATTATTTAGTTACAAAATGGCTGGAGGGTCGATTTCCAAAATATACAAGTATCAAGGTATATTATATACGATAGCCTTTTATCAGGCTTATCTAAAGCAGGAGAGTTACATTTTGAGTAGGAAGGCAAAGGGGTTATCTATCCAAAGGCATGACTGGCAGCAATCGACGCATTCACTACAGCGTCCACTTCATCCTCGTCCACGGGCTCCTCAGCGGCACTGGCAGCATCATTTGACGCAACCGTCGTTGGCGGTGGAAACACCAGGTTCCTAAAGTCAGTGTACCAGTCTACGTCGTAGAAAGGTATCACGTTGTAGCTCCGAAACAGGAAGTGTAGGGCCTAAGTAACCCTCTGTTGGTGCTGGTCACGGGTCTGCAAGCGGAATCCGCTGAGGAATGACAGCCAAAAGATGACAACTTCTTCTTCGATAAAGCGACGCAGGTCGCTGGCTGTTGGCAGACCTATCCCATATGCAGCATGTGCAACGACCTCACCAAGCCCATTCAAGTATTTCTTCGGAAATATTTCTTTAACCAGCTTCAGGATAAGTGGTCGGGGAACGCAAATTTCTAGCATGGATGCTACAAAGTGTGAGCATATGTCGATATTCACCCTATACTTATCCTCATATTCTACGCAATCCTTGCCTAGGACCCACTTAATGGCTACCAGAACCAGCGAATGCTTGTTCTTCGTCATCCTTTTCAGCCTCCTAGTGAAAATCTCACCTAGAAACGTTGTCTGTGATTTAAATGAGGTTAGGCAAATTGGGGTATCCATTTTCCTGACACTGTCCCTGGGCTTCTAATTTAATGCCTGAATTGTGCACCACCTAACCTATGAAAAGACTTGTTTAACGCTCTGCTACTAACCTATCACTTCTCAAATGCTAAGTTTGCTTTGCTCACTATCGACTGGCCTATTTATAGAAAAATTGACAAGACACATGCCAATCCGCCTCTAAAAAACGTGATATTATGCTAGTTGCTGTCTCGAAAGCCGAGTCTGCGTTTGTTCATATTTTTGGGCTGGTACATCCATGATAGCACGGCTCAAGGCGTGTTTAATTAAATGAAGTTGATTAATTAGCTTTAAAAAGGTGGCGCTTGTTGGTGAGGGGACGTGTGGCTGTAGGCTATTGTGTCATCTCTCAAGCGCGTCCCAGATCCCAAGGTGATACTCATATCTTTTCAGGCGGTGATTATTTGCTTGGCGTAATCATTCCGGCCAGGATATTAATTACTAGCGCATGCTAACGCAAGGTTAGAAGGCCAGTTGCAAGCTCAATTTCCAAGGAGATCAAAGCGTATCACACGATCTTGTAAATGTAATAATGAAATCTGGCCACCTCAGAATAGCAATCAATTCATCTTGCACGAGTTGCAGGATTAACGGTACATGCCGAATTAAATGCAAAAGGCTTGCTTTCGCCTACCACCTTGGGAAAAGTTGTTATTATTGCATGAAAAGGCTTAATATTTCAAAGTCTTTTTACAAATGCAAGGGAAGTGCAGAGTTGTTTTCTGTCTGTCTATCTAGAACAAGCATATTCGCAGGCCAGGAGCTTACAAATTCTGTAGAGAAAGAAAAATGTTGGAATCTTCAGCTCAGCCGATGCAAGAAGATATTAGCTAGGAACTGTTCACGGCTATTCGTTCTTTGATTGAGGTGTACGTATACAAGGATATAGCATATGCCACGCCTGGTATACCCATGAAGACGAGAAGAGCCCACACGGAAGAGCTAGATAGACCTAAGGAATGGAGTAACCAAAAAAAGGTTAAAGAAGAATCTTAAATCCCTTAGAGAGGTGGCTTGTGCAAGGTTATCAACAACAAAGGCAGACCAATCCACGCCAAGTAGAGTCTGGTATAGTGGTCTCCCACAATACATGGTCCCATTGGTGCACTATTTCCCGAAGGTGGTCGACGCAGCTTTTCAGCGCTATAATCCAGATACCCACTGCATTGAAGGTCGCAATTTAAGGGTTCATATCAACCCAGAGGCCATCTGGAACATGTTATGTATCCTGGACCCCAGTAGGAGGAAGGAGACTATCGAGCCTTTTTGCCCAAGCAAGGGGGAGAAAATATGGAGGAAAATGAAAACTGGTTCAGATTTCTTGTTAGAAGAGACTAATAAGAAAGGTATCGCATCCGCTAAAGCACCAAGCATCCCATTATCGCGTGGTTCATTCCGTGATGATCTCCAGGAAGCCATGTCCATGCTGGCTTTTGTTTGCGGCCGAGACTCTGATGAGAAGATCGAGGCTTTTCAGCTGGGCCCTGCAATACAGTTTCGCAAGCAACATGAACTCTTCTGGTATGATTTTGTTGAGTTCATGGTTGAAGAAATGATACAGCAAATGGAGAATTATCGGGCGGAAAAGAAGTTTAGATTTCTTTCCTACCTGGTCCACATGTTCCTGCATCAGAATCCGGATTTCTTCGCCTGTTTTGTTCCGCTATCAATTTTTGATGAGCAGAATAAAAGAAAGCCGGTGTCTGCATGGACACCTTTCCTTTCCGCAACATATAACTATTATGCCTTCGCGGACTATTTCATAGCCTTGGTCTTGAATGATTTAATCAGAGAAGGTGATATCGTCCGGCTCACCCAGGAGCAGACCGGATTTATGCAGAGCTATACCCCTGCTTGTGACTGGTTCTTAGGCAGGGATTTTACAATCCTTCGAATGCGGGGCTTTACTGGAAAACCTTTCCTGCTCCTGGCCTGCGTCACCGATAGAGTGCTTGCGCTAGAAATTTTCCGACAGGTGTGTGTCATTGATTTCACTTTCTGTAGCAGCGGAAGTGTAAAGAAGAAGGGATTCTTCACTTGTCCGAAGAGTTTCAAGTCGGTAACGCTGGTTAAAAAACAATCGCACAAGTTGTTAGAAGAGAAGTTGACACATTTAGGGTTGGTACTGATAAATGATAAGTGGGAATACAACCCTTTCAACGACTTACCAGAGCCACATATGAAAGTTACCCATGTTCCCCGACCATACTAGGAAAAACGGCTTAATCCGCGGACAGACAGAGAGGAAGATTTTGTGGAATTAGCGCAAATCCCTACGCCAGACACTAGGGGCCCGTGGCACAAGTTCTACTTTCCTGTGTCTGTGGCCAGGGACAATCTTCCGATGGAGCGCAGCATGTACAACAACTTAAAAAGCGGTGAGGAATGGAATGATGAAAAAATAAGAGCTTTCTGGAGATATCGCTAGGAAATAGCGCAGTTGGATGCTCCTTATAATCAGCTGAAGGACGACCAGGAATTCGACAGATGGTGGAATGAGGGCCACCCCAGCCTGATCTCTAGTCTTGATAGGAGCAAAGAGGGAGAGGGATCTGAAGAGCATGAAGAAGAAGCGGCGGTATCATCCTCTTCAGCGCAAGGGGGCAACGTCTCCGGGCATGCCGCCTATGTGGCCACTAATGTACGTATTAATATATCAAGAGGCTCGCACACACGCACTTGGGCCGCTAAACCAGCCTGGCTAATGCCTCATCAGAAGGATCCGACTGCCGAAGTTAGTGAATGTCCGCTTGCGAAAAGGCAGCGCACGGAAAGTGTTATCGGAGGGGTTTTGCAAGAACCCATCGGAGGAGAAGTGCCCACTGCTAGCCAAATGCCGGAGTTTGTGGGCGAGTCACGGACGATCCTGGAACCACCGCCAACCAGTCAACAGGTACATTTCGCTCCTTCCTCTCTTGCATCTCATTCCTTCGTATCCACCCCTATTCTATTAGCAGCTCCTACCATAAGTCCGAACCCTTTACCTTCTGCTTCTGGTTCAACTCATTTGGTTGGATTTGCCCAGTTTTCACATGCCCAACCGTTTATAATTACTCCTCCGAGTATGCTTACACCTACCGCTGTCGCTCAGACTTTCCTCACCTCGCTTTTGGAAAATGTTCCCCTAGTTGGCCCCCATTCTTTTTCTGTTATGCTTACTAATCCTCTTCCATTGCAACAAGCTGATACCCAGCCAACAACTACCCTTCCCCAGCCAATGAGCCTTACGACTGAATCCTCGATTCAGCCGCTACAAATACCTAGCCCTGCTGATAGTTCTCAGGCGAAGCTATGGAACGTGCCACACTTTTCTCCACAAACAGTCACTCTCAAGAAGAAGCAAATGCGTGCGCCTATGAAAGTTACCTATCCCTATGCCCTGCCTTCTGGTGTTCCTTTCGTAGGTGGGCTAGTTTCATCACCGACCGAATTCATAGCACAGATAGATTGTGGAAAAGAGGCACGCGCAAATAGAATGAGGCGACGCAAGGCAAAGGATGACAATGCTCCCGCCGAGCCGAGAGTACAAGCTTCGTATGATGAGGCCTGACAAGAATTAAAATTCGCAACCATGTACCCAAGGATAAGCAAGCCTCAGGGAGAAATGCAACTCGAAGACTATGAGATCTATGCTGTCAGACTTGACATGATGGTAGCTCGGCCACAAGATAAGGTCGAAATCATGGAAGAGACACGACGGGTGGTCACTTCTGACTTCCTCAAAACAGGCCGCCAGTTAAAGAAGAATGATGAGCAGCTCATGGCAACCAAGGAAAGGGTGAGCTTTCTAGAGACAAAGGAGAAATCCTTAGAGGCAGATATCGCCTGAATGACTGAAAAGGCGCTGACAGCAGAGAATGAGAGGAATAGGCTTCAGGGCGAAATTGCGAAAACCCGGATTGCTGACCCAGGCTTAGTAAAAGAGTTGCAAAGCCAGAACTAGGTGGCCCGACAGATCCTACAGTCAAAAGAGGAAGAGGTTGAATGCATCCGCCTTGAGTATAGTCAGGGGATGGCACAAAAGGGTGAGGAGTTAGAGCGCCTACAAGAGCAGTATCAGCAAAAAGTACAAGAGAAAGAGGCCGAATTTAAAAGCCTGAAGGCTAAGCTAGAAGAGGAACTCTGAGAGACAAAGGCTTCCCTGGAAGAGCAATCAGTGAACCACTCCTGAGCCGAACAAAATTGGAATAAAGAAATGAACAGCTATGCAGAGCAGTTGGCGTCCGAGAAAAAGAAGAAGGCAGAATTAGCCGAGGCACTCATTTCAAGGGACGCAGAGATTTCTTTGCTTAAAGCCTCTCTATTGCCTGCACCTGCCCAATCTGATGTCATTCCGCTGGTTAAGCAATTGTACATTTCTCACTCAGAGAAAGTCAAGACCTTTTTCCTAACACTGTAGCCTACCCTCCGATTTATCACCAAGGCATCAAGGCTCAATCAAGAGGCCAATGACACAATGGAGCAGTTCCCACGTTTCATCCTGGAGAAGGTTCCTGAGGCAAGGGACTTGCTCAACAAGCTATACTTAGTCTCCGATGAAATCCTGGCCGGGGCGGGTATCGAAGATCGGGACACTACTGCTCAAACAGCAAATAAATTTATTCATTGTCACTCCGCCTTCCAGCGCACTAAGGCAGTGGTGGCTTTTCTAGGTAAGGCACTGGATGGCATTCGGGGAAGTTTCTCCGAGCTAGGCAAGCTAGGGCTGCTGTCCCCGTTCCTCGAGGATGGCTCCATTGCGACAACCACACAGATTGCAGAGGTTATTGAGCAGAAGGAGAACGACCCAGAGGCATTTAGGGAGTTCGGCAGCTCCCCAATAGCAGTCGACATTGAGGCAATCATTCATCCGCTCTCGCAACTGCTTTTCCATATCCAAGTAGGCGTCGGCTTACCTGAGGTACTACCTCACAAGGAGGCAATCGATCTCCGCAGGGCACAAGAAAATTTGCGCAGCATGGCAAAGCCGTCCGAAAGTGAATGGTCGCCCTTGCAAGCTGCTCTTTCCAAACTCTGACTCTATTCGCCCTATGGATAAAAGCTCTGGTCTGCAGAACCAGAGAGTTTTTGGGTTCTCTGTTCCTTATCTGAAACGCCCCTGATAGTCACCAAAAGCTGTTAAAATAAATATTCAAATAGCTCCCTTCGGGTTTCTTTTGTAAATGTGTGTGCGTCGACCTGTGCGTCGCCGAATTTAGTCGGCTTTCCATCGAGTTTTGATCTCCCGCTATGCGCATCCTCACTTCGCAGCTTTGGGTAGCGACTTCCCTTTCGGGTCCCGAGAGGCTGCGTTGGGCGTCCACGTGTCTCACTTGCGGAGGTTTTTATTTCTTTTTGCCTTGAAGTCTCTTCGGGTTGCGAAAGCCTTCTGCGGAGGCCGTCATTTCTAAAGATTGTCAGAGGGACCTATATCTTGCTACGTGGCGGCATATCGCAAGTTTTTCATGCGGGAATGAAATAAACAAATGCGGGCTGCATAATGCTTCTGCAGGGTTTTCTTTTCTCTTTCTACAGGTGTTGGCGGGCCCTACCTTCTGTTAGGTGGCAATCGTTCGCAGATCTTTCAACACAGTAGGGAGGTGAACAATCGTGGGCTGCGAAATGTTGCCACGCGTCTTTCGCACCCAATTGATGTGGCTTTCTCTCCACTACAAGGACCTCAGCCCTTGGACATGTGTTGCTTCTTCGCAATCTCTCGGCAGCAATGAGAGAAGTTTTCATTCGGGCAACGACAGGCTGCCACGTGCCTTACAACTAATCCTTGAAGCAGGCGATAGGCTGGCTGAGGGAGATTATGCCATTGGGTGCTGCTCGTCATGGTTCTTTGAAGCGGTGGATGACACTTGTCGCCTCGAGCATGGATGGGACCACTGCCATTATTACAAGGGGTGCACCTGCAACTGGATGACCAGATGCTGTGTTCTAACTCGTTGCCATTGTAACGACATTGGGAATCTTCTGATTCTGGCATCATTGCAGGGGATCATGGGATCTTTTTTGTTACAGCTCTCCAAAGCGGTGGGAATTTTCTCTCCAGCTATATATACTCTCTCTGTCGACGAGAAAAGGGGGAAGAATTAAAAAAAAAGGATACTGGTTTTAGCAAGAGACACCAGGCCTCTTTTACATGTTTATTTGTAAGAAACTTTCAGACTGTGCCTACTGTTCAGCCTTTCTATTTTTCATGTTTTGATTAAACTGTAAACTGTGCTTTATACTGTCTTAAGCATTTCATTTGAAAGAACTTCTATATATTGAATACAAGCTTGCTTATCTAAATCATGTCTAAATGACTCTTCTTAGTAGTAAGGATATATGCAATACTATTTTACGTCAATAACTGAACTGTTTATGCTATAGCTTTAAGTCTCTGACGTTTTGGAACATGACAACACCATTCAGGCCCCTAAATCTATGATTTATCTTGCCCATCAGCAAAGTTTGGCGCATCGCCTTAAATTAGATTTTGCTTCATTATATCTGTTTCCTTTTCCCTTTCCCAAAAAACAACATTATAGAAGAAGTCGGCTTCTTTAAAATTCAGAGGTCACTCAGTTTGGCGCAAAAAGGGTCCCCCTTGAACTGAGTTTCCCATACGGCACTGTTACCTCGTCAATTTTTGGTGTCAACACCATCCACATAGACATCCAACCTATTACAAAAAAATATAGGAAGGTGTTTGAAGAAATTCCACCAGCGCTACCACCTGAGAGAGGGTTTGAGCACACCATAGAATTGGAAGAAGGTGCAAAACTGGTCATAACCACTCCATACCGTCATCCCCATAAGTACAAAGAGGAGATAGAGAAAACCATTAAAGAACTATTGGAGATGGGGCATAGTCAACCAATCTCTAGCCCTTTTGCATCATCTGTAGTCCTTGTCATAAAGAAAGATGGCACTTTCAGAATGTGCATAGATTATAGAGCTCTAAACAAAAAGACCATCAAGAACCGCTACCCCATCCCTCGGATTGATGAAATCATTGACGAACTCCATGGGGCAAGGTTCTTTTCCAAGATTTATCTTCGGTCAGGATACCATCAAATAAGAATGAGGGAAGAAGATGTACCTAAAATAGCTTTCTGATGCCACTATGGGCATTTTGAGTTCTTATTCATGCCTTTTGGGCTCACCAATGCCCCAGTTACCTTTCAATCATGCATGAACCACACCTTCCGCAAACAACTTAGAAAATTCCTCCTAATATTCTTTGACAACATTCTTATATATAGTAAAACATGGGAAGAGCCCCTTCAAAATATTGACAAGACCCTCACGATTTTAGAGGAAGAATCCTTGTATGCCAAAGCATCAAAATGTGAATTTGGAATGGAGGAGATACTATAATTAGGCCATAAAATCAATTCCAAAGGGGTGAGTGTGGATGAAGAGAAAATAACAGCCATCAAGGAGTGGCCTCAACCCATAACCCTCACATAGCTAAGGGGCTTTGTAGGATTGTGTAGTTATTATAGGCACTTTGTGAAAAGATTCTCAAAGATTGGAGCCCCACTCATAGAGTTAACCAAGAAGGGTGATTTCGCATGGAATGAAGTAGCCCAACAAGCCTTCGAAAGGTTAAAAGAAGCCATGAGCTCATGCCCAGTTTTGGCCATCCTTGACTTCACCCTACCCTTTGAACTACAATGTGATGCATCCGAAGAGGGGATTGGAGCAGTTTTGATGCAAAATAAGCATCCTATAGCTTTTGAAAGTTGTAAACTTACCCAAGCAGAAAATCATTATCCCATTTACAATAAAGAGATGTTGGCTATAATGCATGCCTTGGAAAAATTCTGCCAATACATGGTCTGCACAAAGTTCCATGTGAAAACCAATCATAATAGCCTAAGATACTTCATGCATCAGAAGGACCTGAATGACCATCAACAAAAATGGGTTAGTCGAATACAATCCTATGACTTTGACATCGAGTATGTGAAGGGGACCAACAATGTGGTAGCAAATTCCCTATCTAGACAACCTTGCTTGAAAACTATAACCAACATATTTGCGGATTAGAAATATGAAATTATTTCAGAGTATGCCAAAGATCCCCAACTCCCAGTCCAATGAAATCTTGGAAGGACACCCCCCCAATGAATAATACAAGGTGACAGAGGAACTCATCTTATATAAGGGTAGAATCTTTCTAGTGCCCAATTCCAACCTATAAAAGGGAAGGTTCTTAAAGAATACCATGATAACCCACTAGCCAGGCACCAAGGGTGCCACAAAACATACAAATAGGTGAGGGAGACGTACTCATGGAAAGGGCTTAAGAAGGATGTGTTAAAATATGTACAAGAGTGTGTGACTTGCCAAAGAAATAAAACTGAACAAAGCCAACCAACTGGACTCCTACAACCCTTACCCATTCCCAATCAAAAGTGGGAAAGTATCTTTATGGACTTTATTACCGGATTGCCCAGAACTCAAGGAAAAGATTTCATATATGTGGTGGTCGATAAGCTCACCAAATATGCCCACTTCTTTTCCATATCTACGAAGTATAAGGCACCCTAGGTGGTCAAACTATTCTTCAAAGAGATTTTCAAACTTCATGGTCTCCCGGAAAACATAGTCAGTGATCGAGATAGACGATTCCTAAGTCAATACTGGAAAGAACACTTTCGGTTGTCCGGGACCCATCTCACACCAAGCACCAATTATCATCCCTAGAAAGACATGCAAATAGAGATAGTTAACAAATGGATAGAAGGTTATCTAAGAAACCATATCACCGGCCAACAAAGTGCTTGGGCAAAGTGGTTGTATTTAGGGGAATACTGCTACAATACAACACACCACATGTCCATAAAAATGAGCCCATTCAAAGCACTATATGGGTCTGAACCCACCACCTTTGGGGGTTTGATCACACAAGAAAGCCAAGTGCCTTGAGCTAAAGACTTTATACAACATTGTATGAACATCCTAAAAACCATTAAAGACAATTTATACCAAACTCATAATCAACAAAGGATGTATGTTGATCAGAATCACATAGAAAGGACCTTTGAGGTGGGAGATCTAGTATTCCTATGATTGTAACCATGCAAACAATCATCCCTCAAGTCCAATGGAGTAGAAAAACTTAAGCCCCAATTTTATGGGCCTTACAAGATTTCAAGGAAGGTTGGTGAAGTAACCTATGAGCTAGAGCTTCCTGATGACAACCATATTCATAATGTTTTCCATGTGTCCAAGTTGAAGAAAATGCTCAGAAAACAAGTGACCCCTTGTGAGGAGTTACCTCCACTTGATGATGAGGGTAAACTAATCCTCAAGCCTGAATTCGTCCTCAATATAAGGGAGAAGAGGTTAAGGAACAAAAGCATCCAAGAAGTCTTAGTTAAATGGAAGGGACTACCGGAGGAAGACGCTACATGGGAAAACAAGGAAACTCTCAATCACCCAAACCTCCAAGTTGCTTGAGGGCAAGCAATTTTTGGGAGGGGAGGACTGTCATGTCCCCAAAGAATGGCATTGTTAAACACAAATATTTTCTTGTTTCATATATTTTACATATATAAATATCATGTGTCCCATTTAAACATATATTAAATACATCTCATGCATTCAATATTATACATATTCAATATCACTAATCGCATAGAATAAAAGATAACAAATATTAACACTTCTTAATGGTGCCCTTTCACTAAGGGTTGCAATCCATCAACAGCTACATCCCATTGAAGGGACACACCCTCCTCCCCAATAAGATAGAAATGGGAGAGGCCCTGGATCATTGAAGTAAAGAATAGGACAACATAATAAGAAGGAAAACAAGGATGCAGGTGTTCAGACATCGAATAGGTGAACTCTTCACATAGTTTTAATATTAGGTTCCTCATAAACCTGGCATAATGATCTTTGCAAAAATTATGTCTGATAAATGTCTCAATTCAAACTGTACATTTTATGAGTTTCATCACTTAGTATTGAATGTCCAGTGTCCCTCATTCGACATGATGATAACTGCAGTAATATATCTTTGTTTCCCAATGCATTATTTCAATCTCTATTATATCTTCTACAAAGCATTATGAGATCATTCATCTGTCCCTCTACTATTCCGTTGTAAACACTCTCTACATTGACCCCATCGTGTGACACTAATTATTGAATAAACTTTGCATGCTTGATTGAATACTACCATATATGTAAGTCCACACTCCTTGATTGCCCTATAACACAACATACCCTTAGTTGACCTTAGTGGAAGCTTGGTCATGTATCGTCTCTACCATTGCTTAGGAAAGACCAGTATAAGTAGTCAATTGGGATCTGTTTCATTACATCACTACTGTTGGAAATAATGTGCCTCAATCTCATAGGCTAAAACCTCTGAAAGGGCCAAGTTGGTGTGACATCTTTTGTGTCTATCTGATTAGCAGTTTGAATCTTGTTGAACAGTTCAGGTCATTGTGACCTTGCTTCAGTCTCACTAAATGATCCTATCACTATGACATGTTGTGTTCGGTCTGATCTCCTACCGAGTGGAGATCTCTAGCCGACAGGCCATTCATATCGTATATCAGGGAGACCCTTGGCTGAAAGGCTTACTTCGGTGTGAAGTCCCAACGAAAGCTAAAGTCTTGCCGACAGTGTTTCTGTTGAAGCCTTCGGGGAGAGTCTTGGGTGTTCGGTAAGAATTCTTACCGATAAGAATGTCTCACCGACAGTATTCACTTAGGGTAACACAAGGGTCTCGGGAAGAAGTCTCAGCGATGAAGAGAGGTCTCGCCGATGGGGAAAATATTGGAGTCATCGGTGTAACACACTTGCTTTGATATGAAGTCTTATCGATGTGTGGTGTCTTCCTGAATGATTTCATCGGTGTAACATGTGTTTTCAATAAGAACTCTCAGCGAAAGTGATAAGTCTTGCCGACTGTTATTTGGCGCTCGGTATGTCTTGAGACCTCAGTGTGATGTCTCAGCGAAAGCAATAAGTCTCGCCGACTGTTGGATGCTTCGGAATAACATGAAGGATCGATGGGATGTCTTGGCGAGAGCAGTAAGTCTTGCTGATGGTATAAAATTTTGATGTGACTTTGAACATCGGTATAATGTCTCACCGAAGAGCGGTATGTCTCGCCGATAGAAATATCGAAGTCAGTGCAACTTGTGATATCGATGTAACCTCTTGCTGATGGAGATGACTCTTGGCGATAATGTGTAATCGGGTCTTGTGGCATCGGGGAGACACTTCTTGTGTCTCATCGACATGCCAACACAGTTGAAGCCTTTTGACCGTGTGAAGACTATCCTATGTGGCTTGTAGTCGACCAATCAAAGAAGCTGAATGGGAACCGTTGGAAGAAAGTTCATTGTGGCAGTTCTTAGAGGAAGATTGACAAATAGGGGCGACATGAATATAGTCTAAAGTAGCAGATGATGTTTGGTTCAATGGATCAACGGATTGTTGTGTGATTGTATGATTAGTGGATGAATTCTATTTTGTGAAGACTGTAACGTGAATGTTCTGTAACAAGTTTGTTAAAGGTGAATGATGCTGAAAACTGACATCAAAAAGATAAGTCAGATCTCTATATGTAATCTTTATTACTGTAATACAAAGTGACTTCTCTTGGTGTGGTGGGTTTTTCTCCCGTAAGGGTTTTTCCACGTATATCTAGTGTTCATATGTGTTTGTCTATTTCTTTGTTTCAGTAATCTCTTTTATGTGCATCTTAATTGGACTGTAATTGTAAAATTTAAAGGTATCTCTGCATTCTTCCTTGAGTTTTTGACGTTAGGAGAGTTGCGACTGCATCTAGCTTTCCTTACAAGTGGTATCAGAGCTTGGCCATTTGTGTTATCCTTCTGGGTACGTTGGGTTTTTTGTGTCAATTTCTATTTAGTGGGAGTCTTGTAGAATTTTTTCAAGTTCTAATTACAAATTGCGATGGCTAGCACGCCAGGAAAGATTGAAATAGAGAAGTTCAATGGCAGCAATTTTGAGTTGTGGAAACTTAAGATGGAAGATCTATTGGTTGATTGTGATTTTTGGATTGTTGTGTCTGGAGTCAAGCCTACAGGCATGAAGCAAGAAGATTGGGACCTTGCAGATAGAAAGTCTAAGGGGCTAATAAGGCTCTGTTTGGCAGACTTTGTTCTTCTCAATGTGCATGAAGAGAAGACTGCATCTTCCTTGTGGAAGAGACTGGCATCTATTTATCAAGGGAAGTCTTTGGTGAATAAACTGTTCCTGAGGAAGAAGTTGTACACTTTGAGAATGTAGGAAGGAGGGTCTGTAGCTAATCATTTGAATGCATTTAACATGCTGATTGCATAGTTAACATCTGTTGGTGTGAAGATTGATGAAGAGGATCGTTGTATGTTGATATTGTGTTCTTTGCCAGATTCATGGGATCACCTGGTGATGGCTATTGGGAGTACATCATCCAATTTGAAGATGGAAGATGTTGTTGCTTCTTTGTTATCAGAAGAGATGAGAAGGAAATCTTCTGAGATGACGAAGGAGGCCCTTGTTGTTAGAGGAAGGTCGAAAGAAAGGAAAGAAGAAGGAAAAGAAATATAAAATTAAATCAGAGGGGAGATCAAAGTCTCCTGGCAAGAAGTCCAAGGTGAAGTGTTGGAACTGTGGGCAACCTGGTCATGTCCGAAAGGATTGTAAAGAGGAGAAGAAGAAGAAGAAGAAGAAGTATTCTTCCAACAATGATTCTTCTCACAGTGATGGAGACACCTTCATTGCAGCCTTGGCTACGCAGGCATCAGATGATGTCTGGCTGATTGATTCTGGAGCATCTTTCCACATGACATCTCATAGAGACTGGTTCACGAAGTATGAATAATACGATGGTGGAAAGGTGTACTTGGCAAGTGATTCAACTTTGAAAATTGTTGGCCGTGGAAGAGTCATAATTCAATTCCCTGATGGAAGAGTGAAGGGAATTAATAATGTAATGCATATACCAGGTCTAGCTCAAAACTTACTTTCTGTTATTATGTTGAATGATATTGGAGTGCAAGTCACGTTCTCTGGAAATGGCTGCAAGATGACTAGAGGCTCAATGGTGCTAGCAAGGGGTGCTCATATTGGTACCTTGTACAAGCTGGATGCACATGTTATTCAATGTAACAATGTCTCTGTAAAGTCACAGAAGGCTACTCGTGGAGGAAAAGAGGGAAATGTTCCTAATTGTGTAAACTCTATGGAAGTTAAACTTCCAACAGAAAATACTATGCTCTGGCATCATAGGCTAGGCCACATTGGAGAGAAAGGTTTAAAACCTTGAAAACAAAAACCTGGTTGAGGGGCTTGAAGATTGTAACCTTGAATTTGAATTTTGTGAACATTGTATATATGGAAAACAACACCGGTTTCATTTTATTCCAGTCCTCATAAATCTTCCGGTTTGCTAGATTATATTCATTCTGATGTATTTGGTCCAGTGAATGTTCCTTCTTTGTTTAAGTCAAGGTACTATGTATCGTTCATTGATGATTATTCGAGAAGAACATTTGTTTATTTTTTGAAAAGTAAATCAAAAGTGTTCAGTCGGTTTAAGGAATTTAATAACCTTGTAGAAAATCAGACTGGAAGAAAAATAAAATGCTTGAGGACTGATAATGGTGGTGAATTTTGTTTTGATGATTTCGAGAGGTATTGTAAAGACCATGGGATTAAAAGGCATAAGACTACACCTTATACTCCACAACAAAATGGAGTTGCAGAAAGGTTCAATAGGACAGTGATGGAGATAGCATGAAGTATGCTGAGTAGTGCTGGCTTGGAGGAGAAGTTCTAGGCTGAGGCTATTGCTACTGCATGTTACTTGATTAATCGTTCTCCAAATTCTACTCTTGTTGAGAAAACACCTTTGGAAGCGTGGTCTGGTAAGAAGCCCTCCTTAAGACATATTCATGTTTTTGGCTGTGAGGCATATGCTCATGTGTCGTATGAGAAAAGATCTAAATTGGAGAACAAGGTTGTCAAATGTATCTTTATTGGCTATAGTGCTGGCATAAAAGGATACAAGCTTTGGAATCATGATACAGAGAAGGTTGTATACAGTAGAAGTGTAATCTTTCATGAGCTGAAACCTTCTACCTTGGATCTACAGTTAGAGACAAAGTTAGAAAACAATAAGGATGTAGTTGGAATTCCTCCTACACCAGATAAAGAGGAATTGAAAATTCAAAATGTATCTGAAACTGAGGAGAGCTCAAGCAGTTCTGAAAGTTCTGAAGAAGAAGAACCTCAACCTCAGCAAGTGAGGAGGTCAACCCGTGAAAGAAAATAACCTAATAGGTATGGGTTCTCTTTGATAGATTATACTTGTGCCTATGCTTTTATTTCTAGCGATGAGCCTAGGACTAGAAAGGAGGCATTTAAAATGTCTAATTGAGACTCTTGGTTGGAAGCCATGAACGAAGAAATGGCATCATTAGAAAATAATGACACTTGGAGTTTGGTGCCCGCCTAAAAGGAAGAAAAGATGTGGGTAAAATGGGTATTTAAAAAGAAGATTGGTCCGATGGCGGTGTGGAAAAATATAATGCGAGGTTGGTTATGGAAGGGTTATTCCCGTGTAGAGGGAATTGATTATGGGGAGATTTTTTCTCCTCAGAAGCTAGGACGTCCATTGGATTTCTTTTGTCACTTGCAGTCTTGTATGACTTAGAGGTCGAACAGATGGATGTGAAGACAACATTTCTTCATGGTGATCTTGAAGAAGAAATCGTATGTCCCCTTACTTTGTTGAAAAAGGTAAAGAGAACTGGTTTGCAAGTTAAAGAAGTCTGTATGGGTTAAGCAGTCACCAAGAATGTGGTACCAGAAATTTGATACTTTTGTATTGTCTCTAGGATTTGTGAGATCAAATCTGATCATTGTGTCTATTATAAAGTGAAAGTGATCAAGTTCTTATTATTGCTCTCTATGTTGATGATATGTTGTTCATAGGCAATAGTAAGTTGATGATTTCTGATCTTAAGTCTCGTTGTCTAAATTTGAAATGAAAGATCTTGGTGCAGTAAGGTATATTCTTGGGATGGAGATAATCAGGGACAGGAATAGTAGAAAACTTTGGCTTAGTCAGAGTAAGTATATAAAGACTGTTCTAGAGAGATTTTGCATGAATGATTGCAAGCAGCTAGTTGTTCCAGTCTTGCAGGGAACGAAGCTATCTATTGAAGACTGTCCAAAATCTCCTTCTGAGATGGAGGACATGACCAGTGTACCCTATGCTAGTGTGGTTGGAAGTCTTATGTATGCAATGGTCTGTACAAGGCCAGCCATTGCCCAAGTAGTGGGAATAGTTAGTCGGTTTATGGCTAATCCTGGAAGGACACGTTGGGATGCTATAAAGAGAGTTTTCAGATATTTGAAGGGCACTTCAAATTTTTCTTTGTGTTACCATGGGAACCTGGCTGAATCACAAAGGACTCTCAGTATTCGAGGCTATGTGGATTTTGATTGGGCAGGGGACATTGACAGCAGGAGGTCCACCAGTGGATATACTTTCATGTTGAATGGTGGTGCAGTGAGTTGGATGAGTAAGTGGCAGGCTATAGTTGTTTTATCCACTACATAGGGTGAATACATGGCAGCTACACATGCTTGTAAAGAAGTAGTTTGGTTAAAACATTTGTGTTCTAACATTGGTTTTGATGCAGGGAAAATAACTATTTTTTGTGACAGTCAGAGTGCAATTTGTATGGCAAAGAATCCTACTTTCCATGCCAGGACAAAACATATAGATGTACAGTCCACTTTGTACGAGATATGGTGGAGGATGGAAAGGTCAGTTTGGAAAAAGTTGATACTCTGGAGAATGTTGCAGATGCATTAATGAAGCCAGTGAGCATAGACAAGTTCAGGTGGTGTGCCAGTTTGATGGGCCTTAGTGCCCATGATATTTAGTAGGTTCGTTGTGCCCTAGAGGTGACTGTGTGATCTTCATCAAGTGGGAAATTGTTGGAAATAATGTGCCTCAATCTCACAGGCTGAAACCTTTGAAAGGGCCAAGTCGGTGTGACATCTTTTGCATTTGGCCAACTAGCAGTTTGAATCTTGTTGGACAGTTTAGGTCACTGTGACCTTGCTTCAGTCTCACCAAATGATCCTATTGCTATGACATGTTGTGTTCGGTATGATCTCCTACCAAGTGGAGATCTCTAGCCGACAGGCCATTCATATCGTATATCGGGGAAACCCTTGCCGAAAGGCTTACTTCGGTGTGAAGTCCCAGCGAAAGCTAAAGTCTCGCCGACAACATTTCTATTGAAGCCTTTGGGGAGAGTCTTGGGTGTTCGGTAAGAAGTCTTACCGATAGGAATGTCTCACCAACAATATTCACTCGAGGTAGCACAAGGGTCTCAGGAAGAAGTCTCAGTGATGAAGAGAGGTCTTGCCGATGGGGAAAATCTTGGAGTCATCAGTGTAACACACTTGCTTTGATATGAAGTCTTACCGATGTGTGGTGTCTCGCCGAATGATTTCATCGGTGTAACATGTGTTTTCGATAAGAACTCTCGGTGAAAGTGATAAGTCTTGCCAACTATTATTTGGCGCTCGGTATGTCTTGAGACGTTGATGTGATGTCTCGGTGAAAGCAATAAGTCTCATTGACTGTTGGATGCTTCAGAATAACATGAAGGCTCGGTGGGATGTCTTGGCAAGAGTAGTAAGTCTTGCCGATGGTATAACATTTCGATGTGACTTTGAACATCAGTATAATGTCTCACTGAAGAACGGTATGTCTCGTCAATAGAAATACTGAAGTCGGTGCAACTTGTGATATAGATGTAACCTCTTGCCGATGGAGATGACTCTTGGCGATAACGTGTAATCGGGTCTTGTGGCATCGGGGAGAAACTTCTTGTGTCTCACCGACATGCCAACATAATTGAAGCCTTTTGACCATGTGAAGACTATCCTATGTGGCTTGTAGTCGACCAATCAAAGAAGTCGAATGGGAACCGTTGGAAGACAGTTTGTTGTGGCAGTTCTGAGAGGAAGCTCGACAGACAGGGGCAACATGAATATAGTCTAGAGTAGTAGATGATGTCTGGTTCGATGGATCAACGGATTGCTGTGTGATTGTATGATCAGTGGATGAATTCTATTCTGTGAAGACTGTAATGTGAATGTTCTATAACAAGTTTGTTAATGGTGAATGCTGCTGAAAAATGACATTAGAAAGATAAGTCAGATCTCTATATGTAATCTTTATTACTGTAATACAAAGTGACTTCTCTTGGTGTGGTGGGTTTTTCTCTTGTAAGGGTTTTCCCACGTATACTGGTGTTCATATGTGTTTGTCTATTTCTCTGTTTCAGTAATCTCTTTCATGTGCATCTTAATTGGACTGTAATTGTAAAATTTAAAGGTATCTCTACATTCTTCCTTGAGTTTTTGACGTTAGGAGAGTTGCTTCCGCATCTAGCTTTCCTTACAACTACTGGGGAATAAACATGGTTGATAATGTAAGGCATTCAATAATGAATATGATTGCAGTTAGATTCCATCAATGTTGGACATGTTATTGGATAGAAATGCATTATTATTGATAGAACAGAATATGATAAGGATTGATATGACTGTATTTAGATTTCATCAATGCTAGACATTTTATTTGTTAGAATGCATTATCATTGATATAACATAATCTGATAAGAATTGATATTGATGTATTAATATGGTTACATGTACTTTTGTATTATGATACATTTTCCATAATATAGCTCATTTGATTATATACTCATGTTAAATACTCTCAAAGCATAATGGATGAATATAAATGAATCAATAATAAATATTGTCTACTATGTGCTTGTAACCCTATTAGGAAGGGCAAATCATGAGTGAAGTGGTTTTCCTAAAAACCCCACTTAAGATTTCGCCCCACAGGCTAAAGGCAAGGGTTGGGCCATGGAGGGGTGGGGGTCCCACCTAAGATTCCACTACAGCCATGGAGGGGTGGTAGGCCTTAGGTCACTTTAACTTTATGGTTCCTTTCTTCTAATAGGACAAGTATCTTCTGGGGTGTTTCCATGGATGGAGTATGCAGGTACTAAGTTGATAGGAAAGGAGGGATTGTGATGAACAACCTCTTGAATTTGGCATGAAGGATTTAGGGCAGATCCCCCATGGTACTCCTCTTATGTTTTTCAAACTGCATTTATGATTATGTTTGATTTTGGTACTAAATATTAAAACTAACATATAGATATGTGGACATGGATGTATATAGTGAATGCAGGTATTACCTCAAAGGCCATTGGTTGGGAGTAGAGACCCAAAATCCTTTAAACCTTCAAACATCTTAGAACCGGATAGGTAAGGGACATTACAATGTCTTAATGAAACTTTCCCTCATTCCATTATATTTTGTATCCTCATGATATGCTTGTCTTTTTCCCCATTGCCATGTGATATTTTTTTCCCTTTGTGATCCTTTCAAGGGTATGATCTTGGATGTTCCATTTTATAATTATCAGCATCTTATCCCATCATTACCAAATCCTTAGAAACTTTCTCATTTTGTCCCTTAACCATTTTTCATATGTTTACTAGTGTAGACACTTAAAAATGTCTAATGCATTTTTCTAAATTCATCATTTCCTATCATCATCATTCATCATCCCTTCATCACTATTAATTAAATATTTTTTAATTATTTCATTAATTAATCATTTTCTCTCATCACCTTTGATTAAATAATTATTTAACTAATTAATCATTTTCCCTCATCCACTTTAATTAAATAAATTTAATTATTAATTAATTTCAAATTATTTCTCCACCTCCATAATTAAATAATTTTTAATTATTTAATTAAATCTTGCATTATCATTCCATCCACATAATTAAATATTTTTTTAATTATTTAATTAAATTATGCATTCCTCTCATATCACATAATTAAATAAATTTTAATTATTTAATTGACTAATTATTCCTCCAAAATTAAATAAATTATTTAATTTATTTACTTTTCACATTCCTCTAAAAATAAATAAAATCATTAATTTATTTATTTCCTAATAATAGAAAATCCTATGTTTATTCTTCAAATCTTAAATTTAGAAACCAAAGCTAAATTTAGCGAGTGGATTGAAAATCAACCTTAGTTCACTCTCATACACTCCACTTCATCTATACATGTAGGCTCATGCACGTTCCTCATGATCTCTAAACAATCCTTATTTGTCGATCTCATTTCACATCCTACATTGTTGATCTGATATCCCTTAAAGCTATAAAACATCCATCATTTGATCATTCAATTTCTCCTCAAATTTGTAGCCAAACTATACTTTTTTTTATCACACTTTTTCTTAACAAGGTTATGCTAAGGTTTTATGAGAAATCCACATATCATCATAATATCATAATTTTATACTTTACAATGGAGTAAGGCTAGGCAATTTTCAATCAAGGTAAAGTAGATTAGTTAGATTGATTTATGTTATTACAAATTTCATTTTGATGTGTACATGCTTCATTGAGATTAGGTCTATTTGATCATTAAATTTGGAAAATTATTGTTATTGTTTCCTATTTGCTTGAATTTATTAAGCATCAATTTTAACCTATTCACATTATAGCACACCCAGTGGGACCCATGTCCTTGATTTGACATTCCAATTTAGTTTCTCGAAGTTTTCAAGTGTCAAGTGCAGGACAATGCAATTGAACCCAAAATGGTGCTTTTGATGATAGATCGATACATTTGATTCATAGAATGGTGATATTGATGTTATTTTGGTGCATTTGATATTACAATCCCACATTTGGTTCTTTGTGTTTTCTTTGTTAGCAAGTCCAATCTTTTGCAAAGTGACAAAATTGATAGTACTAAGTCACAATTGACTGTGAATTGGCACATTTGACACACAAAGTGTCACATTTTACAAGTACAGAGACACAATTGAAGGTAAAACGATACTTTTGATAATTAAAGTGACACAATTAATAATTACAATGTCACAATTGATAATTATAGCGACTTTGAAAATTACAATGACGCATCTAATTATATTATTTTAATTTGTCTAACCCTAAGGTTTGATTGAGTTTTTGGAACTAACATATCTTTACAACTTGGAAAACATTGGGAGAAGATTGGTAGAAAACACACTAGTAATGAATCTAATGCAAGGCAAAAAAAAATATCAATTGCTTTGATTTCTAGCATAATTCACACTTTGTTTGGGCTCTAATTAATAAATTTTACATCATGTTTAGTGAAATTTTAATGTGTATTCTCTCTCCTTGCGCTTTATGTGAGCTTGGGGATCAAAATCACTCTTGATTACACATTTCAAGTACACCCAAGGAGTACTAGTAAAGTATGATCTTCTCTTGCACTTAGTGCAAGCCTAAGAATTAGAAACGTTAGTATCTTATTTTTATTTTACAGTAGGAGGCTTGCTTTGGGATTTCATCACCCCAAGGGTGACTTACACCACATTTATCGATGGGTATATTAAGGAGGGAGAACAAAATTTGAACCCCTACATGTGGCCAACACTATTCAAGCAAGCCACAAGACCCTATCGAGACTTGTTGATGAGGAGAAGAGGGGAGATCCCCTTGTCTTGGGTACTATTAAACATGCTCATTATTCTTGAAACCACTATGTACCTTTTTTTTAGAGACCTAAAACTGATGGATATTAATCTAGTTGTGATACAAGGTATAGAATCATGCCTAAAGTTACTCAACATGTACTATCCTAAGGAGAGATAAAACTTCTTTGGAGTTGTAAAAACTTACATGATCCAGGAGGATCCAAAAGACCAAAAAATTTAGTCCCAGAATCTGATGAAGCTAGCATCATCGCATAGAGCTCATTGACATGATCTCGAAGCAACTTGAATCACGTCAAAAGGAGACTGTATGCCTGAGATATGCTCAGTCAAAGTTTGGTCAAAGCAGGTACCAGAGGCCGGTCAGGAAGGCAGAAAAATGATCATCTTGGAATTTGTCAAAATTGGCGTCAAAATGAAGAGCTCATCATCACGATCCCAACACCACTCATTTTGCATCAAACAGAGTCCGTACGTGAAAGTTATGGTTGGTCAAAGATGCACAGAAAAAGGTTGACCAGGGACAGATGATGGCATCAGCATGACATCAGCATAGTGACGTGGTAGTATGACTAGGTGATGTGGCAATCTCGATGCTACACGTGGCATTTGATGATGTCATCATGATGGAGTGGTAGACACAGTTGGCAGGTTGCTGACATGGCAGACACAGTTGGCAAGTTGTTGGCGTGGCAGGTACAGTTGGCAGTTGACTTGGCATGTTGTAACGTGGACCAATTACTTGGCGACACGTGTCATAGATTGGGCGAATAAAATGTTGCCACGTGGCACCCCTTGGAATTCCCCGGGCGGTCGGTTTGTTCATGAAAAATTTGTTGGGTAGAGGGAGTCGAACCCTCATCCTCTTCCCTCCTATTTTCCCTCTCTACTGCTAGACCAAATGATATCCTCGCTACTATAAATGGTGGATTTCTATTTAAAGAATATTAAATTCTATTTAGAGGGTGCGGCGGTTTAAACTGCCAACCTCCCCCTTATCAATCAAGCTTCCTACCATCACGCTAGACCATAAATTTGCAATTTTAATGGCGTCGGTTCTATTTAAAATAGAATCAAAAGCCGATTTCTCCCATAATTAAAATATTAACCCCTAGAATTAGGAACTTAAACCCTTAGAATATTAAAAAATCCCAATTACATGATATGATTAAAGGGCTTAAATTATATTTAAAAGATATGTAAAGATTATTAAGTGATATTTTAAGGGGTTTAAAAAGGTTATTAAGGATTTTAATGGGGATATTTGAAGATTTATTGATGTAAATGGGAGATTTGTAATTCATATGGTGATGAACCATATTGGGAAAATTTTCTATATAAAAAGGGGGAGATTTTGCTCTTGTGAAAAAGAAATTTTCTTTTGGGAAAGGATTTCATGGTGGAGAAATTAAGCATATTGGGAAGGAATTTTGAAGGTGTTGGCAGGAGATTGTGAGAGACTTTGTAATGCAGGTTTTGAGGCTTGAATGATGTAATAAGGAAAATAAGATTGGTGTCATTAATAAAGTGGTTCCTCATTGAGAAGCGGACCCAAAGATGTAGCCCGAACATATGGGTGAACTTTGTTATCAAGTTCCTTATTGTCTCTCTATTCTCTCTTCTTTCTATTCTCTCTCATTCTTTCTAGTTTTAATTCCTACTTTGAATATTAATTACGTCATTTAAGTAATTAGTTTATGTCATTAGGATAAGCAAAGGATTAAGTGAACTCAATTTTTGTAATTTCAAAGGTTAATATACATAACCACACAATTTTGTTTGTGATCAGGGATAAATCTATAATTAGGAGTAAAGTGCAAATTATTTGTAACCCTTTAATTACAGATCATTACAAGGGAAGGATGAAGGTGAGACCTTGTACCATTGGATACCTATTTATTCCCTCTTGAGAGTGGAGCATGCATCAGTACAATCCTACAATATTTTATTTCTTGGGCCCACACTGGTGTGGCACACCCTTATTACTAGCTAGTTTATACTTATTGGTGTGTTTTTATTATGAAGACCTATGAATACCAATCTTACCATTACCTTGGAGTCAGTTGATATATTATCTACTATTTCTATCTCTTTCCAATCAAAACCAATCTAACAACTTGTCAAAATCAATCAACAACTTACAAAATTTCACTTGCAGTCACAAAATTGTGCATCTAATAGCTATTGTGGTGTATCTACTGCTCTAGTGGTGCATTTGATTATCTTGTAGCACATATGATTATATTTTATCACATCTAACTAGCTTGAGTCACATTTGAATGTATATTAGTGCATTTGATCTACAAATTTGCACATTTAACAATGCTTTATTACATCTGATTTGAGACCTGCTAAAATTATTTTGTTAGTCTGAAATAAAATTTTTGCATAGTGACACATTTGACATATTTTGTGTCATATTTTATCTTATTTTTGTGCCTTTGATATCTCGTGTGGCACATCTAATACCTAAAGTTGCACATTTGAAATTTATAGTGATACATTTTGATTGTGCAAACATTTTCTAGAATACTCCATTTTTCAATTTCTAAAATTATTGATCACACAAACCTAGGATTTGAGACCTATAGTGGATCTGACCTAAAACCAACATCCATCATTCAATAGAAAACCAAATTTTCACATCCATTTCACACCATTTTTTTTACTTTTATGGTTACCTATCTTATCTTTGGACAAACAAAATTATCATCAATAGCAAACATCAACCAACCAATAAATAATATTAGTCATAATCTCATCTTTATCTCCCATCTTATCCCTAGTTTAGCTTTTTCATGGAAAATCAAAATTTTCAAGTAGATAGTTGGATTAGCATCAACATTTTTGAGTGAATTAGCTTAGGGGTGTCTTGACTACTTCTAAGCTTATAAACTCACCATCAACCTTTTTGCTTGGACTCATCAATGTAGTATAAGCAAACACCATCATTAGTATTTATCCAAACAGATATCTAGGTTAACTTTGACTTATAGAGGTTTATCTCGCATCAATCAAACAACATCAACATATTGCTTTTTTTCCAAATCTACCCAATGTATCTTCCATGGAGTCCAATTTGAAACAACATTTACATCTCATCACCAACCTTCACTTACATCCATATTTCACAAGGTTATCAAATTTGTATGCCTATTACAAGGTCACAACACAAGAAACTCATGGAGTCTAACCCAAGTGGATCAAATGTCACCACACCCATGGGGGTTATAGAGCCATAGTTTGGAATGTCTCGTCATTTATTCAATCCTAATGAGTACTAAACTCCACAAACCCAACCTCAATATCCTTTGATTATCATAGAAGACATCACAAACAAATTTGAGGAATTTGAGGAATTGACTGAAGAGAAATTCTAGGAAATACAACAAGATCCCGCACTAGCTAGAGTATTAGATGCCCTCATTTCTATGGATCCCAACATAGGCTTTCTTAGACTTGCACAAATGGTGTTAAGCTACCTTCACATTACAACATTTCTACACTTAGGTAACAAGCCCTCACACATGTCATGTCATCTAATATTCCACCAAATGAGAGCATACATATTGATCGATCTATTAAGAAAGCTATACAACATTATTCAATTCCAAACATATCTATTAAACCATATATACCATCTCATGACACGGATTTGATACCATTTTTTAAACAATATGTAAATTTTCTTTACCAAATCACAAGCATAACTAATCAAACAATCACACATATCCCAAATCCACCAAACACAAACATTCTTGATGAATCACCAAACATAACCAATAAAACAACCACAAATATCCCAAATCCACTAATTTCTTCATCTATACAGATAACAAAAAAATTCATGTATCACCACACATAACCAATCAAACAAACACACATATCTTGAATCAACCAATTTCTTCATTTATACCTCCTAGCACAAAAATTCATCACACATCACAACCCAACACATCAAACTACAAAACAATCCTTTCACTACCTAAGCCACCACATCCAATGTGCCTCCCAACATTCCATATGCTACAAAAGCGTCAAACATGACAATGAGTACATATAATCCCAATCATTCGTCTCAACCCACCATTTCACAAATTCCATCACTTAACATTTCAAAACAAGCTTACACATCCAACATCCCCAAAACTTCAAACGTCTCACATTCTTCACAAAAATTTGCATCTAACATATCCACAAACACAGACATTCACAATACCAATGTCAATCCATTCCATTCACTATCCCCACACACACATGTCCCTCAAACTCAAAACTATTCATATAACACCCCCCAAGAACAATTCATTCCATAACAACAATCCATCCCTCAAAATCAAAACTCCTTATACAATTCAAACCACATTCCTCAAACACAAAACATACCTCAACAACAAAGCACTCCCCAACACCAAAGCATCTCATACAACTCATATAACATCCATAAAAACATCTCCCAAAATCAAAATTCTTAAAATAATTCTCCATTCATTCCTTATCATTATTCTAGGTTAAATTAAGCTTGGTTGTTCGAATTTCATTGGATTAGCCTAAAAAACCCTACATAAACTTTATTTTTTGGTGAACTCGATTGATCCTACACAACCTCATCTTGTCTTTTGGATTTCCATATTACATTTCATATTTGATATAATTTTCATTTTCATTTATTTTCAAATTTACCTAGGGTTTAATATTTATGTGTGCATATATTTGATTAGGGGTTTGGTTGAGTTCACCAAATTGGGGGACAAAAAAGTGCCCAAATCAATGATTTTGGCTATATTATGTTATCACATTATTTATAAATAATTATAATGTGATCATGTTTATCTTCTACAAAATATGATTGTTTTTTATAAGATATAAAGCAAGAAAATAGTGAAGAGAGAGATGGAGAGGGGTGGAAGGAGAGATGGAGATAGAGAGAAAGAGAGAGAGAGGGGGGGAAATTGAGAGATATAGATAGAGATATAGACATTGGAGAGAGAGATGGGGAGATAGAGAGGGAAAAATAGAAAGATGGAGGGATCTAAAGAGGGAAGTTCAGGAAGAGGGAGAGATAAAGAGAGAGATTTAAGAGAGAGATTGAGAGAGAGAGATAGAGATGGAGACATAAAGAGAGAGAGAGATATGGAGAGGTATGTAGAGGGATAGAGGGATATATAAATAGGGATACATAAAGAGAGAGGTAGGATTAATAGATAGAGAGGGGGAGAGAAGGGGAGATATAGAGATAGATATCTTGAGGGAGAGAGGGAAAGGAGGGAGAAGATATAGAGGGATCGATAAAGAGAGGGAGCTTGATTTGGAGGAAGGAGAGAGGGGCAGATTGATGGATATAGACAGAGAGAGGTGTTAAGATAGATATCTTGGAGAGATAGAGACCGAGAGATGGAGAGACGTGGAGAGAGAGAGAGAGAGAGGTAGAGGGGTATATTGAGAGATAGATGGGAATATAAATATGGAGAGATAGATAAAGATAGAGAGAGGAGAGAAGAGTGAGAGATAGAGATAGAGAGGAATAGAGGGAGAGATAAATATGTTGAGAATTGTGACTCAAATTTATTGACTCGATTGCTTCCTGGAGCAGTTATGTTTTCCTCTTTCATCGGCCTGAGTTAAGTCGTTGGTTTTCTAGTTTATCTAATTATAGTCACGGGGTTCCAAAGTTTCATAACCTCCCGACTAAGCGACTGTGGAAGGAAGGCTACTTCTTTTGTTGTCAGCTCATCGTGCGTGTTGGGAACTTCGTAACCTCCGCCTTGGGGTTTGGAAGTTCAGTTTTTGAGCAACGGAGCAATCCCTTTGTCGGCAATTCGTGGGTACTAGGAACTTCGTAACCTCCGACATGAGGTTATGGAGTTCGGTTCTCCAGCGATATAGCGACTTGGATGACGACGGGTGTGGGGACCACTTGGAGTTAATATTTAAGTCTTTTTCGTGAGACTTGTTGAGAATATTGTAGATTCCCTTTTGATGCTGCAGAATTTCACAAGCAGTGGATGCCTGTCTTGGTGGAACCCTCACCACGACAAGCAGAATATGAAGGAGTGTTGAAATTTGGAAAGCGATGGTTGGTTTCCAACTACTGACTAATGTGGGACCTGATAGGATGGTGAATCGTGTCAAAGGCCGACAGGTGGCGATGATGTGGAGGACAAATGGCATGTGGGCCCATGTGCTCATTGGAAGGACGATGACTTTGTTGACCTGTCGATGTGTTGATTGTTCGTTGAAGGAACACGAAGAGTTGGAAGAGACTGTTCGTTGTCCGAGACAGGTTGACAGTTGATCTAACTGAAGAAGACGAACTGAACAGTTCTAAGTTAGGATAAAGCTATTATATAGGATCGTTCATGGGTTGGTTGGAAAAAGAGAATACTATCCAAAAGGAGGAGAGAACTCTCTCTCTCTCTCTGTGATTCAATTGTGAAACCTCTCTCTCTATGTGAATCTGCACTGTATACTGTGTGAGAGTATTGTAACAGTGTGAAGGTGTTAATGGATTGAGAGGTTGATCAGAGAAATATAAATAACAAGGGAGAGGGAATTAGAACAGGGTTGCTGCCCGTTTGATTCCAGAATGAAACAAGGTGTAATCTCTGTGAAAAAGGCTATGAGACTGAGATTGTATTGTAACTATATTTGTTGCTGAATAATACAATGGCTCAGATCTTTTGGAGTGTGGGGTTTTTTACCCGAAAGGGTTTTCCCCACGTAAATTTGTGTGTTCTAATCTTTTGTACTATCTTTCATGTTTAATGGTTCTGTTTGTTGAATCTTTTTATGCAAGTTGTTGAAACTGAATTTACATGTGCTTATCTTAGAAGGATTAATGTGGGAATTGAACTGTGTTTGATTCTGCTTGGTGACATAGTTGTACATGTTTTTGAGGCAATCTATTTGAAATTAAAGTTACCGAAAGCACTATTGTTCTTGAAGGTTTCTCTGAGATGACAAAATTTTCCCAACAAGTGGTATCAGAGCCTTCTTTTGGTTGTTGGTTCTGGGTATTTGTCCTATGAATATTTCTTAGTTTGTCAGGCTTGAGGAAATCTAGAGGAATTGGCTGATGTATTGATCCTTTGGTGAGTGGAAGTCTTGTAGTATTCAGAGACAACACGTATTTTGAAGGATGGTGAAGATGGAGTTGGTTATCTTGGCAGCGGTATAACCTTAATGTATGAGGTGGATTTATTTGCTTCTTGGTTGAGTTGCAACAAAGCTTTCATATTGGGTGTCTGTGTGAGAGGCTCCGTGGTGATATGGAGAAGCTTGGGTTGTGTCTCAGTCATGGAAGAGAGTGCTTATGCTGGGTGGTATTTCTTGGTGTTGGAAGGAATTGTATTATGTTAACCTTGAATACTGAAGGCTATGGAGTTAATCATTAGATGGTTTGAAATCTTATGGAATAGCCTATCTCTTTCTCGGATGCATGTGCATATTGATGGTTTTGGAATTGGCTTGAAGGGGGCCTAGATTTCTTGAACTGTTGTTTCCTTTTTTAAGGATGTATTGTACTTGCATGTTTTATGTGGTTTTGCAGGTTTTACACATCAAGCAAAACTTGTGATTATGTGGAGTTGTTAAACTATTTTCTAGACCCTAGCTTTTGGGGCGTTGCTGGATGAGATGGTTGCAGTTCTGCATGCATGCTTCGGCATGGTATGAGGAGGTGAGATTCTTTCTCTGTATGAGAGTGTTGGTATGTGATTTGTCACTCAAGATTCTTGTGGTGTTGCTTGTGGATTCCTTGACTATGGTGCTCGTTGTGGACATGTTTGGAAAATTGGATTTGGTCATGATCTGGTGTTGGAATCTTGGTGTCTACATGGTTATCTTCTTTGATATCTCAGTTTATGATTACTAATGTGATGATGGGTTTGCACATTCGATGGAATTGATCTTCGAGTTATGTGGTTGGTGGTTTAGCTACCCATTGGCTGCAATGAGATAACTCGAATGTGGACTGTCTATATCCACGAGGTTGATGCAATGTTGGTGCAGATCTATTAGTTGGCCTTGTCTGTGGTCACTTGTGCATTGGTGTGGTTGCTTTGGGATGAGAAGATGGATGGTGTTGAGTGGCTGAATAGTCGGTTATAGGGACCTATAGCATGTTGTATCACGATGTCATGGACAACTTGGATACATTGCTTTGTGTAAGCTTTTGATAGTGATGGTAATCTCTACTTACTTTGGAGATCTTGGTGCCACTTGATGGCCATGTTTTTGTGTGGACCTGAAGGATTTTCATATTAGAAGATGTTGGGTCATGATGCTCAAGAAGCTCAATTGTCACGATTCAGTGGGAGCTTTAGCAATGACTCTGGATTCATCACTTGGTGGTGAATGTTTTTTTTTTCTTTAGTGTTGCAGATGTTATCAAGAGGAGCTCTTTGATCCTGTTGTTGCAGAAGGGTTCTTTCGCATTTGCATGGACACTATTTGAAGATGTGCAACATCTTGGAACCATGGAGGACGACTGGATTCTTTGGCTAATGTGTTGGTGGTGTTGGACAGGTGATGTTGGTTTTGAGTTTGTTTGCTTTATGTCATGGTATACTCTTGCTTATGAACTGGAGTTTTGACATTGTGCATGGCACTTGAGACCATGGTGAAGTCACTTAGAGCATGGTATCTCCAAAGGGGGATGTGTAGATCATGGTGTCATGATAAGTTCCTGTTTCAGATGTTTGGAGCTTTGATAGTGGTCTAGTTTTTCTCTGTGTTTTGAGTACATTGGTTATATGCTTGAGAACTTCATGTTAACTGTAGTAATGCAGTTTGGAGTTCAGCATGGAATGATCGTTTGCTAGTGCTCATGGATAAATGGAGAATAAGGTGAGGTTGTAATTCTCCTGAGATGAGAAAGGTATTGATTACAGTTGAAAGTCTGAGTACCCTACACCTTGGTTGAATGCGAGTTCAATAGAGACAAATGAGGAGATTTCTCTTGGATGAGTCATGATGGCTTGTAATCTTGGAGGAGCATTCTCTTTTCCCACTCTTGGTCTACTCGGCAGTTTATCTGAGAGGTATTTTCCCATTATATCTTTCAGGTGTGTTTTATGCTTTCTTTCATGATATGGATCTTGAATTGTTGTTAAATGGTTCTGGAGGATTCATAGTGGAAGGTGAACATCTCCTTGAGCTTTTGTGTTATATCATTTATTGATAAGAACGGGTAGGAGATAGTTATATGGGCTGATTTCCTGAAATGGGAAATGAAATAGTTTGGTCTTCTTTGAGAGACTTACATCCATGTTTGTTTACATGTTATATTTGTTATGCTTGATCTTGGTGATTGAACAGTTGGATGTTGTTATGGCATCTCTTTGGGATGGGAAGGAGATCATACTTAACACAGCTTGCTGTTAGAAGTGAATGTAGGAGGATGTTCTACAGGTATATGTTGTGCAGAGTTTTCTCTCTTTGGTCTTGGTGGTCTTCCTGATGTTGGATTTCACATTACATTGGTTTGAGGTTTAGTCAGAGCTGTAGTGATCACTAGCTTGTGGTCATGTGCTTTCACTCATGATTCATGGGAGATGACATGGAGGTTCTTAATCTTTTTCCTTTGTTGGGTGTGGAGAACTTGGGAGAGCTGTGAAGACTTGTGATGAGAGTTGTTTCTTGCAAGTTATTAATTTGCAGGTTGTGCATATCATTGTGGATGTTCCTTGGTACTACATGGTAACAGTTCTATGTGCTGCTATTGGTAAATTTGCTATGCCATTGATCTTTTAGATTTGGCATTACCCATGCAGTGGGAGTTCCTGAATGTGTTTTTTCTTCTTCGACTAGTTGGCACATGGAGCTTTCTTTTGGAGTACATGGGTTGGTTATGTTGGTGGCATGAGTTTACTAATGTGTATACCCTTGAGGTATGGTTGATTGGATGTTCTAGCACTTGTTGTGGGTGTTATTTTCAGTCACGTGGGTTTATCAGTTGGATGGAAGCAGTCAGGATGATTGTTGTTCTAGCTAATGTTCTATCTTGTTTTCTGGAGTGATGGCAGTTTCTTGTTGATGATATTACTGGGATCCTTTGCTTGTGTTCGTTGGACTGGTGCTTATTCACCTTGGCTTTTACCTTTCTTCCATAAGTGGCATGTTGGAAGATGATAGGAATTTTTTGCCTGAATGGTGGACATCTTGGATGTTGGTGTAGAATTCTTGATGGAGCATGAGAGCATGTTTGAAATCTATGTGGTTTCATGGAAGACTGTGATTGGTTGCAATGTTGGACAGTTAGTTGCAATTGGATACTTGATTTTGTTGCAAATTTTTTGGTAGACTGTTATCTGTGGAAACTTGTTGATTGGGTGTCCTAAATGTTGTTGATTAGAGACATGAACAAAATAGGGCTTTGAAGCTGATGTTGGGTTGCTTTTGTTTAGCTCATGAGCACAGCGGAGTCATGGTTGTGTTGGTGACTTTGTCGTTTGTAGGATCTAATGCTTGTTTTCTTGAGACTAATGCATATATGCCTTGGCTCGTTCCTTTTCCTGTGGTAGATGCCTGGAACTGTTGCCTGAGTTGGTGGACATCTTGGATGTCGTTGCAGGTGTCTTGGTTGGAGCACGAAAGCATTGTTTAAGATTTTGTGTTTGCGTTGGAAGAAGCCAGTAAGTTCTTCGTCAAGTGGGAGAATGTTGAGAATTGTGACTCAAATTTACTGGCTTGATTGCTTCCTGGAGTAGTTTTGTTTTCCTCCTTCATCGGCCTGAGTTAAGTCGCCGGTTTTCTAGTTTATCTAACTATAGTCGCGGCATTCCAAAGTTTCATAACCTCCCAACTTAGCGACTGTGGAAGGAAGGCTACTTCTTTTGTTGTCGGCTCATTGTGGGTTTTGGGAACTTCGTAACCTCCGTCTTGGGGTTTGGAAGTTCATTTTTTGAGCAACGAAGCAATCCCTTTGTCGGAAATTCGTGGGTACTGGGAACTTCGTAACCTCTGACATGAGGTTTTGGAGTTCGGTTCTCCAGCAATATAGCGACTTGGATGTCAACGAATGTGGGGACCACTTGGAGTTAATATTTAAGTCTTTTTCATGAGACTTGTTGAGAATATTGTAGATTCCCTTTTGATGCTACAGAATTGCACAAGCAGTGGACACGTGTCTTGGTGGACCCCTCACCACAGAAAGTGGAATATGAAGGAGTGTTGACATTTGGAAAGCGATGGTTGGTTTCCAACTACCGACTGATGTGGGACCCGATAGGATGGTGAATCGTGTCAAAGGCTGACAAGTGGTGATGATGTGGAGGACAGATGGCATGTGGGCCCATGTGCTCATTGGAAGGACGATGACTTTGTTGACCTGCCGATGTGTCAATTGTTCATTGAAGGAACACGATGAGTTGGAAGAGATTGTTCGTTGTCCGAGACAGGTTGACGGTTGATCTAACTGAAGAAGACGAACTGAATGGTTTTGAGTTAGGATAAAGTTGTTATACAGGATCGTTTGTGGGTTGGTTGGAAAAAGAGAATACTATCCAAAAGGAGGAGAGAACTCTCTCTTTGTGATTCGATTGTGAAACCTCTCTCTCTATGTGAATCTGCATTGTATACTGTGTGAGAGTATTGTAACAGTGCGAAGGTTGTAATGGATTGAGAGGTTGATTAGAGAGATATAAATAAAAAGGGAGAGGGAATTAGAACAGGGTTGTTGCCCGTTTGACTCCAGAATGAAACAAGGTGTAATCTCTGTGAAAAAGGCTATGAGCCTAAGATTGTATTGTAACTCTATTTGTTTTTGAATAATACAATGGATCGAATCTTTTGGAGTGTGGGGTTTTTTACCCGAAAGGGTTTTCCCCACGTAAATCTGTGTGTTCTAATCTTTTGTACTATCTTTCATGTTTAATGGTTCTGTTTGTTGAATCTGTTTATTCAAGTTATTGAAACTAAATTTACATGTACTTATCTCAGAAGGATTAATGTGGGAATTGAACTGTGTCTGATTCTGCGTTGTGACATAGTTGTACGTGTTTTTGAGGCAATCTATTTGAAATTAAAGTTATCGAAAGCACTACTGTTCTTGGAGGTTTCTCTAAGATGACAATTTTTTTCCCAACAAAATAGAGAGGTAGATGTTGTGTCATGCACCCACACCCCATTTTGATAAGGAAAAATAGGGAGCCCCTTTTTTATGAATTATTTTTCTTTTTCTTGAGTGATTTATCTTTTATTTGCCTTTTCCTTTTGACCTACCAAAATTATTTTGTTTTGCATCCTAGCATGATAGTAGAAGCATCCGTGAAACCCTAATGTTTTCCTTTTGGTCTCTCCTTGCATGCCTTAATGCTTATCCAGTTTTCAATTTTTTTCATCCTAGAATGACTATAAAGAATCGTCTCATATCTTGATTCCCCATGGCTAGCATCAGGTGAATGTGTCACTTTTTCAAACTTTCATAGTTCATTATGTTGGCATTTTGATAGGTGAACCTCTGACACCTTTATCTCCAACATGGAATGTGGTGTATCCTCTACCTACCCTCAAATTCACATTTATTATAGTACTTCACATTTATGGCAATTTTGACATGTGTGCATGAGAGAAAATTTATTGTTGTTTTCCTTAATTTTTGTTCAATTTTCTTTGTTTCCTTGGCCTCCTTGGTGCTCTAGCTATTTCCCTCTATCTATGAACCCCTCGTCATAAGCACGGACATTACTAGTATGCCCCTGGTTTATCGATCGCTTGTGTTCTAGTGTTCTGTTCATGTGTCTTAGTTGATTATGTAATGTTCAGTTTTCTCCCTCTTGTGTTTACGAAGTAGGTCTCCTAGGCCCTTTGTACATGTATGACATCTATATTTATTTGTTTGAGGTGGGTTTCATTTTTATTAGTATGTGTTTCCTTATGTCTCATTTGTGTGCACTATATGGATTCAACAATGGTTTTTTCTTTTACTTCCTTTTTTTTAGTTTTGTTTCATTTATCATTTTCATTTTTGTTCTTTTTCCTCTTTTATTTTCATTTTTTTCCTTGGTTGAATCCATTTTTTTGTCGACACACTTTTTGAGATTTTTTGTGATAACGTCGCAACAACTTGTCAAGTCATCAGGCCTTTTAATATTTTCATGTCATTTTTGTATGATGTTTAGTGTTACCCCAATCCTTGATCTTTGACATCCTTCATTCATTAAACTCTTTCAAAGTTATTTGATCAAGCCTCCCTTGTCAGACTTTCCTTTGTGGGAATACTAATAGGTTCAAATAATAGCTCATTTTTTGTTGTTTTTATACATATTTTGAGATACTTTTAGATAAACTTTCCAAAGAATGCTCCTATATTATACTACCCTTTCATATCTATTATGCAGACTTGAACCTTAAATATAATGATGGAATTATGGTTATAATATACTAGTATTGTATGATTTATATGAAGATATGTATGGAATGTTGATGGAATGTTATATTTTGATTATGATAGTTATCCTTGTGTACATGCTTTGCAAAATTAACTTGTTTGTAGCTAAAGATGAACCGTGGCACGCAACAATCGCGGGATGAACCCGTAGCAAAAGGAATGTTGGAAACCAAAATAGGGGAGCTCCAAGTTAAGATGAATGTGATGGTTGAACATGTGTTATTATAACTAGTTAATAAACACTGAAGAAGAGGTCTCCTTTACTTATGGGATTTTGACAAATGGTTATATGTTTACATGCAATTATGTTTTGATAGAGTTTTATTCCTATTAGGATTCCTTTTCCTTTTAGTTATAGGTTGGATAAATTAGTCTTAACTCTATGCTCTAAATATTTGGGAGTGGAGTTAATGATTTCAATTAAGTTGTTGTTTTGAATAAGATTCCCTCAAGCTTGTATTTAGATGTTGGTTGAATCCGTAGGATAGTTAGTTGGTTTTTCAATTTTATGTTATCAAATACCTTTTAGTTTCAAGACATGAAGAATATTCAAAATGATTGAGTACAATCTGTAAAAGAGTATTTTGTAATCTTTCATGACATGCAATGAATGGAGTTAATATCATGGGATGCGTAGAATTTGTTAGCTAGATTTGGGTTTAGTTAAAGTGAGAATAGCCACTTGAGCAGGCCACTCAAGGTATGGTTCCTCACTTCATTTTCCAGTTATTCATTTTTGTTTAATAGTTGTTATTTGTTTATCACTACTTCATGAATCATATGCAAGTTAACTAGAATCTCATATCTTGCTTATTGTTAAGGAATGCTTATGAATATGCATGCAATGGTTAACCAATAGTACTCTGGAGGTTAATTTAATTGAGTCATTAGTTTTTATCAATTTTGAGTTATTATAGCATCATTTCATTAGTAATAGTTCAGTTACAGTCCTTGTTGTAGGTACTCGTAGTCACTAGTTCTAGTTATGTCTTTTATTGTTTTGTAATTTTGTGAGTTTCCAACAAGTAGAATAACTTGAGTAGGGTAGCTTAAGTAGTTTTGATTCCTTGAAGGAATATATAATGTTGCACCATCACAAGCTTACAAAGCTTGGGTTGACAATTTAATGTAGTCTTGAGCAATGTTGAGTGAACTATTCAGTTAGTTAAACCTTTGAATTGTGTAGGTTCTACCAAGCTTATAATACATTAGCTTAGACTCTACATTTTTGGCACTGTTGTCAGGGATGGTGCTATCTTCATAGTCTTGTTTTCATAGCTTTCATAGTTTACTTTTGTTTCCAAGATTAGGATTGTTAGCCTTAATATCTCTCCAACACCAGAGATACACTAACATTGTGTAGGACCGCTATGTTATAAGCTATATTACATATATGCAGAGGCAAAGAGATCCCTTGGGTAGATTCATTCCCTCTACATGCCAAGCAACTATATCAAAAGTTGGTGAATCAAGTACTCAGAGTGAAGGTCATACTGAAGAAGAAATTTCCTTATCACCAACATCTAGTACACCTACAGAAGGAACATATCGCACCATGGGGGATGTAGTGGATGATGATCCTGAACATGCAACATTTGAGTTCCCTATCATAACCAGGAAAGGGCTACAGTGTTGAAGAACATTCCTCCTTTGGCCTTACCAGTCTTCTATGGGTTAATGATTAAGGACCCAGATACATTTATCTTTGAGTTTGATGTCTTGTGCCAAATTTATGATTATACTAATGATGCCCATAGGCTCAAACTCTTCCCTGCAACTCTTAAGGATGCAGCCTTAAGGTGGTTCATGGGATTAGGAAGGGATGTTGTTCTTGATTGGGACACCATGAAGACATTGTTCCTAGAAAATTATCAAGACTATTATAGGGGATCTGACAGGAGGAAAGATGACATTTCAGAATGTCACAAAAGGATGATGAGCCCTTAGAAGATTATGTGGAGATATTTTAGTTTGCTTTGAAGAAAAACCCCCAAAACAAGTTGTCAGAAGGGTCCCTCAAGTTAGTCTTCTTGAGGGGGGTCAATGACGACTACACGGATGCCTTGAACCTGATTGGAAAATGAGATATTTCACAGATACCATTTTCAAAAATTTGTAAGATCTGCAAGAATTATTCCAGAACCTACACAAAAAGGCCAAGAGGAGATAGGGAATCCACTATTGGTAAATCATCTTCAAGGGTTTCAAAGATTGAGTTAAGAAATCTGTTGTCCAACATGAAGGACCTGGCATTATTAGCCATTTGGAAACTTAGTTGGATACTATCCACATTAAGAAGAAGTAGGAGGAAGTTGAGGCTATGCTCACTGAATATTGTCCAAGTTGTAAGCAAAGAAAAGCAAATTGCAAATGCAAAAGAGTAGCTAGTATCTAGCAAGATAAAGTTGAGAAACTTGATTTTTAGTCAATTGAAGGAGATGATGGACAAATCTTCTATATAGAACAAAGGAGGCTATGGCAGAAAATACAAGGTATGCAACAAGACCCCCTTAGCTTTAATTCATCCTTTCCTATTGGGAATCAAAAAATTTCTACTTGGAACTCTCAGCCCTAGCAAGCAACCCAAAACTAGTGGCAGAATCCTCAACAATGGCCACAAGCTCAACCAAATTAGAACTAGCATCCAAACCCTTGGCCACAACAAAAATTTTAGGGTTTCAATTATAATCCACAATGGCCAACCCAGCAGAATCAGTGACAACCTCAATGGTAAAAAGGCCAGCAATGGAAGCAGCCAAATATGAATTATCAACAACCTATGCTCCCTCCTCCACCACAACAACAAGCTTTAATGACTCCGTCAAATCCTACATCCCAACCACCCAAGCAACCACAAGTACCTACCCAACCTACACCTAACCCTAACACTAAGCATGTTCAACAGGCTTCTACTAACGAAGCTATCTAATACCCCACTTATGGGGTAGAGGTGAGTGATGTCCACCTCAAATCAAGAAAACAACTTGCTAGACCTTCATCCCCTCAAATTGTAGAGATGGAGGATGAGGAACCTATAGTTGAAGCCTCAAAAAAATCACCTTTGAAACCTGATTCAAATCAGGTACACCAAACTACCTCAAGTCCCAAGCCACCTTTTCCTGAACTTCTAGCTATTCAAAAGCATCACACATAGCTAAGACAAATCTCTTAGGTCAATTGAAATATGTGAGCATCAAGATTCCACTTATCCAAGCTATCAAATACATCCCTATCTATATAAAACTGTAAGGGATCTATGTCTTAAGAAACCAGGCAGAAAAAAAGAAAAGATCCTCAGATGGTCCATGTTTTGGGAAATCTTGCAGATATCATTTTAAGGAACATTATTGTCTAGCAGCAATCAATGTCATGAAAAAAGAAACAATGCAGTTACTTCAGTTAGTCAACCTCAGTCTCACACAAACAGTTCTATAGCTAGTTGATAGATCAACGGTCAAGCCTGAGGGAATTATTGAAGACCTAGTCATTGCATTAAATTCTTGAGAATATCCTGCATACTTTTTAGTGCTACAACCAAAATTTAATCTTGCAAGTTACCCACTCATCCTAGGAAGACCTTAGTTAGCTACAGTTGATGCATTTATAGGTTGTAGGTTTGGAAAAATGATAATATCCAATGGGATAGTCACTAAGAACTTGGTTCTTTATCCACCTTCCCAACCTTATGTTGACCTTGAGCAAACTATTTGGCCCAATTTGGATGAGGAAGATACCTATTCTCTGTAGAAACTAATGACTAGAGCGTAGCCCCTTATTGGATGACTGATATGAAGATGAAATTATTTCCCACATAATCCAAAATGACTATGGAAGGAGCCCGCAACAACAAGACTACCTCATATGCCTACAAGACCCCTTGTAAAGTATTATACCCACCAATTCTACAAAAGAAATATCTTAGATATTTCATTCATTACTACCTCAACAATGTGTACCTATTATACCAAGCCTTGATCTATCATCTATCCAAGAATCATCCAAGGAATTGGAAATCATGCCAAGAAGGAAATTAAATATCAATAATGCCTTAATAGAAGAGCAGCAGAACTCTCTGCAAATAGTGTTGCAGGCACACTCAACAGCATATGCATGGGATTACCATGATATGAAAGGCATAGATCCTGATTTATGTATGCACATGATTTATATTAATGATGGTTATAGACCCATTCAACAACCACAAAGATGTATGAATCCTGCCTTGAGGGAGATAGTGAAAGTTGAAGTACAAAAGCTCCTTGATGCAAGTTTTATCTATCCAATATTAGATAGTGAATGGGTCTCACCTTTGGTAATTTTTCCCAAGAAAGGTGGGAAATGGAGAGTTTGTGTAGACTATAGGGAATTGAATACAACAACCAGGAAAGACCACTTTCCTCTTCCCTTCATAGATCAAGTACTTGATTCTCTAGCTGGGAAGTACTTTTCTTTCTTGATGGTTTTAGTGGTTATAACCAGATTAAAATTACTCCAAAGGATTAGGACAAAACTACATTCACCTATCCTTGGGTAACGTATGCTTACTATATTCTTCCCTTTGGCTTATGCAATGCTCCAGCTACCTTTCAAAGAGTAGTAATCAGCATATTTTTTTATTATGCACATGACTATATGGAGATATATGTGGATGACTTCACTTCTTATGGTGAAAGTTATGAGGAAGCTCTCAATAATCTGAAAAAGGTTTTGAAATATTGTAAAGAACACAACTTGTCCCTCGACATTGAAAAGTGTTTCATGATGATGACATAAGGGATTGTGTTGGGACACTTTATATCCAATGCAGCAATTTAGGTTGATCCACACAAAATAGAGATGATATCTACCTTACCTGTTCCTCAAAAACAAAGAGATATCAAGAGCTTTCTTTGCAATGTAGGCTACTACAGGAAGTTTATAAAATATTTTAGTAAGATTGTTGCACCATTATTTATTTTGTTGAGTAAGGACATTGAATTTGAATGGACATCAGAGTGTCAAGACTCCTTTGAAGAACTAAAGAAAGCTCTTACTCAAGCACCAGTATTGAGAGGTCCTAATTGGACTCTTCCTTTTCACATACATACAAATGCTTCAGATTTTTCCATTGGAGTAGTTTTTGGGTTAGAATGAAGGCAATAAAGATTATGCAATTTACTATATCAGCAAGAATCTTCAAGGAATAGAGTTGAACTATACTGTAATAGAAAAAGAGATGCTTGCTGTAGTATATGCAATTAATAAATTCAGGCACTATATTATTGGATATTCAGTCTTTGTCCATACAAACCACACAACAATCAGGTATTTGATGAACAAGCCAGTAGTTGGAGGTAGATTGGTAAGATGGCTACTTCTCTTATAGGAATTTGACTTTAATAGTAGAAAAACCTGGTAAGGAAAATGTAGTGGCAGATTTCCTGTCAAGATTGCCAACACAATCAACTGAAGGAGTGGTGGATGATTCATTCCCAGATGAACACTTATTTTCTCTACAAGTACAAGTACCTTGGTATGCAAATATTGCCAGTTATTTGGTCATAAGGTAGATTCCACCACACTTTTCTCAAAGCAAGAAGAGACAGTTGGTTCATAAATGTTTCCCATACTCTTGGGTATCTGGTTATCTGTTTTATACTGGCCCAGATAACATCATGAGAAGGTGTATTAGGGAGGATGATATCTTTGACATCATGAAGGCATGCCATGATGAGCCATGTGGAGGTCATTTTGTAGCAAAAAGAATAGCCTTTAAGATCCTCACAACTGGCTATTGTTGGCCAACTTTACATAAAGATTTAGTTAAATACACACAGATCCGTGATAGGATTCAAAGAATGGGAAGACCAACCAAGAGTGATGAGATTCCCTTACAACCTCAGTTGACATTGACAACTTTTGACAAATGGGGTTTAGGCTTCATTGGACCAATCTTGCCTACATCCAATAACAAGGAATACATCCTTATCTACACTGATTACTTGACTAAATGGGTGGAAGTAAAGGATTTACAATTTGGAGGAAGTAAAGGCCTTACAATTTTCTAGAGATGGTAATGTGGCTAAGTTCTTATATGAATGTATCTTTACTAGCTATGGAGTACCTAGAGAAATAGTCACTGATCAATGCCCACAATTTACTTTTGATCTAATCACCAAGCTGGTTGAAGAATGCCAAATTAGACAAAAGAAATCAACACCCAACCACCCTCAGGCTAATGGTCAGGTGGAAGTCACTAATAGGGAGATTGAAAGTATTCTCACCAAGACAATGTAGTTGCATAGGAAAGATTGGGTTTCAAGATTACCTGAAGCAGTATGGGCTTACAGAACAACTTGGAAAACCACCATTAGATTCACACCTTATGAGTCAGTCTATGGTAAGACAACAGTCCTTCCTATTGAATTTGAATATAAAACACTAAGGACAACAATAGAACTGGAAATGGATTTAACAGAAGTTCAAAAGGAAAGGTTGCATACTTTAAATGGATTGGATGAGATAAGAATGGAAGCAATCCATCACATAGAGATAGTTCAACAACAAAGAATGAAGTGGCATGATCAATACATCAAAACCAAGGAGTTCACTGTGAGGGACTAGGAACTATTATATGATTCATGGTATAAGGACTTCAAAGGAAAATTCCAGTCCAGATGGTTGGGCCCCTATGAAATTAGTCAAGTTTATCCTAATGGGGTAGTCCATTTACATACCATTGATGCAGTCAAGTTTTTACTTCTATTAAATGACCATAGACTGAAGTTATATAAGAATCCATTGCAAAAGGATGATTTCATATTTTCATTGTTTCAACAATATGGTGCTCATAGTGAACTGAATACAAAATCTGGCACATAGAGTGATACTTCAACAACACGTGATCTACCAAGCACTTCTAGTGACCCAGAGATTGAGCTACACAACTCAATCCCTGAGCTCACTCAGCATTAATTTTTCATCTTTTCTCACAAGCACACACTGCATGTTATAATATTGTTCAAAATATCTTTAGAGGGGCATGTTTATCAATATTCACAAAGGATCCTGATGTTGTAGGGACCTGTAGCTTAATGTTGTCACTGTTCAGAATGGGCCCTGACATTGCAGGTACCCATAGCATCGTTTGGCAGCTAAAAAGAAAATTCAAATTAGTTGGTGCCATATTTACTGCAAGTTAATACACATTCATCTCACCATATCCACATGTAATATCCATCATTTCATAATAAGTACTCGCGGTATAATTCTTTTGCTTCCTACTCACATTTCAAATACTCAAGCTATCAAATTGCTAGCTCATAGCCGTACTACTCATCCCATCATTTGCATTCACTGCCCACTATTCATTACCTTGCAATTAATATATGTCACATCGAATCAACAAACAGGTATATTCTTTCCAGTTTCCACACGCGGCGGATGGTTATTTGTTCAAGACAGTACTTCAGGTACACTATCATGATTATTATAGTCTTCTTTAAACATTCATTATATTTTCATATTACTCCCTGCATGTGAAATATTATATCACTAATTACCATCATTTCCTATTAAAACAACCTCCAAATCACAAACGTGAAGTGGGATCACTTCACCAATTAAGTTGGGGGAGGGTACAACCTAGTTAGTCTTTTCATCAGTATTTTCCACATCTGCCACCTAAATTAAAATCAATGGATGGAAATGACATGCAAAACCTTCTAAGTTATATCTCATTTTTTTCTACCATTTCCAAATTGCTAAATTTTATACCCTGAGAACTTGAGCTTGAGTTTGAACCAGAGTCAAGAGCCAAACTTAGAACCTATTCATGAGCTCGAATTAAGTTGGTACTAAGAAGGGAAATTTGTAGTATGGTATGCCAGTAGAGATATATGAGGAAACAAAAGGGAAGTGAAGCGTTTTAAAGATGGTATAGAAGATTGAACAAAAATTTCAAAGCTAAATTGAGTACATTGATCAGGAAAGGTAAGCCATAATGGTAGGTGATGTCATAAGAAGGGAGTCAGCAACTCATCAGCAAATTCTGGAGGATGCAATGATGTTACCCATTTTCACCAGGGTTGACTAGCTTGACTACTTCTTGAAGTTAACAAAATTTAGTGATGACATGACAAGAAGGTTTGCATTTACTCTTCAATATGATGAAGCTATGGTAAAATTATTTTTAGTAGACGCATCTGATACTGCCATTGCATAGGTTACTAGGTTACTAAGAATAGGGGTAGAATTTCCAACACGAGCCAACGCAGTTGCAGCCAAGGAAGAATTCTATATACGAGGAGAGGAATTAGACTCCTCATCACAAGGTACGAAGAGACTTTCCCTCCCATGGTTATGGGAAAATTGTGCCTCTTACATTATTAGATACATCACCTGTGATGGTAGGTAGAACCTTTTGTATATGGTTCATTTTAAATTACTTGGTCATCTCATGCATAATAGGTTAGTGAATGTACCAAACTTTTTGTACAATTTGCTGAAATAGATGGCCTCAGAATACTAAAGAAAACAAATTGATACCTCTCTATCTCATCACTGTTTGATTACCTTACTAATAAAGAGGAGTTTAAGGATTCAATACCCACAAGTGAGGTGGGAAGATTTCAAGAAAGAGGAGTGCACAGATATTAACATTTTTTTGGATGCACATGTAGTACCTGAGGATGCAAAACCCTAAAATGAGTCTAAAGAGGAAAACCCCCATGTCTCACCTGTGGCTTCGCCTACCCGTAGCCAAGGTGAGCATGAGGGACCTAAAGAACCTAAATCTAGGCCACCTATAATTGAGGAATTACCTTTTTCTTCAAGGTCACAGAAATCTAAGAGTCGGAGAGTCAATGCATCCACCTCCTCTACACCCTCTAAACTAGAAGAAAGGGAGGATACTCCAAATAAAAAGAGGGATACTCAAAAGAAGAGAGAGGATGATACAAAATAGAACAAGGAGGATGTTCTTAAGCAGAAGAATCTTGAGTGTTCAAAAGGGAAAGAAGAAAAATGAGAAAGAAATACTCACACCTAGACACTTTGGCAAATTGAGGAAACAAGGTTCCACAAAGGGAAAATATAGGGGAACCTGAAGGAAAAGAGATGAGTAAGGAACAACCTCAAGGAGGACAACATCAACAAGAATAACATCAGGAAAATGTTATGATTGTAGAAATTGACTCTGAAGAAAAAGGGGATGTTCCTAATAATGTGAATATACCAACGAAAAGGAGAAGATATGTGGTGACAACTTCTGATTCTAAATAAGAAGATATATTTATTGCCAAGAAGTTATGGATAGAAACCCTAGATAGTCTCATTCATGGAGATTATGAAGAAGGTAATGAGTAGTTTGAAGATACAGAGGAGGTTTATATTGAAGAAAGAGATGTAAGAAAAGAACTCCAAGAGGCATTGGATAGGATTAAACAGTTGGAGGTGTTGGTGCAAAATTATGAGCAGAAGGATAAGGAAAGAGAAGCAAAAATGCAAGAGATGGAGGAGAAATTGCAGTTGTATGGTCATGGCACTAAGCTAGATTTGCTAGCATAGTTGGTTGTTACCAAGACAGGGGACAAGGTACTAGCAATGCCAGATGATAAGCCCCTTCCTATCAAAACTCCTGATTACCACACAACCTTCTCACTTGGCTACCAATTATGGGAAGTGACTAATGAGCTTGCACGGGAAAAATAGAAATGGAAAAAAGAAAAGGAAGAATATGAAAGGGAATTGGATAAAAGATACATGGAATTGAACAAATCAACAGTTCAGTTAGAGGAAATAGCAGATAAGGTTGCACAAATTGTTAGATGTAGGCCTCCACTGAGAACATATGCATTGTTTTTACAGGAAAGGTTTTTATATTTTCAATTTAGTAGATTAGTTAGCAAACATTTTGTTGGTATGAGTAGAACTTCTAAGTTTCTTGAAAAAAAATTTGCTTCCACACTTGAATAACAGGATCAATTGTGTGAGTTTTATTTGCGCAACTATGTGATATCTGATGAGACAGAATGGAACCCTCTAATTTTTGTGGGAGACCTTCATATCATAGCACTTGCCTCCTATTATAGAAATGAGAAACTTAGGGGTGAGATCATTGAGGAGTATGAGGAGAAAGAGAAATCCATTGTACTTCCCATAAGAAAAGAGACTAAAAATCTAGATGCAGTGATTGAAGAATAGATGAAACTCCTCAAACATAAGGGTGTGGGTAAGAAAACCATGAAACTCAGGAAGGAAGATTATGAGAGAATGTAGATGTTAGATGTGGTTATCGGACAACAGTGTTACAAGCATGTACATAATAGATGGAATAATTTAACACCTTAATTACAGAAGAAAGAACCACATTTTGTGTATAATTTCACTGCTATGCTTCAGAGGGTACACAAATATATAGCAATTGGTGTCAACAAAGGAGTTTATTGGGTACTACTCACCTTTCATCCACCTATTCTCCTGTATCCAGTCCCACATTGGACTGGGGAGAAAGGTGATGAATGTGAGAAAGCAAGAATTATCAGGATGAGGCAACTTTCAGAATACCAAGGGTTCTATTTGAAATAGATTCAGGGGGTTAATGCAGTTATAAACCTGAGACAGATTGCTTTGTAGTACAACCAATATCCCTAGTGTTTTTCTTGGGGACAAGCAAAAGGGTAGTTGGGGGGAGATGATAGGTCCAGATAATAGCTCATTTATGTTGTTTTTATACATATTTTGAGATACTTTTAGATAAACTTTCCAGGCAATGCTCCTACATTATACTACCCTTTCATGTCTATTATGCAGATTTGAACCTGGAATATAATGATGGAATTATGGTTATAATATACTAGTATTGTATGATTTATATGAAGATATGTATGGAATGTTGATGGAATGTTATGTTTTGATTATGATAGTTATCCTTGTGTACATGCTTTGCAAAATTAACTTGTTTGCAGCTAAAGAGGAACCATGGCATGTAGCAGTTGCGTTATGAACCCATAGGAAAAGAAATGTTGGAAACCAAAATAGGGGAGCTCCAGGTTAAGCTAAACGTGATTGTTGTTGATTAAAGGCACTTGATGAAGGTTGAACGTGCGTTATTATAACTAGTTAATAAACGTTGAAGAAGAGGTCTCCTTTACTTATGGGATTTTGACAAATGGTTGTATGTTTACATGCAATTTTGTTTTGACAGAGTTTTATCCCTATTAGGATTCCTTTTCCTTTTCAATTATAGGTTGAATAAATCAGTCTTAACTCTATGCTCTAAATATCTGGGAGTGGAGTTAATGATTTTGGTTAAGTTGTTGTTTTGAATAAGATTCCCTCAAGCTTGTATATAGTTGTTAGTTGAATCCGTAGGATAGTTAGTTGGTTCTTCAATTTTATGTTATCAGTTACCTTTTAGTTTCAAGACATGAAGAATATTCAGAATGATTGAGTACAATCTATAAAAGGATATTTTGTAATCTTTTATGACATGCAATGAATGGAGTTAATTTCATGGGATACATAGAAGCTGTTAGCTAGATTTGGGTTTAGTTAAAGTGAGAACATCCACTTGAGCATGCCACTCAAGGTATGGTTCCTCACTTCATTTTCTCGTTATTCATTTATGTTTAATAGTTGTTATTTGTTTATCACTACTTCATGAATCATATGCAAGTTAACTAGAATCTCATATCTCGCTTATTGTTAATGAATGCTTATGAATATGCATGCAGTGGTTAACCAATAGTACTCTAGAGGTTAATTTAGTTCAGTCATTATTTTTTATTAATTTTGAGTTATTATAGCATTATTTTATTAGTAATAGTTCAGTTACAGTACCTATAGTCACTAGTTCTAGTTATGTCTTTTATTGTTTTGTAATTTTGTGAGTTTCCAGCAAGTAGAATAACTTGAGTAGGGTAGCTTAAGTAGTTTTGAGTCCTTGAAGGAATATATAATTTTGCACCATCACAAGCTTACAAAGCTTGGGTTGAAAATTTAATGTAGTTTTGAGCAATGTTGAGTGGACTGTTCAGTTAGTTAAACCTCTGAATTATGTAGGTTCTACCAAGTGTAAAATACATTAGGTTAGACTCTACATATACCTCAAGTATCATGCCTGATGCCTAATCCTCAATCCATGATGCCTTACATTTTAAAGTCACTTGGATCAGTGTTCCTTTGCCTTTCCTATTAGCTTGCATAGGGTAGGTGGTAAGTTTGACTCTTGATCCCTAATAATTTCCATGCCATATCTTTAACTCTTTTGGATTGTCTATATTTTCCTTGATGTTATGACCTTGTAGGTATGTTTTATGTGATATGTTTGACCTCCAATCCTTGAAATTTTACACAATACACTTATGTTGGGATTGATGTGTTGGAGTTTCTTTGGAAGGCCTACCATTTTAGCATGAATTATAGGGTATGTCTAACATTCAATCCCTAATACTCTAGGTTTCATATCTTTGTTCGATCAGAATTTCAAGGTTCTCCTTGGTGGTTTTATCTTGATGAAATCATGTTAATTTCATCCCCTAGAAAAAAAATCCAGTTCCCCTTATGTTATTTCAGCATGATTTATCAAGCCTCGATGTTTTATCTTTTATATATTACACTCTATACCTTACGTGAGTTTAGGGCATAAAAATTTCTTTAGTATGACCTTTTTCCATGTGTTGTGGAGTACTCTCAATTCCTAAAACTCAATAGCTTTATTATGAATAATATTATTTGGTATTGGACCTTGTGGTTTCCCAATGCTTGGGATGAGTCATGGTTGGCCTCCTAAGCCTGACTGTGGGACTCTTATACACATTGAGATAATGTTAAATTTTGGTTGTGTTGATTCTAATTGAATGGTTATACACTACACTTATCCTTTATTTGTGTATTTGACACTCTCTAATATTTGGTTTAGGTGGATTATTGCAGTATAATGCAAGGAGAGAGATGAAGTATGAATTCAAGGGGTATCATATCCCATCCAAGATGCTTTCACCATATGGGCATATAGGACAAATAAACTTGGGTCATGCGGATATCAAATAATTCATTCAAGGGCCAATAATGAGGAAGAAAAAAATCATGGCCAAGTGCATGGCCTAGTCTAGGTTGTTGCAAGCTACTGCTTTCCCAATCCTAGTGTAGTCTCTAGAGCTAGTGTTTGCTTGTACCCAAAGATACAACCAAAAGAATAGAAAATTATTTGGCCCCTCTAGGAAAGTAGTGTTGGATATCAATTTTAAAAAATTATTGAGAGGGTTTTTGGTCTCCCATATGTGCCCTATGAGATCCTTGATATGAAGAAGGCCTTATGATTTTATGAGAAGAAGAACAACAACAAAATATCAACTTCCTTCATTAACAACAATCTTCTTGTAGTCCCATAGAATTTTGCATAGAAAATGGCAAAGGCGCAATATATGAGTGAGTTCAAAGAAGAAGGACAAGATGCCATCACACTCCTCAACAAGTTATATGGGTATCCTTTTGGGAAGGAATTTCAACCATGGATGTGCTATTACATTATAATAATTATGGAAGAAAATAAAATTGATTGGGAAACCATTATTAGTGATAGCATTCATGATCAATTGATTGATATTTTGGGGTATAGAAGATTCCATATAACATCATACATTGTATACATGTTGGCCTACCAAGCTAGTTTTCTAATTTTGAGCTTCCTCTCTCCAATTGGGAAAAACCAAAGTCTATGATCATCTTTTCTAGCTAGAGCTTAAGGAGAGTCAAATACATTATTGCATTGTTTATGATGCTTTTGTTTGTGCAATCATTGGGGTCTTAGAGAATGATTATGAAATAAGGTTGTTCTTAGAGGCAACAAGTGAATTAACAAATTGGGGGGAATGTTATATCCATTTCAAGAAATTCTCTTACATCATAGTTGTTAGTTTTCATAAAACACCTTACAAGCTAACTTGATACCCAAGTGACAGAATAATCTTGTTGAAGCTTTGTAGGCAGGTATTAGAAATTCAAAAGTTGGTGGTCAGCAAACATAAGGCTAGTTATGTGTTTCTCGTCAAAGTATGAGTGTATTCTTGTGCAAATATGAAAAAATGCAAAGAAAAAAAATTGAGATGGCCCTATTGATCATGGATTTGTACAATGATCTCAAGAGCATATATGATCCCAGATGGAATATCAGCCCATTGATAGGGGCATATTACAAATAAGAGCATGTGCTAGAGGATCATTAAGCCAATTTCTTGGATGAGCATGAAGTAAGAATAAAATATTATTGCAAGCTAATTATTGATATAATCAAGGCTTGTAACATGGCCAAGCCACCCAAGAACCTAATGGAAGATGTTAAGGTATTACATCCCTCCCTTAGCATAATCAAGATATTTAATGAACTAATTGTAAACATGGATAATAAATAATAAGCAGGTCTCTAGATTCATTGGAGAAGCCCTATTCCATGTTGAACCCATACCCCAAGACAAAGGAGAAGAAAACTAAAGTGGGGAAATCATCTAGGGTAGAAACAGTAGAAGTAGAGCCAAGAGAGAAGAAAGAAACAAGGGATTCTACCAGTAAGAGGAAAGAGAAAGAGAAATAAGTATTTTTTTATATTCAGTCCAATAAGAGTGAGCAAGACCATATTCCCCTCATTGGGAGGAGGGAAAATATTAGGCCTCCTCATGTTTCTCAAGAACCATCTCTTCCTACCTCTAAATAAATCACTCCCTCATCTACTCATACATCCCCACCTCAAATACCAAATCCTCCACCTATCTAATCTCCATCCTAAGCTCTAATTCCTCCTCCAAATCAATCACCTTAACAAATCACAAGTCTACCTCTTGAGGCATTTGTTTCATCACCGCCACCTTCTCCCCCCCACATAGAGGTACCATCACCCTCTTGAGCTATAGAACTATAAAATAAACTAGAGGGTGATGATGGGTAGCAGCAGGAGGGTTTGACTGAGAGTAACATTAAAAATATTTATGATTTAATGAAAATTGTAGCTTCAAAAAAGAAACAAGATGAGAGCTCCTAGGATACTATTGGGACAATTTTGTTGCCTCCTCCTCACTCTCCACATCCAAATACATCATGACATCTAGTCTAGCTCAATAATGTTGTGGAGAAAAGATAAAGAAAATACAGCCAATAAGGGGAATATTTTTCTATGATGGTAGAGTTGTTTAGAGCCCAACCATAATAAAAGATGGAAAGGAAACTCTCCACCATCACAATAAACAATCATGTTGATAGAGTTTCACAAGTAACTACTCCCATGGTAGATGGAGCAAAAGCACATATGACACATGGGGACTATTCGTTGTAGCAAGTCAATATGGGATTATAGCCCAAAGAGGAAGAGAATAAATCACTACAGATGGTTATCTCAATATTAAGAGGAAGGTAAAGTGAGGGTGGGAGTGATAAGGGGAGAGAGAGAGGGGGTTGAGAGAGAATGGGGGTGGTGAGAGAAAGGGATAGAGATAGAGAGAAAGAGAGAGATAGAGAAAATGTTAGTTTGGTGAAGATCTCTCCTTTTGTCCCTCTCAATATCTCTTTATCTTTATATATCTCCATTTCACTCTCCCTCTCTATCTCTATCCATCTATCTCCCCCTCTCTAGATCTCCCCACCTCTCTCTCTCCACTATCCATCTCTTTATCTCACCCTCTTGTGTTAAGCATTTATTCAAATTTTAAGACTACCTTTTTAAGCTTTGAATAGGTTTGGATAGTCGTGTATCATAGGAGAAAGGATAACCTTAGTTCTCAAATATCACTATAAGTAATAGTGGACTAACTTGAGGATTCAACACAATCACATCACCAAAATCAAGTTCTTTAGAATGTTATCAATTCAATATATCTCAATAATACCTATAGAAATTGTTTATAATCATGTAGTCCACCATTTGATTATAGAGTTATCTTGGTATGGGGTTCATGCTACATGTTACCCAAGATAAATCTAACTACTTTTACTAAGTAGTAAAGAGGATATATGGGGGTTCATCCATTTGATTTATTGTGGTTACAAGCTTGGCTTTGGACTATAGATTAACCTTAATCCTCTTTGTTTGGATTTGAATACATTTTGTTGGCTTAGAAGTTAATTGAATTTTTTCCTAGATGCATTGGGATTTGAACAAGGATAGGAGGATGGAATAAAACTATAAACATATCTAGATGAGGTATCACTATAACAATATTGACCTTCATCCCCATCATAGCAACTAGATCTATTGATATAAGAGGAAGCACATGAATATGTTGACCTACAGTAACAATTAGACCATACATCCATGTTTGCAATTTCATAACATCCCAAGACTCAACCTTTCAGAATTTCACAAAATGTGATATATTTTGAAAACTTGAGCATGTTATGTGCACATAATATTCTATTAATTTTTAATGTTAACATTACATGTTGAACCCATAAAAGTGAAATTCAAATGACCTCTCTCTATCTCTATCTTTTCATCTCTCTACCTCTCTCCCTCCCAATCCCTCTATGTCTTTTCACCTCTCTCCCTCCCCATCTATCTCTCCCTCCCTCTCCCCATGTATATTTCTACCTTTCTCTCTCTCCCTCTCTCTCTATCTCTACCCCCCTCTCTCCATCTTTACATATCCCTCTCCCTATCTATATCTCCCTCTTAATCTCTATCTCTACCTCTCTATATCTCTCCATCCCTCTCTATATCTCTCCCTCCCTATCTATCTCTCCATGTATCCCATCTCTCTCCCTCTTTCTCTCTATCCATATCTCCCTCTTTCTCTCCAACCCTATCTACCTCTCTCTCCATATCTCTCACCCTCTCTCTCTCTCTATCTCTACCTATCTCTTGCCCCCCTATTTCTCTATCTCTCCCTCATCACTCTAAAATTCTTTATCCTAATAAAAGTCCTCTTTTCCACTAAATTTTGTTCTCTTTACCCTTAAAAGATATGTAATTTCACTCTCTTATTAACTTAGATCAATCCATTTATTTAAACTCAACTCCATATATTAAAATATTTGTTTATAATTAATTATTAACCCTAAATATTTATGGAATTAGCTATATAAGGATATATATTTTGAAAATGTGGTCACATTTTGAAAACACGAGAGTGTTATGTAACACATTCACGTTAAATAATGTGGTTGCACTTTTTACTCAAAAAAATTCTTGTCTTTTTTGCTTTGGAATAGGTTTGGATAATGACCCTAAAGGGTTGGGCTTCTAATTTTTCCCCATTTGACATGTTTTTTAATCTTTAATAGTATTTTTCAACTTCTTTGTCATCAAATTTACTCATTGTATAATATTATTTGATAAATTTACCACCAAAATGTCACACGTCTTCTTAGCTTTTTAAACATATAATTTTTTTTGTTTGGAATATAAAAACCTATTTATTTTTATTTTATTTTACGAATGTTTATGTATTCCTCATATACATATGTATTTATTTTTCTTTATTGATATTCCTATCAAAATTTGAAAGAAAAAAAATAATTCTCTACACATTACAAATTTGCATTTTCAATTATTTATGTGCAAGTTATGTGATGTGCATGATCAATTATGTGATTTTCAAGATGCATCCACTTTGAAAAATCAATAAAAAATACACAACTTCTAATACTCACTCTTAACTATATTTATACCAAGTTTTAAAAATATTGAATGCAACAAAAAAATGAGAGGTGCACACCAAACACTATGATAAATTTTTAGTAAGAAAAATGAGTACACTTTTTTGCGTGCACAAATTTAGACCCACTTAATAGTAACCATTTTTTTAAAATATTAGTAGTTCATAAACTAGATTCAAAGTACTACAATTATTGGTCTTGTCCTATCTTCAAATTTTGAGAGTATGCATCTCAAATTACTAATCTAACTCTAGGTTTAGATGATCTCAAAGAAAAAAGTGGCCACTTTTGACTACTTTTGTATCCCTTATTTCCATACACTTACCCGTTTGGGTATACATAGTGAGTTATCTTTTATCCCACCATAGATATTCATATCATTAGGGAACCTATTAGATTTTGTTTTATGGGTTATATACATTTATTTATTTCATATTATGTCATGTTTCTATCTATGCTTGATATATTTATGGAATTCTATGTTATGACTATGCATATGTTTTTTATAGAGGTGTTCTTCCACAATGGGCTAATTTTTTCCTCTTAGATTGAGTTGGTTAGTGTTTCTCCTATTTTTTGAAAGATGCTTATTTCTTTTTTCACACATTTCATGATGATCCTATGCCTTGTAACAATGATGATTGCAGACTAAGAAAGGATCTATCATGCAATATACTTGTGCATGGCATTAATGTACTTAGTGATGATACATCTCTTACATGTCATGATAGTTTTTCCATAGTTTCATGTAATTTACATGAATTATATTTATCTTCTCTCATACATGGTAATGAGTATATTAATGATCATTCTTTCACATTGCATACCGAATCGATGAATACTTGTCCTTCACATTACCTTTCTTCACATGATGATAGTGTATGCCTTGATGACACTTTATTAGCTTCTCATGTGTATTTAACTAATACTTTATTGTCCTACTCTATATTACATTATGACATTATGAGCCTTGATGAGAAAAATTTACATGATTGTGATGGCTCTAGTGATGCATCCTTACATGTGAAGTAATTCTTGTTTGTTAATTATATGCATATAGATGATATTTTATTGCTTAATGAGTTTAGATTATACCTAAGTGGTAGAGCCTTACAATGGTTTGATTCATCTTGCTCTCTCTACACATCTTTTTTAGCTTGGTCAATGTGTTTATTGCATGTTTTTTTAACCTGATTCCCATTAGAATAGTATGGAATTAGAGATGGCTCCTCCTAGTTTATCTTTTGATCCTCATCCATCTATTGATATGCTTTATATGTCTCCTATACTTACCTTTAATGTCGCCCCTAATTCACATGATTATAATCTTCTAGGGCATACTCATCAAAGTTTGGAAAGAGGACATAAGACATCAATTTACCACCACCTATCCTACCTACTAATATACTTGATTTACCCCCTTTACCTCAAGTTTCATCCAAAGCATAGTATGGTATCCTTCAACAAATATAAAGAACTCATGCTAAAATCTCTATGGGAATTAGTGTAAACATACATTTTTATAAAGATATTATGTAAAAGGCCTTAGAGAAGATATAAGTTAGATCTAATACTAATCCATAATTACATCATTAATAGATTCTATCAACCATACAAATAGTTGTGATATATCATTTGAGGATAGAGAAATTCCACCTGAAAAAATTCTTAAGGGAGAATGACCCTTGCATATCATGGTAGAATGTGCGAAAGAAACTATTAACCATTCTTTAGTTGACAATGGATCTAATCTAACATGTGTGTACTAAGGATTGTTTAATCAATTAGAGGTAGACTTGTCAATTATATGACCATCTAATCTTACTATTAGAGGATTTGATGATATGCCCATACCTTATTTGGGTACTATTATTCTTCCAATCCATGTTTGAACAAGTAAGACATATTGTTCTATGTGATGCTTGATAAATTGAACTATAATATCGTTCTTGGGTGTCCATGGTTGCATGTTATGTGAGTAGTTCCTTCTACTTTGCATCAATGTGTTAAATATTGACATCAAGGAAAACATCTCTCTCCATCTCCACTCTAGCTCATTCCCAAGACATTGTTGCAACCTCTACAAAGATTCCTCTATAGGCCATCATAGCCTAGCTCTCAGACTCAAATGTGGAGCAAATTTCTAACATGTACATGATCACGCCCTATCAACTTCGCTGATAGGATTGGTACACCTCAGGACAAATTCTCTGTGGTAAGAGATAAATGCTAACCACTCAGCTACACTCCCTACATGATCACATGTTTTCTTAACCACATACTTATAGATGATTATAAAATAGAGACGAATTTAAATGCAATATCATGACTAGTATGCCTGGACCTTACCTATTATATGGGGTGATGTTTATTTAATACACTGTGGATCAAGTCCTCCTTCTGCATGTGCAACAGAAGGTGCACCTAGAGAGGATAGAAGGGGATGGCCCCTCTCTCGCCCACCATGTATCGACCCCTGGAAATTCCTATTTGTGACCTACCTCAACATCATTTGTGTCGACTTGTTCTATAGAGAGGCCTCTGCCTCTCCCCTCAATGGAATGTTGATCTATGATGTCATCTATACAGTATCAATTTGAGGAGAAACAAAGTTTAAAGAATAGAATAGAATAGATGAATTTTAATGTTCACGAGATCAAAGATAGTCTATGGGACTATGGACCTTGTCTTCTAACTTTCAGATTTTCATAATGAATGCTAAGAAGTTTGATGATGAGCTCCCCTATATTCTCAACCTTATTCTCTTTGAATACATCTTACATAAAAGATAGAAAAGTAGCTGCTAAAGTGCTTGCATATTTGACTCAAATATCATAGTAAGCTTTGCACTCAAGAATAAAGTTCTTCTTAGATTCAATTGCCCCTATAGTGCAAAAGATATAAACTCTTTCCTCCCATTCTTCTTTAGGCCTTTTCCATCTACATGTTTCACATCGAAGATGTTGTGATTTAGTCCTCAATTGAGCTATAAGAATCTTCCCTCTCCACAATATATTTTTCCTTGTGTGAACCTTTGTTTTTTATTAAATGGGTAAAATGGGTTTTGAAGGGGCCCCAAAACCCTATAAAATAAATGCCAGCTAGCAAGGAGCTAGACAACTACAAAAAACTAGGAAGGCCACCTACACAACCCCAAGCCCCTTCCTAGCACTCTAAGCACCATTTTGTGAGCCTTTTGTTGGCTAAGTGGGGTTAAATTCATCAAGATATGTTTATTTTTCTTTAATGGTATTTACCACATGGAGTTGCAAAATTTCTCTATAATAAAGATCTTTGTTTCTTTGTTATTATTTCGACATATACTTAGGTGAATGCCTCATTTGCTCATTCATTTGATATTTTGTTTCATCTAAGACTTCCTTCACTCTCAATTGATGTAGCACCAACTCATAATGGATTAAATCCATCACTATACCACATCTACCATAGATCCATTTGGAGCACCTAATCCAATCTAGTTGATATCTATCATCGATGACCATGGACAATTGTTTGTCTGTCCTCCAAGTGATGCCTATCGAAGTCAGTTTATTGAAGTCATGTCTCCATGGTTTGAGAGTCCTACCCTCTATGTAGTGACTAACAATTATGGTGTTCCATCGAGCCACCAATGTTACTTATGGCCTTGTTGATACTACTAGTAACCCTAGGGCCATGGCACATTTAGACACTAATAGACCCAACATGAAAGTAATGATTACCCTCATAAAAATATAGCTCCCTCATGAACAAACATGTGGAGACCATTGTAGAGTTGTGCTTAGAGACAATGTCCCCATGTAAACACTATATGTTACTCCTTTTCCTTTCAACGCAATTATGTGAGAGCCTACGTTATGTGTGAGTCTTTTCCATCATAAAGAATGAACAAACCATTACTAAATACTAACCACCTCTAGCCCTTAGACATACCCATCATGATATCAATTAATGATACACCAAAGTATTGGTAGCCTACTCTCTTGTGCACCAATAAAACAACTTTCAATCTTGTTGCAGTGTGGTGTTGTGGGTCTCCGCTCTCCTACCCCTTATTGGAATGCACAAAATCCTCAATTGTCACTCTCATTATCACCTATAGAAAGGTAAAATTTGGTGGTGTCTAAGTACCACCACTTAGTGTAGTAAGCATGCATAGGTCAATGTGTATTTTCAACAATGTAACCATGGAAATGAGACCTATGGCCTTTAGGAGTGCCAAATATACATCTTCCATGATTAGTAGCACATTTAGATTGACCACCTATAGGCTTCATAGATGCTTGCAAATCTATAGCTCCAACTACATAAAAGCAAGAGTGGAAATTTCATTAAAACACATTCAAATGTTAAAAATAAATTGAAAAATGATAAATTGCATGCCAATATGTATTATAGTGATAGCCTAGGATGAGTCCACAAGATAAGCATGCGGCTCAATGACTAGTATGTTGAACAAGTTCATGTGTCCCCAAAATAAAAAAAACTATTGAACATTGCAAAAATAAAAAATAAAATTGGCAATATTAGGGTGTCTAGGTGACTTATAATGTCTACAACCAGCATGCTCAATTTGTACTCATACCCAATCACCTATAATAGGCATGTTACTTTATCAAACCACTCACTGAAAGCAAGATAGTTGTAGAGCTCAAAATAACATCTACTATTTGTATGTACACCAGTGCCATCATCACTATATTTGTACACATGGGGGCATCAAACCTTCCCCTTTACACATTTTTGCACCTTATCAAATATCTTTCTCGTGAGAAGCCTCTTATTCAATACAACATTTTCTTTCTCATGAGAGTCCTCTTATTCAGTACAAGCTTCCATGCTTACATCTTACATTGGTACACTTGAGCCATTTGATCACATTAGGGGCATCAAACCTTCCCAATCAAAAGCATCGCACTTCCCTCCTCATTGTATTGGGGAGCATCAAGCCTTCCCATTCAAAAGCATCATACTTCCTCTCTACATATTAAGCCTTCATAAACATATCTTCCTATTCAAGAGAATCCAACTTATGTTTTATCATGACTTCCTATTGTAGACACTAAAATTTGTCCTAGGCCTGCAATAACATTTTCTGACTAATTTCTCATCTAACCCTAATTTTGTCTAACTCTAATTCTGCCTAACCCTAATTCTCATCCTCTTCTTCATACTTTCATAATTAAATAATTTTAATTATTTAATTATACTAATTTATCCCTTCTCATCGTTTTTTCGATTAAATAATTATTATTTAATTATTTAATTCCTAACTATTTCACATCTTTGATTAAATAAATATTTTTATTTGTTTAATCCTACTAACCTAAAGTTCTTCTAATGTAGTAAGAAACCAACCCTCATTAACATACAACAATCTGAAAATTAAATTAGAAATGGTTTGAAACAACACAAAAATTTGTAAGAAGTATTCTTCTTTGTTCACCTAAAATCTTCTTCAATTACATTACAAGAAAGCATTTCTGAAAATTCATTGTTTTGCAGCCATATGGGCTGATGAAAAACATTACAAATCTTATATGAGACTTAAATATGACAGAAAAAAATCAAATACAAATGGTTTCACTCAATCTCTCTCTTATTTCACTTAATTCTAGCTCCTTCAACCTGCATTCATCATTAGAAATCATTGTTGTAAACAAACCGTGAAATCATCAATCTTCCTGTTGTTGTATAACACCTCCAAACCTGCAACAAAAATGTCTTCATGGTCTCTTTCAACCTTCTTTCAGTTGAAGCTCTCAAGCTCCCTTCACACAAACTTCACTAGCTCACTATCTCCCAAAACGTTGAGCTCACTAGCTCCTTAAAGCACAGGCTTCTATGTAAATAGAAATCTGCAACAATGGAGTCTTCAAATCCTCTCTCCAATCCAGCAACATCTCCCCATCTCACCTGCAAAACCTCTCAAAACCTTCTTCCCAAATGACAAGGCCTGAATATAGATTTGTGAACAAGAAAAACCACTATGGTTTTCCAAAACCACAAGAAAAACACCTCCTTGGAAAAGCCACGCCCCATTTGAAGAAATAATCATAAAATAATAAAATTAATCAATGCTCATATGGCCTTTACGTGGGCACCTAAACCATGGCCAATCGAATTTGGTCAATTATGACATCTTCTTTGATTCTTGGTGGCTCCAACAGCTCCAAATATGGACATGCAGCAACATGCAAAGCTTGTGGCACAAACATGCGATTGCATGCAAGGCATGCAATTTAAGATGTAAGCACATGCACGCCAAGTGGTCCCCACCAAGAATAGGATGCCCAAAAGGAGTATTTTCCCAATTATTCCTTAGAAACATTTACCTCAACATATTTCCTCCAAAAATTGCATTTACATATCACCACAAGGGAAAATCACATTATTGGAAATTAAAATATTTATTTTCCACACACCTTAGCCCTTATTGCAAACAACAAAAATAAATTAGCAATATTTTTGGTGATGCAAGATTGCTAGTACCCCTAGATGCTCCTGCATGATTTTTTATAATTAATTAAATTCTTCAATTTAATTAATTATTCATGTTTTCGAAAATAAATGAATTTCCATTTATTTTATTTTTGAAATTCTCTCAAATTTAACTCTTACAAATTCCCACTAATTTCTCAATCTCTTTTCTTGCAAACTTCCACTAATTCCTCATAATTCTTACACCATAAATTTTTCTTCCACTTCCATTAATTTCTCCAATCAATTTCCCCTAATTTCGACTTCAAAAATGAGCAAGTTTCTCATGAAATTTGTCTTGTGCAATCTTGACCATTCATTCTCTTCTCAATCTTGACCATTCATTTCGCCATCTCTTCATCTATAAATTTGATCTTTAAACTCTCTTTTTCTCTAACCACTATCTTTGAATCTTTGTCGTTATTATTGTCTTGAGCCGATCAATTGTGCACTCCAAAATTTGAGAGCAACACTTCAAATCTCACAAAGCAAGGGAGAGAAGAGAAATGAAGGTCAACCAATGATGGCATAAAGGTATACTTTGCTTTATTTATTTACATTCAATTTATTTTATGCTAATTTGTGCTTCATTGTTTCAAATTTGATTTTATATTTTACTTCTAACAGTTTGGTGGTTGTTGTTAAGGATTTAAGCTTACAACCAAATTTTTAGATCCATACATCTAGTGAACCTGACATGTAGTACTAAGCTTTTTGGATAACCTTCTTGTTTGTAAGTTTCTAGTGTTCTGTGTCTTGAAGGTTGCAGGTACTTTCAAGAGGCTGTGAAAAATTAGAATTTTTAGGAGTTGTTTGAGGACAAATGGACATAACAGTTGAGTTTGGAAGGATTGAGCAATGAATTTTCATATATTATACCCCATATTTTGGCACAAAATAACGTTTTAAGCTAAAAAAATAGATTTGCAGGCACTTTCTTTGTTAATCCATACGTTATAGAGATTTGTATTTTTTTACTGAAATTTTATTGTTGCACATATTTAAATTCTGTTAATAATGAATATGGTTTCATTTGCTAGTTATAAAATCAATCCACGGAAGTTTTATCACTTGGTGAGAGTGCTTACTTCTCCTTTTCACAATTTTTGAAACTACTAACCAGCAGTAAAACAAACGTAACTTTCAAACCACTCATTGGATTTTCAAGTTTTTGTAGGCATCGAAAAATTGCTTCTGATGTGCATGTTGTGGATTAGATCATTTCTTTAGATCTTAAATCAGAGATTAGGTATAATCTGTTAAATTGAATGTTTTAATTTTAAACTTCAAACAAGCACACATGAACTTGCTTTTAAAAAAAAAACATAAAATTTTCAAAAGAATTTTTAATGGTATGATTGGTTTTCTAATTTGAATCATCTTATTATGGTTTTTCACTAATCATTTGATGCATCACTTTTCACAAGCCAAAGATTAAAAAAATATAAACTACTAATCTAGTTGATGTAAGACGTTGTCAAAGGTTTATTCTAGACTATTAATTAGTTTGTTGCAGGTCCACTTGTCAGAGAATCAATTTTGAAATTTTGTGTCTTTATTTTTTAGATTAGATCACATTTAGCTTAGTTGGGTTAAAAAGAATTGTCTTATGTGTCTTGTGCACTTGCACTTTATGTTTACCGAGCTAGTGTGTGTGTATCCTCTCCCCTTGCACACTTGTGCAATCCTAGGTGACAAGAAACACACATTAGTTTCCTTTTAATTTTAGTAGGAGATCTTCCTAGGGATTTCATCACCCCAAAGTTCAACCTCAAGCACATTTCCCAACAAGTTGTATTAAAGGGGGGGAACAAAATTTGTACCCCGAGGAGTGGCCAGTGTCATTCGAAGCCAAGCCACAAGACCCTCGGTTCGTCGAGCCTAGCTAGTGATGAGAGTGGGAGTGCGCCTCCCAATTCAAGCTTTTATAGACAAGCTTTTTTTCACGACAATCCCCCACTAGACACCTTGTTTTTGGAAGCCTTGGAACCTTTCGATCGTTGCTTAGTGTGGTGTAGCGTACAGTATCATGCGTGAAATTACTCACCACGTACGCCTTTGAGTGGAGATAGGAATCTTTAAGTTTCCATTCTTAGCCTCCCAAGGAGAGAGGAAAGGTGAGCCTATTGCCATTTTGGGTTTGTGCCACTAGACCTCTAGCTATCCATTCTCAAAAGAGAAGTGTTTCACGTTGATCTTGGTGTATTAGCACCTTTGGTGCAGTGGGCCTACACTTAGTTAACAAACCCACTTGAATAACTAGGTTGTGCTTGTCTTTCGAGTGTCTTTATTTGTGTTAAACCCGTGAAGACATTGGCCTTTTTGGCATCAAGCCTTAACCTTTTATGTTAAGTGTCAACAACCATTATGTCTTGAGTGTTTTATGAGTGTATTCTATCATGAAAATTCCCCAACAAATAACCACTCTAAACACTTCAATCCTAGGAAGCCAACCATAGTTTACATTGAGACAAGTTATGGTCTATCCTTTTAATCTAGTTTTTGAACTTAAGTGACGTAAGACCGATCAAAATTCTTTAGCTTATCTTTCCACATCCACCTTTACATCTCAAATCTTAATTGCATCCCTAGGTTAAATTTTTGGGTTAAGTCTTCCATCCTTAGGTTAACCTTTGGCTGATTTTTCACCCTTAGGTTAGTCTTTGGTTAGTCTTACATCCATCCATAGATTAAATTTCGGTTAAGTTTTCCTCCTTAGGTCAATATTTAGTTGATTCCTCATCCTTAGGTTAAATTTTGGTTTTCGTCCTTAGGATTAATCTTTGGTTGATTCTTCTTCCTTAAGTTAATCCTTGGTTGTCCTTACATCCTTAGGCTAAACTTGGGTTAATTCTTTCCTCCTTGGGTTAATCTTTGGTTGATTCCTCTTCTTTAGGTTAAACTTTGGTTGTTTTTGCATCCTTAGGTTAAATTTTGGTTTTCATCCTTAGGATAATCTTTGGTTTATTTTTCATCTTTGGGTTAACTTTAGGTTAGCCTTTCATCCCCTAGGTTAAATTTTGGTTAAGTCTTTCATCTTTAGGTTAAACTTGGGTTAGGTTTTTCCTCCTTAGGTTAATATTTGGTTGTCCTTTCATCCATAGGTTAAAATTTGGTTAGACTTTCATCCATAGGTCAAAACTTCATTCAATCATTCACCCAACCACTCATAAGTCCCACATTAATCAACCCATCATCATTAGACCCTAGTTACCCTTTGAGATGTCTTGAATCTCATCTAATTTCATCTTTTTGTCTATAGTTGCTCTAAACTCGCAAGTCTAATTTGGGTTTGGCTATCATCCCACCTTCATCTTTTGAGATTCTAAGCATTTATTGAGGATACTTAGGTCTATTACCATTCATAACCCATCATCATTCATCTATTATACATACCAATTTCACCCTAGTTAGATTTTGACTCAGCCTTAGTTATCCTTTGGGTGTTTTAATCTCTCAACTTTTCATCAACAGTTGGATTTGAACTCAATTCTAGTGTAAGGTTAACTCATGTCTACTATCTTCCTCACTTTTGTCTTTCGGAGATCTAGATATCCCTTTTGATTACTTTGGTTAATCATTGTCTTTCAAGGTCAAAATCCAAAAACCCATAATCGTATACCATTTATCCTCACTAGCCTCAACCATCCATAATTCATAATCATACATCATCTATCATCCTTCATTTGCATAACCATTTCTTTTAAAATCCAAAATCCAAACAAAATTAGAACATCAAAAATTCAAAAAAAAAGAAAAAAAAAACCAAAAACATTTGCAAAAACCCAAAAATCCAAAAAAAATTTGAAAAACCAAAAAAAATCTTTGATTGTTTGTCCTAACCTCTTGCTAGGGTTTAGAATCCAACCATTAACCATCTCATCATCAAACCCAAGCCCATATTCACACAACCCATGGCACAATATCAATATTTGAACATGCTTAATTAGAACAACACACCTATCCATCAAACACCGAATTATCAAAACATAAACCTAGCCATGGGTCTCATGCCAAATTTAAAATACAATTCTTAAGCAAATACCATTCCAATGTAATCATTAACAACATAAGAAATGCTATTACAACAAGCGCAAGCCTTGAAACAACAGGTGGTTGATCTAGAAGCCTCTAGAATTAAAAATAAATACACAAAGGAGGACATATGTCCTTATCCCATTACTAGAAGTACACACATACCACCTAACCCTCATTTCCAATCACCCACAATCCCTAGTCAACCATCCATCAACCTTTGATACCAACAACTCCCAACAATCCAACCTACTTACCAACAACCCAATAACAACCAGCCACAAGGTTATGCACAACCTACCAATGTCATCCAAAAAATAATGCACAATGTGGTCCCCTTAGAGCTAAACTACCCCCGAAACATGAGTACACTCCCTTAGGGGAACCAATAGAGATGGTGATGAACAAGCTAATCCAAGCTAATCTTATCCAACTTCCAGAAATATATAATTATGACCCAGGTCCTATTAAACCATCTTGGTGGAATGACAACACCTTCTATGAGTACCATAGGCACAAAGGGCATAAATTTTTTTGTTGTTATAGACTCAAGACCATCATACAAGACTTTATTGACCAACGTACAATCATTGTTGAACCTATGCCAAGGGAAAACCAAGAAGTTATTATTGCCCCCACCTCTTCTCATAATCCTTCATCTCCTAAGCCATTGCCACCCACTCCATCCCCATCCACATTTCCATCCAATAAAAACACATCTAGTAATGATCTTTGAGGAATACTAGCAAAGTATTTTCCTCAAAATAAAGTTAGGCAATCCACTCCGTCCCAATCCACAAATCCATCCAAGAAAAGCACATTTGTCGATGATCTCCTAGGAAGAATAAAAAAGAATGCTCAACTTCGACATGAAAACAAAATTAGACAATACCATCACATTGCTAATCCTACACCATCCAACCCTCTTCCACCATCATTCCCTCCATCACCCACCAATCTGGAAAAAGATCTTCCTATCGAAACTCCATTATTACCATGCCAAAATCTTGAGTTCATCCAAGAACATCCTATCATTGTCCAAAATAAGATTCGATTTCCTAAACCATTGGATATATGTCAAGAAGAAATTCCAAAGCTTGATGAAATAAACTCCAAGATAAATCAATATCAAGTTACCCAAGGAATCCCTTTAGATGATCATAGCATCCATGATTATACAATCCTTGATCAAAATCCTATTTATAGCATCCATGATAATCCACTCTTTGATCATGATCCTATCCTTGAGTCTACCCAAAAATACCCTCTAGATGATCATGATATCAAAGTTAATCCAATCTTTGACCAAGATCCTATTCCTAATCATGTCATCCAAAATAAGCCTATAATTTTTCAAGATCCCACCATTGATCAAGAAACCCAAAATGATCCCCTCATTGGCATCCATACAATCCATGATCAAAAACTTGAACTTGACCCTATCCAAACTCCAACCACCTCCATTTCCCAAGATGATACACTTGCCTCCCTTGGACACATAGATAATCAAATAAATGACATGGATCACATCAAAGAAGAACATGAAGAAGCTACTATGGATCATATCAAAAAAGAAGATAAAAAAGCTACTATGGATCAAATCAACATCCCAAATGATCAAGAATCAACAAGAATGATGAAGGATAAAGCTACAATATCCTATCAACTAGGATCATCTACTTTTATCAAATCAGGCTTTCTTGCATATTAGACAATACCAATCATTAATAGTTTCCAGCTACACAATGATGGGTTAGCATCTTGTTTCCAAAACAACAAATACCCCATTGCAAATAGAATATGTCAGAGTATGCAATATCAAGGAGGAGGATTAGGCCTACATGAGCAAGGCATTCTAAAACCAGTACAATTTCATGCAAATCTTCGACATCAAGGTCTTGGTTATTCTTCAATCAACAAATCAAATGATGTCAGTGATACCTCTATGACATTGGGGGCAACTTCATCCAATACGAACATCAAAATGGGGGCCATGAGTAGTCCTTACTGTAAGGTTGTTGCCAACAGTCCTTCCATCCACACCATAAACCATCATTCCTAATTCATTAAAGCTATCAATTGGAACCAACAAAAAGAAAATTCTTACAAATCCAAAGTCCAATATCAAATATCCAAGGCCATTGAATCAAACAAAAATCCAAGTCGACAAATGAAGTTAAAATGGATCCCAAAGAAAAATGGATCAAGTAAAGAAAAGAATCCAAATCTAATAGTCAATCAAAATGTGGAGCCACAAGAAAAGAGGTCTCCCACATATAAGAATTCCCACCTCCTTCAAAATGGTCATCATGCAAGGCCTACAAAAGTGTTGGTTCCAAATACCATCCTAATCAAACTTCCAAATAATCCATCCGCATCTACCATCATCCATCATAATCCTATATCTCGCCTAAAGTCTAAAAATCCTACTTCTCAAAGATGTCGCATCTTGGCAGCAACTCTTTATGATAAGGACTCGTGGAACTCTATCACAATGTGCATGCTTTGATAAGACCAACCCTAGTATCAGAAAGGATCACAATGACATTCATTAGTTGTATGCAAGTGCTATGATCCTGACAAGGCAACTTCTCCATAGAGGTCACTATTGGCATATCATGACACCAGCCTTTACATCAGCACCATCAAAGGATTCAAAACAATTAGTGATCATGTAAAGCATCAAGGTCATCTAGAAATATCAAAAATACAAAAGAAAAAAGAAAAAAATCCTCACCTTGATGAAAACCTAGCAAACAGGCATCGTGTGTGATCAAAAAATTAAAAAATGACAAAAAAATAGTAAAAAGAAAATTTTCATCCAATATTGAAAGCCACTTCAGTGGCACTTTGGATAAGTACCATGATGGAAACCTGGCAAACAGGTGTCATGTGTAAAATCAATTATCTATGTGGACCATTACACTTGGGGGCAAATTGTCTCATCTTCCATACCTTTGTCATGACATTTCCACCTATCTATCTAATCCATATCGTTTCCATTCATATTCCCTACCCACCTTGATCTTGATAAGGATTAGGGCACAAACATACATCATGCTTTAGAAAACCCTTGACATGTCAATCCTTTGTCCATGCACCATAAAACATCAAGCCAATTCCTATATGGCTTTATTGAACCCATATCTTGGAGAAAACAAGTTATTCCCATGCGACATAGTCCTTGGAGATCATATACTAAATCCTCCATCCATTAATCCTCATGTCTCCTATCCTTTACCAAAGCAATCCATCATCCTTTCATACCTATCATAAGACTTGGTTTTCCGTTGTCATTGGTTCAAAGTTTCCAATCCACTTATCCAACATCCCTCCATAATCCCATCTAATCCTAAGGTTAGTCAATCCAAATGTAACAATCCTAGTCCATGCAAACTAACACATTATCGAAAACATTACTTGGTTTTGTTCCCAACCTTGTTGCAAACCTTGATCCTTTAGTCACACTATCATCATTGGGATATGTTTTTCTCAGTGATCATGTTATTTTTGGGATGTATCCTTCCCATATCAACAATCTTATCATCATTGTTATCATCACTAATCAATTGGTTTTCAACATGACTAGGGGCAAGATCATGTTCGTCTTTGTATCTTTGTGCATGCTTGCTCGCTTGCTTGTGTGTATCTTTCACATGCATTTGTCATGGTCCTTAAATCTTCCATAATAAACAATCCACCAACCCATAATAAAGTCAATCCACCTTCCCTAATAAACTTTAAACCCATCATTATCCATCTTCCACAATAAACTATCCCTTGTTAAGACTGATACTTTGACTGGACACAAACAGAGCATTTGACGCAAAAAAATGAGCTTAACAAATCACACAATAATAGATGAACTATCAAGCTAGTCTTCAAGTCTAACTGATCAATTGCATGTCTTCGTCATCTATCTTCATCACTTGTCTCTTGTCTTTTGTCTTATACAGGTTGTTGCATTCCTTGAAATCAGACCAAGCGTCTTATACAAGGTGCTACATTCCTAAAACCAGACGCTGTCATTCTCTGTCTTTGGCAAGATCTAAATGGTTGTTGACTCATTTGGTCTAGTGAGTCTTATCTTTTGTCATGTTCCTATGCTACTCAAGGATATCCCCAAGTGATTCGAGGAGCAAGGATGGATCATGACCTTTTTATATTTGATTTTTGTTTGTGGTTTGTCTTGACAATATGGTTGGGGCAATTGTTCTATTGTCACTAGTATGAGTCATGGCATTCCTTGTCTGCAATGTGTATGTTTATGCAAAGGGATCACATTTCGCACATTGGTCTTCCCATACCTTGATGTACGTCATCCACTTGCAAAATAAAAATGCTCAATGATGATATATGTGCACTTATCAAGGCTCAATATGACTTATTCATCACTCCCTTTCTACATCCATTCATCTTACTAACTATTATTCCCTTCTCACTCACCATTTCTCACTTCTTACTAACATTTTCTTCTATCTTATTGGAAAATTTGGCTCAATTTTTTAATTTTTCACCAAATTTTCTGAGATCATAATCCTGCTTCCACCTAGGGCACACTAGAGCAAGGCCTGGTCAATTTTTTTCTTGACTTTTCTTTGAAACAATGTTGCTTCGAACATTGTCTCGTAGAGGGGCAAAATGTAGACACTAATATTTGTCCTAGGCCTACGATAAGATTTTTTTACTAATTTCTCGTCTAACTCTAATTCTGCATAACCCTAATTCTCGTCCTCTTCTTCACACTTTCATAATTATACTAATTTTTCCCTTCTCATCGTTTCTTCAATTAAATAATATTATTTAATTATATAATTCCTAACTGTTTCACGTCTTTGAACTAATAAATATTTTTATTCGTTTAATCCTACTAACCTAATGTTCTTCTATAATTAATTAAATTCTTGAATTTAATTAATTAATCATGTTTTCAAAAATAAATGAATTTTCATTTATTTTATTTTCAAAATTCTCTCAAATTTAACTCTTACAAACTCCCACTAATTTCTCAATCTGATTTCTTACAAACTTCCACTAATTCCTTAATCTTCTTCCACCATAAATTTTTCTTCCACATCCACTAATTTCTCCAATCAATTTCCCCTAATTTCGACTTCAAAAATGAGCAAGTTTCTCATGAAATTTGTCTTGTGCAATCTTGACCATTCATTCTCTTCTCAATCTTGACTGTTCATTTTGCCATCTTTGTCTATAAATTTGATCTTCAAACTCTATTTTTCTCTAACCACTATCTTTGAATCTTTGTCATTATTATCGTCTTGAACCGATCAATTGTGCACTCCAAAATCTGAGAACACTTCAAATCTCACAAAGCAAGGAAGAGAAGAGCAATGAAGGTCAACCAATAATGGCATAAAGGTATACTTTGCTTTATTTATTTACATTCAATTTCTTTTATGTTAATTTGTGCTTCATTGTTTTGGATTTGATTTTATAGCTTACTTCTAACGATTTGGTGGCTACTGTTAAGGATTTAAGCTTACAACCAAATTTCCAAATCCATACACCTACCATTGTACTTGCATGGGTGTTTATATCCTTTAAGGGTAGCACCACCATCTTTTGTCCATGCTAGGGGCATTACTATTCATCAACATTCTCCAACCTATGCTTATCATGCTCATCTCTCAACACATTTATATGATCCTTAACAATGCATTCTTTACAATCATTGTTATACATGATTGGATTACATTTGCTTTTCATTTATTATTTTTCCCTCTTACTTTAATTACTTGTATCCTACTAATAGAACTAATTGTTGGGGAAGAGAGCAGAGGGGTCAAGGGCATATCCTATCAATAAGATTTTCATGTTTAGTTATGTAGGCAATCACAAGTACTTAATAGAGTTTCATCTTTATAGTTCTTATAGAGAGTACATACATAAAACATCAACAAACATAATCATATCCTCGCAAAGTCCATTGCTTTACATGGACTCCTCAAAGAAATTCTTTGATTTTTTAATATCTACTTGACATGCTTGTTTGTGAGTGTTGCATACTTTTAGATATATGATCATTCTAAAATTCACATGTACTTCAAGTGGGGCCAAAATGTATAGTGAAACTATACCCATGTACTTTCCTATTTTGTGCTTATTTTGAGAAGTAACTTGATATATAGATTGGCAAATGGCATAATTGTGTGTAAAGTCTCGTCCCTTGTCCTATATCCACCTACCTATTACACTTATTCCTATACACTTACCCCTCATCCCCATCCAAATGTTTACACATTTTTGCCCTTTACACACATCCCCATATACAAACTACCTACTATAATTTAGTACATGTCATGTCTAGAGACTAGTTTACAATCATAGGGTCATCTTTGAAATGGCAAACTCATCCCTCTCAAATTTAAAAAAAAATAATACTAATTAGACCAACTTCCTACCTTTACCCTTCTTCCCTAGGGCTAGCTAAACACAAATTCATGTGATATGTTGCTATGTCCTCGTATTTAAAAACATCCATTTGTTCTCACACGAGAGAATCAAGCAAGCATTTCACATTTACAGACTTCAATTGATGCAATAAAAAGAATCTAGTTTGACACAATCATTCTTAGAACATGTCTCGTTATGACATACAAACTACAAAGGCATTTATAAATATTTCACAATTATCAAGACACATAAGAAATAAAGATTCATCAAAAAATTGAAAAAAAAACAATCTGCAAATCATACAAGACAAGTTTGCAGGTACAAAACAACCATACAATCCCAAATTCATCCCCAATCCCTAGACTCACCTTGCACGGCAATAGCAAAATATTTTGGTTTTGAGGTGATTAATATTGATTACCCATTAGTGTCATCTCTAAAACACATCAAATTCAAAGCCATATTAGACTTATTGCATCCTTCAATTATCAAGTGAAGTACATTTGTTTCTATTTACATTTTACATTTAAATATTAACACAATATTATAATTCCAATATTCAACATATTAAATTAATTAAATTAGATTATATATACTTATGTATATAAGTTTTATTAGATTAGTCTAGACTAAGCTTGAGGAAATTAATCCAAGGAAAGTTTAATTTCCTTTACAGAGGTTTAAACTATATTAAGAGTGTTTTTATAAACATCAAGACTTTTTTTCAATCTACGCCACGAGTGCTCCTAGCTACCTAGTGTTGACTCTCGTTAGAAAATATATTGTACAAAAAACTAATTTCGTAATTCATTCTTACAGTTCTATGTCGTGAAGAAAATCTGTGACCTAGGAATTTACAATCCATTAACCATCTTAATGGAGGAACGCTCATTAATAATGACAACAATTTCCAATTATGTTCAAGTCTAACTTGAACCAGATATAAAAACTACTTTTCTCAGGGAGGGGCTATAAATTCTAAGTTTACATCAAATAATAAATGCAAATATTTCCATGAAATCTAATCATGTATAGTTTCATATATAATCTTGAAAAATGTAAAGATAGAAGGAACATGAAAAACTTATTATACTCTACTTTTACACAGCACAAACGAACACATGAAAGCTTTAATATAACTCTCCAACTTCTTGAACTGAGTATCAACAGAAAAACAAAGTTGAATTAGATGCAAGAAGTTCAACATTAGCAAAAGCAAATAACTGCCAGAAAGATTAAGGCAAATTCTACTCAACTGACTAGAACGAAGACATCTTTTTCACGGTAACCATACAACCCCTTATCGTGTTGAACTCAAAAGCTTAAGGGCTAAAGATTCTTGCTCAGCTATAGACAAGGAGCCTGTCTTTGAATTAGCATAATTAACCATTTTCTCTTTTTCATTATCATTGCTCATATCATCATCTGAGCTATCACTGTGGAAGTACACCTTCTTTGATTTCTTGGTGTCATTGTATACAACACCATCTTCAGACTCAGAACCAGATGCTTCATCCCTGTTTATTTTACGTCTCTCTCTAGTTCGCTTTTCACGCAAACGTTGTTTCAAGAGAACCTTATCCTCCTTGTCCTGTTGTTTCATCTCTTCCTTAAGTTTATTATATCGCTCTTCAACTGCAATGATGAAGACAAACACCAATGAACAAATAAGAAAATAACTCTTTAAGTGAAACTTGTACTACATATTTTCACATACTGAGACAAAACTACCAGATAGACCAACCAAAACAGTAACTTATGGTAAAGCAAGGTATAAAGATCCAATGACTACAAAGGATAACACAATATGCCATATTATAATAGCACAGTAAGCAGTAGTATATCGGTCACATATCTTTGTTGTGAGGTAAAATTGAGTTAACATAAGTGATAGTTACAAACAGGAAAGCCTTTTTAATCAACAAAAGTCCAATAACAAAAAGAAAAGAAAAATCTTATTGGCGTCCAAGCTCTTGGCAAATGCAATGACTAACCAGATTTGAACCCATAAAAAGATTCAGCACACTTTTCGACATAATATTTTGGAAATCCATTTTTTATTTCACAGATAATTAAATTCATCAGTATTAAAATAGGCATATTTCAGAGAGTTGTTAAAATTGAAAAGATGAAAGATTTTAGCATACAAAGTACAAATTCATGGCAATGATCATGGAAAGTTCCTAGAGGCATGAAATAAATCACAAACTGAACAAGAGGTGTGGCACTTCACAAGAGTAGGGTGCCAGCTCATAGTCCATGTAAAAAATTGTGAACCCTCAAACACTCAATCCTACTAGTCCTGAACTGCTCTGCAAATCTCATTCAAAGTCTACAACCAATCCACTTACCATCTCTCAAATCTTGATTCTTTTATCCCAATAATCCATCATGATGTCGGACCATCCTTGTCAAATTTAATGACCTTCACATTGCTTCCTTTCTACTATTTATTCTTGAATATAGAGATTATTTTGCATAAACACTGAATCATCCATGTACTTTTGATCTAACCTTGTACATCTCTTGGACTGTGCACTTAACATACTCCAATTCATTTTGTTGTAATTTAAAGTGATACACTGAGACTTGTAACTGGGCGTGTTTTGTCTTTTTAAGTAGCTCTTCTAAACAATATCTATTATCCAAAGCCACAGAAAGCCTCCTCCATCTCTATTTATGTGGATTTAATATTTGTGTAGAAAATTGCCCTCCCAAGCAAATATGAGCTAAATGCGAAGAGAGTTCTTTAGTTATCTTTTACAAATGTGTGAATCATTTTTCATACTAGCGCCTTTACATGTTCTACAATCGTAAATGCTTGTGGCAGACATAAATTGTTACTTGAATGAAGAGTAGAAAGATAAAAGGGAGAGCATTATTCAATTAATCTTGAGTAGTCTAGAGCTATGATGTATCCTCATCTGACTAAATGAGCAGAATCAGAAACGTAAGTGCATCAAGAATTATTGTGAATCCTTACAAGCAAACATTCACACATATTGCAACTTGAGAATTGATCCTTGAATTAAAACATAGCTGATAGACATCGTTACATCTTAAAAATGTCTTGACAAAATTGAGAGAGAGAAAACACAAAGCTGTTAAAGTTTGAATGCCTCTCCAGCATTGTGGGTAAAGATTAGTATGGGTGTGATCCACGACTTATTTGAAATCACTAGATATTTGATGTGTCTTGCATGTGATTATGTACTCCTTGGCTTAATTCTGTTTATGCTTCCACTATCTCTCTGCAATGAGATTTAATGTTTGCATTGAGTGCATAGAATACAGAAATAAGCAAACCAGAAGCACAGGAAAGTTATGCATGGATTATCCATTATCTCACTCCACTTCATGGAGTAATGCGACTTTGACTGTGTTTACCCAATATAGCCACATCACTTTGCTCAAGTGTGGCCCAAGGACCACACTTAGTTGTAATGTTATTATGTTGCGCATGTATCTTGGAGTGAGTCTTGATCTTGTTTGAGTGTTGGAATTAATAAAATCAAAACATAAAACTCGGATTTGTGTGAAATGGGATTTTTAGAGATGTCATAAAATGTTTTTTCCTTGATAGTAGAATGAAATTTGACCTTTTGGTCATAGTAGATATGTATGAAAATGTGTAAAGGCTTCTAATAAGCCTTAGCTGGCTTTCTAGACTCCTCTACATATCCACCATTTATGAGAATCTCTCCTCCTTCGGTGAATAATGAACCCATGTGGGCTTCACATGGGCTTGTAAGAAAATATTAAATGTTTGTAAGAGATTGATATGATTTTGTAAGTGCATTCAATTGTGTGTAAGAACTTTCAATTTTACGAGTTGCATTGTCTGATTTTGGATTTGTGCTTGGGTGAGTATGGACAAGTGTCACTTTCCATTGGAGGAGAAAAGATGACAAGTCCTTTCCTTACTTAAACCCTACTCCATGTTTTGGAAGGGTTGCTTGTTTTTTGAAATTTATTATTCCGCTTGAGATTTTGAGTTTGGGGAGCAAGGTTGAAGAGGAAAGAAAAGTGAAAGGGAACTTGGATGTTCTTGAACTTGGAGATGCAATTTAGAGTCAAAATCCTCCATTGTCGAAGAGGATGTTGATTTAAGCTAAGCTTGTGTGCTTGTTTAGTATTCTGTAATGTATATCTTATTTATGTATTAACATGGTGTTTTTCATAATGCTTATGTGTGTTATGAGTATGTTGAAATGACTCTTCTCTTTCCCTTTCCTATGCTTGAAAAGAAAAGCAAAAATATGGAATCTTGAAGTCTTCAGGACTTATTTGTGAGAGAGCATATGAGTATGCTTGGTTATAAGTATTGAAGAGGCTTACTTTGTGTGATTTATGCGTTTGTTTGCCTTGTTGAGAGCTGCCCTTCAGATTGATGACCTTGACATGTTTAGGGGTTAGATAGGGACAATAGAAGACAAGGGGTGTATGGTTCTATTCCTTGTCTTGGAGAGATAAGTATTTTGAGCTCAAGAGTGAGATAGATTTTGATATGGAGGAATACGTACTGGTGGATTTGGAGACTTATTATCCTAAAGAGGATATTCTTGATTTAAGTCCTTGAGAGGACATTCATATGGCAAATCCTTGGGGATGTATTATTGGATTTTTGTGTTCCTTGAGAGGATGTGTCATTGGTTTCTTGAGATCCTTGAGAGGATGTTTCTTACTTATGCTAGTGGGTTTGAAGTCCCTTAACAAATACAATTCTTGGTTTAGTACAAACTTATTTCCCCTTATGATGAATCAAGAGCGACTCAACATGATATTCTCTATCAATGTTTATCTTGAGTCTTTACATGTTGCCAAAATTATGTCTTATTTGTACTTGTGTGTGAATCCATGTATTACTCTCATTAGCAATGGTGTTTGACAACAATGTATGGTTGGACAGTAGCTATTTCTCCTATTGGATTAAAGATGGATATTGGAGCTTGGATCTCAACTTGGGACTTTGAAGAACTCTCTTATGATCAAAAATAGTTGTATCAATGTTGAAAAGGATATCTGTTTTGTTTTAGCTTTCAAGTTTATGTAATCTTGTTATTGCTTGAGGAGTATTCTATTTTCCTTCAATTTTGAGAAAATTTGTAACTCAGACTATTTTGGATAATTTTCCTTTATCGAGATTCTTGCTATTAATGTTCAAATGATTATCTTGTGAGTTGGTAGCGTTCTAAAATGTTGTTGGGTAGTTTTGCAACAAAAAGAGACTTATGGCATGTTCCAATATGTTGTGGTTCAAAAGATATGCTTAAATTTCAATTTGGGAAGACAATGGGTAAAATTTTCCTTTTAAATTTTTCAAATTGTAATAAGAAGCTTATCTCTTTGTGTTTCCAACGTTTCTATAGCAAAGTACATCTGTAATGTTCAGGAAAACCACTAGTATCAGATTTGGAGTAACCTCAAAAACTTGGGTATGTTTTAGTCTCTAAAATTGTGTTTTTTCTTTGTGTCTTGGACAAACCAAGTTAGCAACCTGGGTTGTGTTGTGTCATCCAATGAGCAAAACTCCACCAACCTGGGGTTTGTGGTGGCATCCAATGACCAAAACCATAGTTCACCAACTCGCAGAGTACTCGAGCAATTTTTCTGCCAGCAAGCTGTTTAACTCACCAAGTCTAGGTGCCAAATTTTTTGAAAAACTCGCCAAGTTTTTAGTGAGTACTCGCCAAAACTTGGCATGTCCAACCGTTTTGCTCACCAAGTCTATTTTAAGTTGCTGAGTTTCTGCCGAGTCAGAAATGTTTGGCTTGCTGATTACTCTCCAAGTTCAAGTCTGTGAACTATGACCAAAAGTATGTATCTGATGTTTTTGACACTTGTGGTTGGAAATTTAATGGATTGTGTTAAAGAGTCCACAAGACCGCAGAAGCAACCATATCAATGTAGTCAGATCCTTGAACTCCAAGAACCAATTTTAGAGTTTGACTGTGAATTTTATCCCTATTTCAAATACCAGGTGATGTCCATCTGAAGTTAGAATTATGATATCAAAAAAATATTGATATTTCAATGATCTTTTCATTTTTTGGACTTGTGTATTTTCCTAAGCTTAATTGAGAATGAAAGAGCATATACTTGAAAAAGTGATTTTTTTAAAAGAATCAGTCAATGATTGCAATTGAACATTAAACATAACTTATGCACAAAACAAGAAATTTCAAGAGAGAAGCAGCTACTGTAACTTTCTATAGTTTGTGATCTTAGCTACCAAGTTAAATTTTTTGAGGAAAAGAATTAGTTTTTCATATCGCACAAATTAGCACATAGTGTAGAGCAGCAAAAACATGAAAAACAAATTATTTACATTGTAAACAAAGATTAGGAGAAAGTTCAATATTATCATTTGTCACATTACATCCAATACATTGGCTTTATAAAGCCATTATTTTCCCATTACGAGAATAATTTCCCACCCAACTAACTAACCTAATAACTAAATTATTATCTGTAAACCTTAATCCTAACAACCCCCCCTTGGGTTTACATTAAAAAAAAAAAGAAAACAAAAATACTGTATCAGCATCAACCTAAACTCCTTTGTCTAGGCAAATGTCCTGATTAGCCAACCCTTCATCAACATCAACCCAAACTCCTTTGTGTAGGCAAATGTCTTGATTATCCAACTCTGTATCAGCATCAACCCAAACTCCCCATGTCTGGGTAAATGTTCTGATTATCCAACGTTTACCTATGAATCGAGACACACTTTACTATTCACAAGAAAATCACCAACCAACTATGAATGTGAGTTCCACGGTAACACTCCTCCATTTGTGGATCGAGACTTACTCAATTATCCACAAATACACATCTGCAAAACTATGGATCGAGACAAACTCAACTATCTATAAACAGTTTGTAGATTCAACTATCCACAGACCAACAACTCACCAAGTTTTTGGATTCAGCTATCCACAAACCAACAACAAATAACAAATTTTTTAATTCAACTATCCACAAACCAACAAATCATTGCATGCCCCCTCTTGCTCCTGAAGGGACTAGAGATAAAACATATGCTTCTCATGCAAGACATCGTCTCTGAGCGAGAAGCTAGCTCGAGATGATAGATGTCCTCCTGCCTCCATTTCCTCCAACCTCCAATGCCACCTATTTAATTCTTAGAGAAGATATACTTCTTCAATGTTATTGTGAGAAGATTCTTGATCACACACTGCAATAGTACATCTTTCTCCCTCGGTTTCAATAGCAATTAAACCATTATCTGTTTTTAACTTGCCATCAATAAGATCTCTAGCACATTGAATGCAATTCACTAGAATGTGTCCTCTTTGATTACAATAGAAGCATTTGAAATTATTCTTACCTGTTGAAACATTAGTCTTCCTTTCGACAAACAAACAGTTTTCCCATTAATCGAGTGAGTTTTAGTGACTCTTTTCTCTTCATCAATTAAGTAAAATATCACATTTTCTAAGCTCAGGCTTGGATTCAATTTGTTTAAAGTAAACACAATATTGTCGTAACTTGAAGGCATAATATTTAATAAAAAAGCTTTGGCATCATCATCATCAACTGTACATTTTATTCCAGCAAGTTGATTAAGAAGAGAACGAAATGTACTAATATGTTGAACAATACTATTACCCTCTTTTCATTTTCAAACCAAAAAGTTCTTGCTTCATTCCCATTTTAGCACTTGAGGCCTGTGAACCAAATAATGAATTAAGGCTTTCCCATATTTGCTTTGAGGTTTTTGTCAAATCAATATGATGTAAATATGCATCAGATAACCCAAGACCAATCACTGTTGTAGCTTTACGATCTTTTGCTATCCATTTTAATGCTTCATCTACATCTTGTGGTTTTTCAATAGTTCCATTAACAATATCCCAAAGATCTTTTTCTATTAAAACTAGTTGCACTTTGGCTTGCCATGTATAAAATTCATGACCCTCAAACTTTGAAATTATAAATGATTTCTCCATTGTAATTTCTAGAATGCATAAAATAAAGCAACTAACTTCCTACCAAAACCCTTATTTCTCCATTACAAAATCCTTATGCCACTTCAAATAGAAAGCAAGACAATTATTTTTACTTAAATCTTCACACACACATTCATTCTAGAAATGAGATTAAAAAATCTTCAATATAAAACCAAAATAAACTGCCCACCTCCAATTTTCTTCGCTAAAAAAATATTCCGGCCGGGATTTCTTCGATGTGCTTTGTTCTGAATACTCTCTGCTGCAGCAGAAATATTTTTGCTTAACCTCAATGTTTACCCATCCTTTACACCAAAATGAGAGTTTCTAAAAAGAATCCCCAAAACTCAACCAAATTCAAAGCCAAAACGCTCAGCTCAAAATAAATTTTCCAAATATTCCACCCGATTCACAACCTGAGCTCAAAGGATTCAGCCTTCATCACATGCTGCAAATTTTGGATGCCTCCATATTTCTCATGCCTAAGTGTCTATTTCCAGCGCAGCAGGTTGTATATTTGGCCCCATGCCTCTATCATCACCTTCTGTATGCTTGGCCTCATGCCTCCATTGAATGCAACTTTTGTTTCAGCGAAAACCTCTATAGAGAAGCACCAATCTACAGCATCTTCATCCAACACATTGGCCCAAGAACTTGCAGTGCTCTGATACCAATGTAGAGCAGCAAAAACATAAAAGAAATTTATTTACATTGTAAACAAAGTTAAAGAGAAATTTCAATATTATCATTCATCACATTACATCCGGTACATTGGCGCTTTATAAAGCCATTATTTTCCTGTTACGAGAATAACTTCCCACCCAACTAACTAACCGAATAACTAAATTATTATATGTAAACCTTAATCCTAACACATAGAAAATCAAACTTTGTATCCATAATTCTAATGTTGTTGATCTAAGTCATGTCAGCTATGTTCTTCCTTCTATAACCTGGTAACACAATTCTGCTTTTCAATTATGGCGAAAATATTGTACTACTACTAACCATCAAATGATTGTCTTTTGAACATTATGGCCTCTGTTTTCCTTTTCTTACAAACCAAAGGCAACTTCTATTACATTTTTATAGTTTTATAATTATTTGATGTATTATCATATTTCATGTCAAATTTCTTTACAAGTTTACGGATCCCTAAACCTTTATCTTTTACTTTTTAAGATAAATATGACTCCATTTACAGGAAAGAGACGCTGGAAATGAAGCCAAAAGGTAATGGAGTTCACCACCGTAGCTAGAGTTCATGAAAATGAGTTTCTGTGAGAGCTGCAGAATTCTTTTCAAAAAGATAGAAGGTATTTTATCTCAAAAGCTGCAATAACATACATGAATTGCCACTAAAGTAATAAATTAAACACACGTTAAAAATGGTAGCATAAATGCTAATAAGAACCTTCATACTGCCTGGATCTCTAGAAGATTTCACAGAAATAATCGAATAAACAGACAGGAATAAGGAAGCACGTACCACTAAAACAAAAATCAAGAAACCACAAAACAAAAAGACAATAATATTTTAGAAGCATGAACCATATAGTAATTGTCAAAATAATCAAAAATTTATACAAGTGGTGTTTCCGCATTGCATTAAATCATGTGATATGATTTCTCCATATTCAGCTGTGCACTTTAGAGGCCATCTATATTAACCATATTTATTTGATCCTATGAAATATGGGGCAATGTAGATTAACTAACAACTACGCAGCTCACTACTAAACAATCATATCACATTAAAAAATAAATAATCTAATTAGTATGATGCCCTCTGCAACTTGCCAAACTTCACTTATCCGAAACAAGATCTCTATTACGATAAATATTAGTAATATAAATTTGAAACTCATACCTGTGATCTGGTTTTCCTGAACACTACCAGCTTGCCTGTTTGCAAAAGCTGCCAATGGGGCCATTGCTTTTCCTTCCTCGTCAAAAACAACACGCTGGCCAACTGGCTTATTGACATTGATCTTGAGTTTCTTTTTCTTCGAGACCCTTGTTGCCAGACTGTAAAATATTTAAGTGCTCTCGTAAGTGCCAAAGTACAAACAAAATTTGCAATTCCTATTCCTTGACTTATACACAAACTATATCTATTTTGCATACCTCATAGCCTCAGTGTCTCCATCCTCAACTGGTCTCTTTTGGGTCAAAAATAGATTATCACCTTCATCCTCATTCGTGGGTATCAATTTATCATGCACCAGAGATGCAATATCAGCTTCCTTATCATTAACACACTCATCTATCTTTGAGTGATATTTTTTAATTTTTGAGTTTCCACTTGCTACCTTTTGTAAGAGCTCTTCATCTCCATCATCTGCACTGCCATCCTCATCAACAATTCCCTCTCTCTCTTCAATCTCTTTTTCAGGTTCACTCCCCATGTTTTTTGGCTTGTTTCCACTTCTTTTTAAGAAACGGATTCGAGGAGCAGTTGGGAGACCTAAAGAAGCGGAGAAGTCTTCTATTGGTAATTTAGAGACATCAAAAAGTTCCTTATCAGAACGCAAATGGATTGACCGTAAATATGTCACAAATGCCCGCTGTGCCATGTATTTCAGATCTGGATCTTTTGATAGAAGCCCTGCTAGTGGACCTGATATAGACCGCAGCTTGCTTTCATTTGCCTACATGGTCACCCAAGATAGATAAAAAACAATTTTCCTTCAATATGACATAGAACATTGAATACATAACATAGAAAGTTGAAACATGCAGGACCATGAGTTCTATGAGAAAGTGCTTTCAGCTTTCCACCATAAACAATGCACCTTAATCACTTTAATTGGTATTTTAGCTGCTTGGAGCTGGGTCAGCATTTTCAATTCCGAAGGCATTAGAAACGCAACAGAACGACCTCCAGCCGTGAAGCGAGCTGTACGACCAACGCGGTGAATATAAGATGGTACATCTTCTGGACAATCCACCTTAGATTTAAGAATTAAAAATAGATTTTAGTGCCATAAAATACAGCATACAAGAATAGCTTGTTTGCTAGTGTAGGATAATAATATCATTCGAACATTTCATTTCAGCACAGCTAAATGACAGAAAGGACACCTCTACAACAACACTTACCTGAACAACCCAATCAATAGATGGAAAGTCCAAGCCTCTTGAAGCAATATCAGTTGCAAAAAGAACAGAATGTTGTTCCTCCGTATACTTGTAGAGTACCAATAATCTTTGAGTCTGTTTCATGCGCCCATGAAGGCATCTTAGTGGAACACCAGGATGTAACTTCTTAAAAGCTTCGTAAACAAACTTCACCTGTACCAAATATCGAAATATTTGAGACAGAAATAAATTATTAAAATAGTCATAGAGTTGCATTATTTATTGTTATCTATGTTAAGCTCGTATACTTAATCCAAGATAAGCATTTCGATAACCAAATATCAAAAAGCCAGTGCTAGAAAGAGTTTATCCAATCCCACCTGCTTACAACTTGAAAGGAATACCAGTATCTTTGAATTGAGATGGTTCTTAATAAAACTCCATAGCATATCAAGTTTTTGTTTAAGAGGAACAATAATTGCAGTTTGTTGCAGGCGTGCTGGAGTAGCTACTGCAGACTCAGCATGTACAGCTATATACTCTGGATCTTTTAAGCTAAGCCTTGCTAAATCCTGCACTGATTGTGTCTGAGTTGCAGAAAACAGCAAAGTTTGACGTTTTCTTGGAAGTTGTGATAGGATTGCATTCAATGATTTTGAGAATCCCATATCCAAAATGCGATCTGCCTCATCAAGCACCAACACCTGTTGTTAACCACAAACAGTATATGGTATATCAAAACAGGCTTATCACAAAGATAAAAAAGATAAAGAGATCCTAGGTAAGTGTTTCAAATAACCACAGCCACTTGTATGCCTTTCCTAAAGTCAAGTGATTATCATACAAGTTGCATAATTCCTTAATTCAAGAAATTATCATGCAAGTTGTTCATTACACAAATAAAGTGAAACTTAGCATCTTCTCTGCAGAAGAACAGATTTGCCTAGAAACACATATACAATATTTTAATTCTTTAAAATTCATCCCCATCCCAGTAATATAACATCTTACAAATCAAATGTTTTGGTTATCCTTTATCATTTGCAAAGTTGTCTCATGTGTTATAAAGAGAACTTTGAAATAGTACCTGGAGCTGTGAACAGTCAAAGAGGGGAGTCTCATCCATGTGCTGAAGCAACCGCCCTGGCGTGCAGACCAAGATGTTGAGGGCATTCACCCTTTCCTTTTCCATGTCAACATCTTTCCGTCCACCTATTAAAAGGCCTCCACTTATAGTATGGTGCTTTCCCACTTTCCGTAGCACCTCAAAGATCTGAAGTGCTAGCTCTCTTGTTGGTGAGATAATAATAGCACCAACACCATCAACAGAAGACCACCTTAATCTGTAAAGTTTTTCAATCACCTGAAAAAAAGGTGAGCACCATAATTATGGCAAAGTATCAAATCTATCTAATAAAACTAAGTTACCAGTTCGGGTTCGGAGGTTCGGTTCACCGGTTCGGCTAAAAATTTTTTTTGGGGGGGGGGTCGGTTCGTTTTGGGTTCGTTAGTAGAAAAAACATGTAAAAATAAAATATATATATATATATATGCAGCCTAGAAGCATGAATTAGGATTAGAATATGACGTAACATCATATAAACAACAAAACCACCATAACATTGAATGTCATTTAAAACATGCATGATAAATATTCATCGTTGAAACTTGAATTGTGGTAGCTCGATATACAGAGTCTATTGATGCCAGGGTTCAATTTGTATGATTTTGAAAAAAGAAGCCAACTGAGTAGAGTTATCAGCATTCTTCAGAAATCATAAGAATTTGTTTAGTACACTAGCCATTTTGATGTCTTCTTGTAGCCTCAAACATTATTTTGTATCATTGTTACATTGGTCTTGAGAGTGGTAGCTTAATATAGCTCCACAATACAAAATCTGGTTTACCTGTGCAGTGTAACAGTGGCATGGGCAGATTTTTCTTTGGAAGAACCAAAGGGTGACTTCACAATTGAAGTGTATAAACACATATCTTTTTGTAATATCATGGATACTTTTTGAATCTTCCATGCATTGCTAATCTAAAAGGAAAGGTCTTTTCCCTAATCTGTATGCAGCCATGCTTTTGACATTGTCAAAAAGAGCAAAACTTCCCTATTGATGCAAAGGCATGGCCAAGCAATTCTAACTCTCCACGTGAGAGAAGAGAGATGTTGGAGAGTACATCAAGTCAGTGAGAACAGAAGTGTAATGTGTTTTACTTTTAGTTTGTAGGATTCCTCTGTTTCTCTACAGATGTGTGATAAATTCTCGATTCAATGATGTAGAACAATTTTTGAAAAAAGAAAGTTGTGTCACAGTCCACTTTCAATCCAACAAGCAAAAATGAAAACTCAGCCTCTTGGAATGAAAATGCTTGTTTGCAAAACAAATGAATAAGAATGAGGTAGTTAAGGTGTTTAGAGTGATTTAGAGGTCACTTTTAGGGTTTCTTTGGGCGTGGGTCAAAGTCAAACTCCATAATGTTAGTTTTTATGATCAGATTAAGGACACAGAAAATTAATTCAAAATTTACACAAGAACACAGCACATACCCTGGGAAAACCCTCCACTTGAGGGAGAAAAACCCAGCAACAATATATCACTTATATATTGAAATATCACAATGATGATCTCCTTACAAGAGGCCAATATAAAGGCCTATGCACAAGCACCAAACTTATGATGCACACAGAAATATATAGAGACAAATCGCTGATCAACAGCCTTCAACAATGATGAACTAAGATATCACAATCTGCCTTGAACAAAATTCACGCCAAGTAGTAATGCAAGAACAATGAATGAAATTGATGAATGGAGTGATCACCAATCGAGCATATATACAAGAGGAGAGGGAAGTCGTGCCTCTTCAAATCCAAGAGTCGGCCCAATATAAAAGGACGTGTTTCCAATAAGTACAAGGTCGGCCTCCATAGAAGATCGCGCCTCCAAGATAAATCGAGCCTCTTCATTAATTAAATATTAATTAATATAAGTCATGCCTTTTCAATAAATCGATGTCTCTTGAATTTATCCAATCGCTATAAATTAAATAGCCTTAGCTACATTTAATTTATCATTCTTCAAGGAGATCGGCTGGAAGGATATGACCGACACTGTCATAGAACATCAACACATAAAACATTAAAAAAAATGCTCAAAAAAACACTTTTTGGATGCCTAGGCATGTGGGTTATGTCTTGGTTCGCCTGGGTTCTGCCAAGGTTCTATTGGATTCTTCCTAGGTGAACCAGACCCAAAAATGAAGTACCCTGGTCGAACCCACAGGCAAACCAAACCAGGACCCGAACCAGGAGCGAACCAGAACCAAAACCAGGGGTAAAATAGAAGAACCTGGTAATATATATAAAACAGAAAATTAAACCATGAAATGCAGTGAGACATTGTCACATTTAGGGCTCTAAAGCCTCTGACTGGGATGATATCCAAGTATCACTCACGGTGTGTTGTTGTTTGTAAAAGTATCTGACTAGCTAGAAAGTAAAAATAGAATAAATTTCTACCAATTCAGAAGAACCAAATTTATGAGTAATCCCAATTTTTCTAACATATAAATTGTTTAATATATGAATGATAATTCTTTAAGCAACAAAAAATAATTTTGAACACTTTAGTCATTTTCATTATAATATACAGCTGTGAAGCCTGGGTTTGCAGCATCTTTCATGAGACTCAGAACAAAATTGAGCCAATCCAAAAGCATACTACAACCTAAAACTTCAAAATAAAATGTAATTTTTCACAAGTGGGTTAAGTGGGTTGCACTTTAGTGGAGTCTAAACCCATGATTAGACACCTAGACTATAAGCATTGATAACATTCTTGTACCCATATGAAACTTTTTGTACTAAATCATGTTTCAAGCTTAAGTACTGTCATTTTCCTACCAAGTGAGTCAATGATAAATCCTTGTCTCCTTGGGTCATGTATGTTGCAGTTTTTAATAACTACCCTAGAAATATTTATTTATTTTAAAATATCATCAACTGAAATAGAGATGCAAATCAACTTCCTTCCTTCTGATTACCCAAATCCCAGTATGGGCAAGGTGAAAGCATACAGTTTTCCAAATTACAATTAAACCAAGTCAGCAATTGAAAGTACCACACTAGGCGGCAAGCCAGCCAATACCACTTACCCAGTGGAATGCACAAACAGTACTGAAAGAAATAACCATCCACTTATTCAATGGGAATTACAAGGGAACGTTCACTTATTCAGTGGGAAAGCTTATAAAATACTTGAAGACTAAGTTACCGGGTTCTTCAGATTTGCCCCAAGAACCTGGTTGGGTATGGTTTGGGTACGGCTTTGGCTACAGCTTGGGAACTTGGGTTCTTTGTGGGTTCTTCTATGAAGGACCCACAAAGAACCCAGGTGCTTGGGTTCTCTGTGGGTTCTTCTATGAAGGACCCACAAAGAACCCAGGCACCCGGACAGTACAAATTTGACATTGTCTTGGTAGAACAAGAACTTATAACCGTTGTTTAAAAAAATTTAGGGCTATTGTTTCCAATTGAACATGTGTAGATAGCATTAATTGATCCTCATGAATGCATCATTCCATCATTTACTCTCTCATTTGACCAGCACTATTGTAGGAGGGGGGAAAAGACAATGTTTGAACTTTGGGCCAGCCCATAAATTTGACATCATTTGTGAATCAACACACCATATCTTCAGCATTGACCCTCTACACCTACATTGACCTTGTTTGATTGACTCTTCTTAAATGTGGTTTTCTGACAATGTTGACCAAAGAGCTCTGCTATACTGACTATGTTGACCAAAAATCTCTGCTACATAGACAGCATTAACTTCTGTACCACTTATATCGACTATTTTGTTTGATGATTATGTTGTATTGAGTGCAATATTCTACTTTCATTGAGTCATGATTAATATTGACCAACAAACTAGTAAGGTATGCAAGCTTCTTTGAGTTTTTATTTTGTCTGCTATATTTTTTAAGGAGCACAATTACTGTACCTGTGAAGTGATCATTAATTAAATTGTTATAAGTTACTATGTTTAAATTATGTTGTATTATATTTATTGGCAATTATGAGCATCACTATTCTTATAAATATATAATTTTGGACATATATATATATATATATATATATATATATATATATATATACCCGTACCCGTACCCGTATTTGAACCCGTACCCGAACCGGCAACTTAGCTTGAAGATGAAAAAACAGCTTCTTCCACTTATCCAGTGTTGAGCTATCACAATATTACCACTTGTTCAATGGGATAAATAAATCAGCAATAACAAATTTCAACCCACTGGCAATACTACCATCCAGTGCTAACAAAATAAAGTGCATAGAAATTGAAGCTTTCAGCAATATAACCATCAGGTGTATTGCACATATGCACTGTGAACACCAAAATAAGAGGATTAACTGCTGATATAAAGTGTTGATGTAAAGAACTATTGAAACACCCCACAATAGTGCCAAATAACATGTACCCAATAACCCAGCTATGAAATAACAATGTGATACCTTGAATGGGTGAATTAAAAGGCTGGTATAGGTCTGAAAACACCCTTTTTGCTGCTGTACTTTAGATAAATCAGAACTGATACACTGGTATTGATGCTCTAGAAACTCAGAAAAAGAGCATACGAACACACCCACAAGCATAATATTAGAAAACTCCCTTCAAACTCCACCCAACACACCTCAAAACACTAAATAGATCTTCATATCAGCAACATCCAAAACTGAAACTCGATTTGAAGCACAATGGTGATCTCTGAAATGAAATCACTCCAATCTATCTAGGGATTATCTCTCAACTCCGAAACTGGAAATCCAATGAGGATTTTTATCGTCAAAAGATTAAGGAGGAACTCGCAGGTTCAATCTGACAACATAACAATATGAGAAATCTTCAATATATCCAAATGAGCCCCCAGCACCTCCTTTTATAGCTTTTTTGTTGCTTTTTTGAAAAAGCAAAAAATATTTTTTCTTTTTTGTTGCTTTTTCTTAAAACACTTTTTGCTTTTTTTGAAAAGTAATTTTTGTTTTTCCGAAAAAAGTATTTTTGCTTTTTTGCTTCAAAAAAACACTTTTTGCTTTAAATTAAATAATTCATTGTGTAAAAGACCCCCTTATTCCTAGGCGTCCGACTTTTTCAAACATTTAATCACCTTTCCAACGAGCTATTACACTAAGTTGTCATTTAATTATTTCTCAACATTAGACAACATTAGTGAAATATTAATAAAATAACTTAATAACTCACCCAAGTTGCGGAAAGCACCCAAAAGATATAATTTTGCAATTTTGATCATACCAAATTGATATTGAAGACTAGGGACAATGATTGGAGGCAACCGGGTGACTTTCTTAAAAAAGCTTGCTCCTCCAAGAAGTTTGGAAAGCACCCAAAAGGTCGAAAATCAATTCTGAAAGCATCAAAGGGCTCCAACTAACCAACTGAACTCAAACCCAAGAACAACTACACTACGAGACTGATCAAATGCTTCTCCAAGAATTTTGGAGTTCTCCCTAATTAACCAATTAGCCTCCGAAAGGCTTAGAAATTGGCTAAATGTGCACGAAATGGCTAAGCGCCAAGAGGGCATATAACAAATCTACCTTTGTGCTTGATGGAAATTTTAATGCAATCATTGGTCTTGTTAGGACTCAAACCCACCATGCCACATTTTGCTTGAGTCCCAATAACTATATGCACTTAGGTTTCATTTAACCCATCACATATAAGTTATAACTGATTTGAGAAATTTTTATATGGGTCTCCATTTGTTAATTTTTCCTAAGTGTTGTCTTTTGTCATCGTCCACATACTTACTCATATGTTCAATGTTGCTAGGGCTTCAAAAACCCTAAGTCTAGAGGTTTTGGTTCAATTTCTAGCATTTTTTGCAATTTGCAGGATTTCCCCTTCCAACCAAATGCAAAATTTGATGTCCCAACTAGATATTGTTCACATCTGGTTCACTTTTCCTTTTCCACAAACCTTCCTTTTGGTCTTTTTAACTGATGTCAAGTTTGTGAGATTCCAACCCCTAACCAAATAGTATCCATGTTCACTTCTACATCAAATCCCTACAAACCTCCTTTTCCACTCATCTTTTCACTTCCCTTTGTGAGAATTTGAAATGCAACCAAACATTCTCATTTCCATTCCATCGTTCACTTCAATAACATTTCTCCACATATGTTCACTTTTATGCCCTTTTTCACATGTTTTCACTTTCCACCTTTGCAGGGTTTCCAACTACATTCGGAAATGTTAACTTCACTTCCACCTTCACTTGCACATGAAATATCTAAAAACCTTTTCCATGCCTCAGTCATTTTTCACTCATCTTTACATTTCCTCTTTGCAAGTTTCAACCCTCTATCTAAACTTCAATTTTTCATCTAAGTGCAATCACACTTGAATTTCCCCCATCTAGTTGGAGCCCCTTTTCAGCAACTTCTTTTTGCATAATTCCATCTTCCATCCAAACTTCTCTGCTCCCAAATGCCCCCCCATTCTCTATATCTTGTGCAAATGGTTTTTCCCACAAACCCTTTCCTACTAACATCACTATCCTCCAAGCAACCTCCCCTTCCACCTCGAGGTCACCAAGATGTCATGATAACATCATTTTGAGGTCATCCCCTTTTTTCCACCTTGTATTAAAGTATTATTGTAATATTTAATGGTCATCTTAGCTTTTAGTTAGTTAGTAGTTTACTTTTAGTTAACTTAGTTTGCTTCAGTTAGCTTTTAGTATCTTTCCATTATTTGCTTTAGTTTGCTTCAGTTAAAGATTGTTTCATTTTAGAAACATTGTCTTGTAATTCTTTATATAAGGAGTTTTTCCTCTCCTTTGTAAATAACGAATATCGAATATCAATTATCATTTCACCTTGCAAAGTTTTACCCTCCATATAAACGTCATTTTCACTCATTTGCATTCGCAACTACAATTGCACTTGCATTTGCTACAACTTCTTTTTGTACGTTTTCCTTCTCCAACCAAATATCCTTCCATCTAGATGAATTTCCATCTCCCGCGTCTTGTTAACACCTTCACTCCCATAGGCCTCTTCCACTCACATTTCCACATGCACTTCCACAAGGTTTCTACTTGCATCTTCCCTTCATCCCCTTTCCACTTTACTTGTGGAAATTTTCCTTCCATCTACATGCAGGATTTCCTTGCTCATCTGAAGTTTGCCAACTCCCACATCCACTTGTACTTCCACATATAATTCCTGCATGCACCATTCCCTATTGCATTTCCTCTTTTTACCTTGCAGGTTTTCAACTTCCATCTACAGTTCCAATTGCATCTTCCATTTTCATCTACCTCCACATTCACTTGTGCATGAAATTTCCACAAACTAATCAAAACTTCTACCTCCCAAACTACTCCTGGATCGTTATTAATGCCAATTGACCTTGCAACCACCAAATATGATTTTTTCTTGCCCAGAACACATATTTTAAGCGGCAAATTGAATGATGGTGCTTCTATGCCATCCTTTAGACAGATTTCCTGGGCTACTCATGCCATTTCACTCCAGATCCAACAGCATCATTAATGCAAAAATACCTTACAGATCTGGGTGACATTCTTCCATGCATCCCATAGTGTTTTTTATGCTTTTCCCTGCAGATTTCACGGATTTTGTGGATTTCCCTTCTCCTCTATGTTAATGCTACAGCGTCTGGAGTAACTTCCAGCGATCCTATTATTATGAATAAATTAAATGATAGCTCTAAAGCTATTTAATTTATTATGAGTCAAGGGGCACGATTTCTTAAGTCACTTCGATTTGTTAAAGAAGATAATTATTAAATGAAGTGACACGTATTTTGTGTCAAGGCCGACCTCTCTCTCTTGGCGCGACTTACATTGAATGGATGCGTCTATTTGAAAGGAGACATATCTTTATTATTAGCCGACTTACTTACATAAGGTGGCGTCCCTTCAAAATGTATAAATAAGAGTTCGCCTTCTCATTGTAATTAAAAAGTTACAAGTCAAGTTCAATTCATTTATTCTTTCAAGTGCGAATTCATCTTGAAGCAGTGCGAATTCTTTGTATGAGCGGAGTGATATTGTTAAAGAAGACAGTTCTGTGTTAGCAGATTACAGGGGATAAAATCTGTGCTTGGATCATCTGTTGATTCTCATATTCGGCCTTCAGATTGGCCTATTGTAAAAGGACACTCTCCTTATTGAGATTCAATATATAAGTGTTATTTTGTGGCTGGGTTTTTCTCCCTCAAGAGGAGGGTTTTCCCAGGGTATCTGCTGTGTTATTGTGTCTGATTTAAATTAATTTCTGTGCATCAATCTGATCATTAAAATTTACACTCTACACACAGTATCTTGATCTTTTGATGGTTGGACTTGATTGTAGATCTCTGAAGTTGGATTCTACTGATTATTGGCATGTTCTTCAATCGTGTGATCAATCTGATCATTAAAATTTACACTCTACACACAGTATCTTGATCTTTTGATGGTTGGACTTCATTGTAGATCTCTGAAGTTGGATTCTACTGATTATTGGCATGTTCTTCAATCGTGTGATGATATTTTTGGGGTGAGAGGATGCAACACATGATGTCAGCAGCATGGCTTCCACCTGCACACCCTATCAGCAATGTTTTCCACAACTTCATTGCAAATCTATGGAAGGAAAATAAATTTTCATTGTTAGGGGTTTGGTTTTTGCATCTGTAATGGAAAAGCTCATCCGGGTCAAGCTGTATTTCATGTATAACTGCAACTCAAATTTTTGAGTTTGCTGGTCACTTGTTATGGGAATGTAAACATTTTTCAAAAAAATCAATATAAGACACTATTTTGTTCTTATCTAGCAATCTGTCTCCACAACTTTTTTAGAGTTTAAGGGGATTCAAGGAAACCCTAAATACACATTTGTTGTATTTTGTATCAGGTCTCTATTAGTTTGCATCCAAGAGGTGCAGTAAAATCTTCCATTACATGTGTTTAGTGTGCTGTGTGCAAATTTTCCAAACTAGTACATGGAGCTTTAAAATTGTTTATGAATTATTCAGTAGAGATTGCATTACTAGAGATGAAGAGCATTTGAGGGTTTGCGTTGTGCAAGACAAAGCCAGGTAAATCAGACTCATCTGAAAAGTAAGGATGTGCACTGCTGTTAGGGTTTCCACTCAGGGTAGGATATTGTGTTGCAAGATTAGGCACCAGTCAATCTGAAAGGTTGACCATTCACTCATTATAAATCAAGAAAATATTTCAAACCTTTTTAATTTCATTTTCATTTTCTTTATTCTGCCATTATATACAGTCTATTATTGAAGATAGTCATAAGGACCAAGTATTAAAAATTTGAAATTTAATAACTTAGCTCTACATGCTAAACTCATATGGTGAATTCTTATTGAACCGGAGCAGCCCTGGGGTATATTACTCAAATATAAGTTCTATGTTTTTCAAATTCCCTTCTCTCCCCAAAGGATTGGTGATATGGAATTTAATTGTCAAGTCAAGAAAGTTGATTGGGATTGTTGATGTTATAGCGGCGGAAGATATCTTTCTCTCAAATTAAATGATAAATAATTAATAAGGCAAGTCGGCCTTAATTACAAATTATGTTCTATATTTTATATTTCTTAAAGGAGGCCAACCTATATGAAGAGACACCTAGTTTGGTATATATACAAGGTGGTGTTCTTTCATTCAATTCATCAATTTCAATAACTTCAAGTTCGCACCTTAGCAGCAGATCATCTTTTGGTAACAGCAGATCGAACTAATCAAGGAGGATCATATTCATTTGTATCTTTGCATCAAGGAGTGATGTTATTATTCATTGTAATAATCTCAGCCTTGAGTAAGGCCAGACTTGTAAGCAGATTTCTGCTCTTATTCATTCAATATATTGGAGATATATTTGCTGGGTTTTTCTCTCTCGAGTAGGAGGGTTTTCCCAAGGTAAAAGTGCTGTGTTATTGTTCATGTGTTGCATTTTCTGCTTTATGTTAAATCTAATCCTAAAACTAACAGGGATTAGTTATCTTGGTTAGTGGGAAACAGCAAAAGGCATTGCCTTGAGATGAATTATAGTAGGGGCGGCCTCCTTTAAGTTCTGTTCCAGCATTAGCTAATGTGTAGCCTTGTTTATCATCCTTGTTGGGCCTTTCAGTGAGCAATTATTAGAGGACTGAGGTTTCTAATGGACTTTGCTCCCACCCTTGCAAGGACCTTTGACAGTGTCCCTTTCCTGATAATCAGAAACTCCTATTGCAGCAGGTGCTTGAAGTCCTATTCGTAACAGGGAGGATTTGCTGATTTGGGTTGGAGATGCTTCAGGTAAATACAGAGTTAATTTTGGGTATAGGATTCTGTGTAATAAGACCTCCCTCCAATTCCACAATGACATTCTAAGCTGATTTCTGGTCAAGAGGCACCACCGATATGCAAATCTTTTGCCTGGTTAGCTGTGCTCAATAAGATTTTTACTTAATACAACCAGTAAAAAAGGCTTTTTTGTTCCTTCACATTGTGTATTATGTCTAGAGGCAGATGAGTCAAGTGATCATTTGCTTCTTCATTGCCCTTTCTCTATGCAGATTTGGTTAGACATTTTACAGTGTTTCAGTATGGTCTGGGTTTTCCCTGTCTCTTTGAGGGGAAGTCCCTTATGCAGCTGACCTTCTGGTACACCTATTATTTCTATTTTTATAGCGGACTGCTTTTTGTTGTACAGTTTGGGGTATTTTGTTGTACTGTTCCTCCATCGGACAGTTGCTGGATCAAAATTCAGGCAGTAATTCTTTTTTATGCCAAACTTCATTTGGTTAAAGTTGTTGGTGTAATTAATTATTTAATTACACTTGCATAAGTTTACTTAGGTAATATTTTAATTCCTAAGTTAATAGTCGTCATCCTTATCTTGTTGAACTATCTTGTTGCTCAAGATAAGATTAGAGTTGTGCATGCTTGCCTTTTTAAGCAAGCCTACCTGATCAGGCCTTGTTGTTGGGACCCATTCATGCTTTCTTGCATTCATCCTAGTATGATGAAAGAATCTAAAAGCCGTGTATCTCGATGCCAATGCCAAACTGAGACTAAAACTCTTCCATGGGAACAAGTACCATAAAGACTCAGAAACATTAACCATAAAAACATGGCCCTCAAATTGAGATGGATCTGAACCAATGCGGATCAATAACCATAGGCTCCCAATCTAAAGTGTGAACCAATGTGAATCTGATATGTGTCAAGCTAGAGCAAAATGTGGCCAAAAGAAACTAAGAAACCAGATACAACCCATGCGAGTTGTCATCAAAATCAAGATGGAGATCAAAGTGCAACTACACTCTAATCAAATTATTATGCAAGAAACCCCCCTGATGGAACTTTATATCAGTTCATTTATTACAATAACCCAATGATTGTAAAGGAGAGAATGCTAAACATGCATAAACAGAAGATAAAATGATGTGATACTGAAATGAAGTGCAAATATTCAAGTTTCACCCTTCCAACTGCCAAAACATCCAAGTAATCTCCAAAACACCCATTGGAACAAATCTGGAATAACAATCAACCTGGGACAGATACAAAAAAAGTGCATGGACAACATAGAGCTCCTCAATACCTTTCCAACGTCGCAAAGATGGCGAAAATCGGAGATCGTGGCAAAAAGTTATGAGCTCGAAGGCCATAAATGAACATCTGACTTCAACCAGCAATAAATCCCATCAAACAGCAAAATCTCTAAAAACAAACTGCACCATCAGAAAATTGGGCTCGCCAGCTTTCCGGCGATATCTTGTTTCAAAATTTTCGCCTCCAGGATCAAAAGTTATGATAAAATGAAAAAAAGGGTTATTTGGGGGCAAATTAGGGTAAATGCAGGCTAAATAGGGGCAAATTTTCGGCTCCTTTTGCTCTAGCCCCTGGTCCGCCATATGACCAGGGGCTAAAAATTTTGAAAAAAAAACCCTGCCGCCAGGCGGGCGGCGAGCAGGCTGGGTAGGGATGGTGGCACCGCTCCTGGCGCCACCGGCTAGGGAGCCCCCCCCGAGGCTGGCAATAGGACCAGAGGCCGAGTAAAGGGCAATCGTCGGGAGGAGCAGCAAGAGCCGAGAGGAGCCGGGAATAGCTAGAGGGGAGCGGAAACTGTCGGCGGTGAATGAAAAACGCAGATGGGAGTTTGTGGACAGGTCGGCGGTTGGAGAATAGCAGCGGTGGTCGGGTTGGAGAATATGCCGGCGAGTGGAGTATGGTCAACAAACCGGCGATGAATGAATAGCCGGTGATGGGACGGCTAACGCAGACAACCGACAAACCACAAACGGTGGTATGATGAGCTATGGTACCACAAAGTAAATGCCCACAAATTTTTAAAAAAATCAACCCCAAATTTACTTTAAAAGCCACCAATAAATTTAAATATGCCCAAGAAAAATTTTGCAGCCTGATGAATAAATTTGCAGAAAAAATTGTTTTTTTAAATTCTGCAAAAGATATCGTACCATGTACCTGGCGGGCCGTATGGCCTGTCGGGTAAAAAAAATTTGCCTCTCGAACAGCTGATGCCAAATATAGGCGAGTTATATGTCGATTTTCGTCTCTCAGATGCTTTGAATCTGACGACGAGATCCAATCTGCCTCAAAATGCGCCAAAAGTTTTGCAACTCCAAGATGTAGCAAATCTTCAAACCCTCATAACTTTGGCATAAAATGTCGGATTTAGGTGAAACAAAAGTCGATCCTAACTTTTTCGACAGCCCTGGACTCGAAAATGAGCTTAGATTTCCTCCAACGTGCACTGAAAGTGACCATGCAAGAGAACCCAATAGAAAGACAAACTCAAGAAGATCTTGGCTCAAGATAAGATTAGGGTTGTGCATGCTTGCCTTTTTAAGCAAGCCTCATCTCTTGTAATTATTGAATTCCTGAATAATATTATTTGCACATCTTCATGCAAAGCTCTTGCTTTCTTCTGTTTTTCTCTTCTATGGAAGGCCTTTTGGTTTGCATGTCTGATTTTGGTTTCTAACATGGTATCAAAGCCTTGATATGCAACCCCTTCTCAGATTTTTGGAGAGATTTAGTGCAGAGTAGTTCGGGGTCCCTTGAGGGTTTCATGCCTCGAGCCTATTTCTGGCTATGGCTGCAAGATCTTCTTGAGTTTGTCTCTCTATTGGGTTCTCTTGCATGATAATCTGATTAGAATGTAGTTGCACTTTGATCTCCATCTTGATTTTGATGACAACTCACATGGGTTGTATCTGGTCTCTTAGTTTCTTTTAGCCACATCTTACTCTAGCTTAACACATCAGATTCACATCGGTTCACACTTCAGATTGGGAGCCTATGGTTATTGATCCGCATTGGTTCAGATCCATCTCAATTTGAGGGCCATGTTTTTATGGTTAATGTTCCAGAGTCTTTATGGTACTTGTTCCCATGGAAGAGTTTTAGTCTCAGTTTGGCATCGGCATCGAGATACACGGCTTCCAGATTCTTTCATCATATCATTCCCTCTTATGGGGGGCATCATTTTATCTACTGTTGCTTTATGGATTCTAGGGTTGTTCCAGTTTGTGAGTTTTCCAGTGTTCTGTGACATTAGGTCTGTTGTTGCATTATTATGATTCTGCCTGAGTCCTTCAATGACTCTCATTTGGTTTCTTGTAGACAAAAGTATATTTCCTTGCTTGTCATATTCCGGTTCCAGTGTTACTCCACAGTGTTCTTCCAGTGCTTCTTTGCAGCAGGTCATCTCATTGAGGGGGGGTTTTGTCCCACTGGGTTTTCTCCTCTTTCTCACTCATTGCATTTGTACATGGGTACCTGATCAGGCCTTGTTGTCGGGACCCATTCATGCTTTCTTGCATTCATCCTAGCATTTAGGTGCATGCTTTTTTAGTCTCCCTAAGTTGCACTTATGGGGGGGTGTTGGTGTAATTAATTATTTAATTACACTTGCATAAGTTTACTTAGGTAATATTTTAATTCCTAAGTTAATAGTTGTCATCCTTATCTTGTTGAACTATCTTGTTGCTCAAGATAAGATTAGGGTTGTGCATGCTTGCCTTTTTAAGCAAGCCTCATCTCTTGTAATTATTGAATTCCTAAATAATATTATTTGCACATCTTCATGCAAAGCTCTTGCTTTTTTCTGTTTTTCTCTTCTGTGGAAGGCCTTTTGGTTTGCATGTCTGATCTTGGTTTCTAACAAAAGTTTGCTCCAATCTTTCAATGCAGGAATCTTTCATTTCAAAATCACGGAACTTGGACCTTCCCAATTCTGGTGGTGACATTATTGCAAAGACTCGTTTGGATTCCTCCAAATGGTGGATTTATTAAATAAATTTTGACTGAGCATCTAGAGATAATCCAGGCCCAGCTGGCTCTGCCATCATTTTCATATTTGGGGATGGTGATTTCGTGAAAGGTGCTTTGTTTTACTTTTTCTGGGCTGCAAAATGAACAATGAAGCAAAAGCTTTAGAACTAAATGTTACCCGATTTTCACCTGCGGGCTCAATCAGGGGAAAATTATGTTTTAAATTCGGCACGTGGATTAAATGTGACTCCCATAAGGGTTGAGCCCAGCGTGCAGGTGTTTGGTTTTCATTGGGAAGGTCTTTATCTAATGCTATTTCACAAGGAAGTCTGTTGGAAAGCATGCCTCGATCAGATTTGGCGCAAAACTCCTCAGAGAATAAAGTCGCTGAGACCAGCCGGATGTCTTGCCGACTGGTTGTGTGTTATATTCATTTAAAATCCTCAGGTCCCCGAGACATTTTGGTCACCATGAAGTTTTCTATCTCTCTCCGACCGAATGACCTCTTGCCGACAATGGTTCACAAGATTGTAGCATCGGGGAGACTCTGGGCTGAATGGAATGAGTTTGGCATAATGTCTTGCCGACTGAGGGGAGTCTTACCGAAATGAAGTTGCGTCGGGGAAAGAATCTGCGCTCAGGGAGATGTCCTGCCGACAGATGGAAGTCTTGGCGAAAAGTTGTGCCTTCAGTGTAGTGTCTCACTGACGGGGTGAGGTCTCGCCGAAAGGGATTGTCTTCGATGTAAAGTCTGGCCGAACGATCGTGGTCTCGCCGACAGAAGGGGATTCGGTGTGATGTCTTCCCGACTGGTGGGAGTCTCACCGAGAGAGGTTAGTGTCGGTGTAATGTCTTGCCAACCGGTGGAAGTCTCGCCGAAAGAAGTTGCACTCGAGGAAAGGTTGTAGCTTCAGCGTGATGTCTTGCCGATGACCGATGGTCTCGCCGACAGAGGGTGCTTTCGCTGTAATGTCTCACCGACGGGGTGAGGTCTCGCCGAAATGAAATGATCTCGGTGTAATGTTTTGTGCTCGGTGTGACCTTTGGCCGACAAACGAATCTCTCACCAACTGGAGGAAGTCCCGCCGAAGAAGTTGAGCTCGGGGAGGTCTTGCCGACCAAAAGTGGTCTCGCCGAAAGAGTTGAGCTCGGGGAGAATGGAATGAGTTCACTATGATGTCTCGCCAACAGGGTGAGGTCTCGCCGAAAGATGAAGGGCTCGCTGTAATGTCCTGTCGAATGCGGATGTCTCGCCGACGGAAGAGCACAGCGGTATAATTCTTGGGGGATCGCTATGAGGTCTTGCCGATAGCGATGGGTCTACTGTGGACTTCGGCGAGACCTCTTGCCGAAGGCGGTAGTCTGGCCGAACGATTTTCGATCACTATGATGTCTGGCCAACAACGATAGTCTTGCCAATGTTTTTGGGGTATCGATATAACTCTTGCAGCTCGATGTGAAGTCTTGCCGACAGTTCTAAGCTATGTCGATTGCTGCTGTGGAGTATAATCGCATCGGGGAGACACGGCTAGTGTCTCGCCGACATGCGATTTTGTTTGAACGACTTTTGACTGCCTAAAAATCCTACGTGGTGTCTGTTCAACCAATCAGAGGAGGCTAAGGGCGAACCAGTGGTAGTTTCACTGTGGCGACCGTCTTGTGAAGAAGATCAACGGAATGTGAGCGGTATGGATCTGCTCTATGAATGAGATGATGAATTGGTTCAGTGGACAGTGGTGTTCGTCTGTAAAGATCAGTTCAAAGGGTGCCTGATGTTGCTTCTCGAAGGAGGTCAACTTGCAGGAAGATCTGGAACAAGAAGAAAGCTGAAGGGGAAGAGGCCGCGAGTCACAACGACAGCTGGGATGTCGGCTAGCAAAAGTGGATCGACATTAATGCCATACTTCAGAACATTCAAAGCAGCTCTGATGAAGGTCTCGAGGTCGGACACGGAGGCTAGAAGTTAATGCGATGGTTTCAAAAGATCTAAGGGCTACTCCTGAGGGTGATCCTTCACCGACATGGACACGGGGGATGCACATTGAATGCATTAACTTTATTCCAAAAGATCTGAGGGCCGACGTGTTCAAGAACCGACTCATTTTTTGTAAACCTTAGGGCAGAGGCTGACACTTTTGAGTTTTTTTGTTGTATATATGGCATTTTTGCCTCATTTTGTGGGGAGTTCTTCTTATGCTTTTCTGAAGTTGTGACTTTTGCAGTCCTCTCTCAGATTAGCAAACTTTTGTAACTCATTTGGAGCATGATATATAGAATTTACCTTGGTTACCATTGATGGTTCAATTTGCCTTCTGGTTCTTGCAAAATATTGTGCATTTTCAAGTGATTGATCAAGCTACTTCGTGAAATCTTTCTATTTCCTTATAGCTTTGTCTCATGTTAGCATGCCTTTCTTTGCAAAAGTAGTATTATGTAGGTTACAAATTGTGTTTTACTGAATTGCAAATGACCCTTTTGATTTGTGAAAAATTGTTTTTCCTTCTTAAAAGTGTGTGCATGTCAAACCTATTTGTGAAATACTTATGCATAATCTACAGAAACTTGTTGTGCAGTCCCATATCCATCATCAGTATTCAAGTGTAACCTGAGTGTCTCATTGCTCTTGTCAATTTGGTGTATCACCATGGGGTTTAGTTTTCATTTTCATGCACTCCTTCTCCCTTTACCTTACAAAATCAGTAGTTTAGGTGATACTGCCAGCATAGGAAGCCGGCCTTCTCCGGAGGTTCTCTTCCATTTTTTAGGTGACCCACAACCTGGAAAAGTTCCCATGTTTCTCTTAAGTATCAAGTTCTGCAACTTGATAAGGGTGCAATTTCAGTAGATAACACTAAGTTGTTGGTTCAAGTATATTGGTATGGTGATTTTTTACCTTCCTAGGTATCAGTATGGCTTTGTGTGTGTGTATACATATTATATAATATTAAAACATATAAATATTTTTTTATATTAAAAAATATATTTAGTATTATATAATATTAATATTAAATATATATATAATATTAAAATATACAATATTAAAATGTATTAAAATGCCCATAATTTGCAAAAATATATCTCTAATTCATAATATTATATAAATATATTAAAAATAAATAAATAATTTATTTATAAGCATAATAAATTAATTAATACTAAATATATTATTTTACAATATTAAATATAAAAAACCAATAGAAAATATCATATCTGTAAGATTATCTTTAAGTATTGAAGTATTTCTGTTGAGTGGCATAGGGATTTATGGATAGTGTAAGATAACCTTATGGATATGTATTTTAATATTTTTATGTATTTACATTTACAGCTCTTCATAAATTACTATTAGAGGAGCTATACACCAATGCAATATGAATCTGAACAGAAATACCTCCAGCAGACACCAAATGCTAAAAACAAGAACAGAACCAGAGAGGAAATAAGAACACAGCCCTGAAAAATTATATTTTAGCTTTTTTTAAACGCCTTCCAATGCACTGATGGGACAACTAGGGCACAACCCTGCTGCCCTATGTGCTCTAGCTGTCCCGTCAACGGACCAGACCCCGCTCCCAAACCAGAACTGTTCAGTCCTGCGATGGCTTGAATACCTCAAGAACCCAATAATATAGCTTTACATGTATTAGAAGGTATTATATTGGAAATTGCTTCTGGTTTTAGACATTCAAAGGTAGAAGGAGACTCCCTTGTAATTATCAACAGCCTGAATCTTAAGGCTGTTAAGCAGTGGAAATTGTTAAGCATCGTTGAGGAAGTTAATCTTCTAAGAGCTAACTTTGATTTTCTTACATTCAATCATTGTCATAGGGAAGCTAACAGGTTAGCCAATGCTTGGATTGATCAGCTACACTTAACTTCAAAAAATTAGTATCTTGCCTGGTGACTGAGATCTAAATCCTTGGTTATCTATAGATGCAAGTGGGTGTAGAGAAAAAATATCTCTGAACTTTAGATCACCCTCCTTTGTTGGTATGTCATTATAGTGTAGTTGACAACTTTCGATATTGGAGGACAGTTTGTTTCTTAGCAGCAATCACTTTTCAATGTTGTTTGAGGCTTTGACTCTTGTTTTAGTATTTTGAATTTCCTTTGTTTTGTGGTTGTATCCCGTTATTACTGGCTCTTTGTCTTTCATGGTATTATTTCAGAAAGGATCCCTATAGAACATTCGTCTAACCTATCAAAAAAAAGATAAGTACACCCTGCTTTCCACTTGGTAATAAGCATGTGGTTGAAATATCCTCAGAATTCAATGGAAGCTAGGTGAAAACTTGCAACCGGATAGTGCACCAAATTATGATGAGTAAAGATTGTTAAGAGCAACCTTTTGAAATGAACCTTAAATATGAATCTATGATCATAAACTAACCAAAAGCAAATTAAAGCCCTGCAACACCAAGTCCTTAATTTTTGAAAACTTAGGAGAGATTTGAAATGAGGCTTAGATGCCTATTTATAAGTTTTTTGTGAGTACTGAGGGTTTGGGTGGTACCCATAGACCATTAGGGTCACGGTTTGTGCCAAGCAGATTGAAAACATTTTTTGATTTAAAAAAAAAAAATGCATTTTCCTGCCATGGGGGACACTTGGAAATTCTGGAAGTCCCAAAGATGGTTGGTAGACTCCTAGGAGTCTCCTAGACATCTTGAAGTCCCCAAGCAGTCCTCAAACCAAGGAGACATCCCCTCCAAGTCCCCATATGTAATGTCCCTTTTAGAGCAAGAGAAAATAAGAGGGAAAAATAATATTTTATCATTTTGATCTTTGGCCTAGGGAAGGAGGTTAAATAAGATTTAAATTTGAATTTTGGCCTAAGTTATTTTAATATTTTATTTGGGGCTGGGAGACCCTTTGGGAGTTATAAGGAGGGCAAAAAAATAATTTTTTTAAAAAAGAAGATAAAAAATATATATATATAAAATTGAATTGGGGTTTGACGCCCAATTGAGGGGATAAAAATTTAAATAAAAAGCAAAATTAAAAAGGGAAAAGTGGCACCCAAATTGGGCCAACCTATTTGGAGAAATAAATAGTGATTGCTATATAAACAAAGTCATTTGGAGGTTTTCATGTGATGGGAATTATTCTTCTATTTCAAATCAGCAATTATTGCCAGCTATTCCAAGGACGAAAACTCTTGTGAATAATAGAGGAGTTGGACGAAAACCTAGCTCTTCAAAGGAGGACTTCATGACTGAGGTTCACTTGTGCTTCAATGGAGTTTTATGCTAGATGTTCATGTTAGATAATTGTCATTGATGTAAAAGGTTAATGCATGCAAAAAGATATAAGAACCTGGTGTTAGAATGCTGCTGTGTTAGAAAGAATTCGCATGTAAAAGAAGACAGAAGCATGGTTAAAGCAGATAAAAGAGCAGCTAGGCACCACCATGAAAATAATTCTTTTGATAAGATTTAATAAGGTTTGAGAAAGGAAAGCAAATCACATAAAGTTGGCCGCCACTTTTTAGAAGGAAATAGAAAGATAAAATGAAAGAAGAAAAGCAGATTTATTGATGAGAATAGAAGGAAACAAGAAAATAATGTTTGAGGATATGAGAGGATAAACCAAGTCTGATTTATTTCATAAAAAGAAAGATTTAATGTGACATAAAAAGAAAGATTTAATGCAGATTTAGAAGCAGATTTCATAAGGTTCCATAATCAGATTTGGGCACCCAAGTTATTTTAGAAATCTTCTATTTTGAGAATTCAAACAGCAGCCCATGAGCAGTTTTTTTGTTGTTGATTAATTAGTTTCTAAAAAGGAAAATTAAAAAAGGTATGGCTGCATGTGGTTTGTTTCTTTTAAGACGAAGTGAAAAAAAGTATTTTTTGGTCCAAGGAAAAGAGAGTTTTTTGTTTTTGATGAAGGCATGAATAGAGTATGCAGTTTTTGAGATGATGATTTTTCAGTGGCTGAAGATCAGAGATAGAGTGTGATGTGCAAAGAAAAAATAGCAGATTCATGAAGAGAGATTTAGCAGAGTACAGAGAAGTTTTTTTCAAGTAGAGTTTATTGGGGGTTAGTGCCTCATACTGAGTTGGTGCTCAGCGGGAGTTGATGCTTCCAGTGAGTTGGAGCTCACATTTGTAAGATCGATGTCTTATGTGGGTTGTTGCCTACAGTTTGTAAGAAGTTAATAAAAGCAATATTTTGTCGTGGTTTTTTCCCTTAGGGGTTTTCCACGTAATTTTTGTGTTCTTGCATGTGTTATTTACTTAATGGTTATGAAATTATATTTGCAGATTTGAAATAAGTGCTAAAATTTGTCCTAATACTGATTCACCTCTCCCCCCCTCACCCTCCGTATTAGCGTGTGCTCATCAGTTCATGCTCAGATTTTCATATCAGCCTAGGTGACTTGAAAAGGGCAGATTTGGTGTTGTATTGAACTAGGGTTTCACCCTAGAGAGGAGCGCCCAAGTTGCAAGAGGAGCACTTTGTTTGGGAAGGGCGAAATTGGCAAATTTGGAGGTTGTTGATGAGTTTTCAAGGGTTGCAAACCCTACGTTCAGACCAGCAGGGCAGCACACCCTTGTGGTAGGGTTTTGAAGACATTTCTATCATATATTTGCATTCATCATTGCATTTTTGTGAGCTAGAGCACTTTCGCCCAGCTAGGGTTAGTTTAAATCATCATTCATCTCCTGTTTTGGCTTGTAAGTGGGGTTTCTTCATATCAGCAAACTATTGTACATTGCTGGGCATGTTTGGAGCCCATTTTTGTGGTGAACTTGCATAAGTAATAGGTCTGATTTTGTAGCAGCAGCACTGAATAAACTTGTAATCAGAATTTGCATATTTTGGGTGGACAAATTGGTGCTATATATTGCTGGTTACATTCATACTTAATGTTAGATGTGCTCATGATATTCTTTGAAACAATTGGATGAGTTTATGTTGCTGTTCATGCTTGTTTCATCTCAGAAATTTAATATCAGCAACTAGGGTTTTTAACAGAAATTTTAAGTGCAGAAATTAGGGCAGAAGTTTGTGTTTCAACAATCAAAGAATTCATCAATATCCTAGTTGGGGTATTTCACTGCATCCCAAGGACATCCCCTTCCCCGAAACATGGGGATTTCGGGGGGAAGAACACATCTCCATGGACCACTAGCAAAATCTTAACTCTCCTTTGTTGGAGTTCTTTTTTTGTTTTTCCATCTTATAATCAAAGGGAGCTACCCCCATGGTATGTAATGTCCCCGTTTTGGAGGTAATTCGATTTAATTAATTTAATTAATTAAGTTGTCCAAAATAATGAATATTTTATGAGGATGACTAATTAATTATTTTAATTAAATAAATAAGTGGTATTAAGTTAATTATTTATAAAGTTATCAAATAAATAAATATTAAAAGGTAACTTTATATTTAATTAATTTAATAAAGTGACTTGAATTATAAAATATTTTATAAAGTCACTTAATAAATAAAATAAAATAATGTTCTAGAAGTTTCTGGAGGAAGTGGAGAAAAAGAATAAATAGACGTCTTGGGCTTCATTCTCAGGCAGGCAGATTTGATGTTGATGATTGATGATTTCTTCTTGAGTATTTGTGGAGCCAAGTGGTCTGCAGATAATCAAATTGATCTTTGGGAACGAAAACTCCCATTGATTGCATAACTGAGGGAGTGAAATATCTCTTGAAGGGTTGCATTATTGGAGGAAGGTATCTCAGCCTTTCTATCTGTGCTAGATTGGAGAAGAAATACAAAGAATACAAGGGTTTGATGCATATCCATTTGCAGATTTTCAGGGATTTTAGTTGAAGATTTTTGATATATTTTGAAGAGGATTTTTTGGTTGATTTTATGATTTAATTTAGCAAGCTACAGTGACGCTGCTACAGTGACGTCGCTACAGTGTCGCGCTACAGTGACGTGCTACAGTATTAGGGTTTCTTTATTGGCTTGTGCTGGGCTTTCAGGTTACAATTTTCAGACTTTGGATTGAAGGTTCTGATTTTATTTTGAAGAGAAATTACTGGTCTGGATAGTTAAATCTTGGTAAAGAAAAAGACTCCATTTGGTGGTACTTTAAGGATTTTCTGGGCATTTTCAGTTTAGGCCTGAATCTGGTTTCTTGGCTCATCTCCAAAATGAACTGTGCAAATGAAATGTTTCTGCTCTTGTGGCTGTGTCGGGATCCATACCAGATAAGGGAGAGAAAGGCTTTGATTTAGGGTGCTGGGTGTTGCTAATTGAAATCCTCTTCTAGCTGCTGGTCGCCTATCATCAAGGGTTTCTTGACGTTGGGAGGCTGAACTTGAAGATCAGACAGACAGACGTGTTGCTTAACGGTTCTGTATATGACATTCTGGAAGGGCGTTTTTGGTCACATGAGGGTTAATTCCTGGTAGAAAGGTTGGACATGCATTGCTGGAGTCATTCCTAGCTGTCATCTGAAGATGTCTGAGCTCCTGGAGGTGAATTGTGGAGATTTCTAGGTCCTTGCATCTGAGTTGCTGCTGCTGTGACGAGTTCTCAGACATGGTGTTGTTAAACCAGGTTCTTATTCCTATTTAAATGCCATTTCATGATTGTTTTCCAGGTCTGTGGTTAAATCGATGAGTCTCTAGTGTTGGCTGTAGGTAACAGTCTGCTTCAAGCATTGATTTATATGTATTAGCCAAGAGTCTTGGCTGTTTGACATTAACATTGTATTGAAGTATTCATAGTAATGGAGATATAAGTAGCTGATTGTTCAAAAGATACTCTTGCAAATAGATTTGTTAATCAAATGATGCATGGCAAATGTTTGTAAAAATGTCTATTTGCTGTAGCTAAAATCTGCATACCTAGTGTCTCATATATTTGCATTTAAAATCCAAAAGAATTGCATATTAGTGTGTAGATCAGATTTGTGGGCATTATAGGGGTATTTAAATCAATCTTAGCATCCTTTGTATTAAGCAACTTCAAACTGAAACACTATATCAGCAAGCTGTAAGGTTGCATTCAAACTGTTTGACGAAATTACAATCAGCAAATTAGGGCAAATTCTGGTCAGTTTGAGCTAGGCTCATTACAGTGGTATCAGAGCGGTTTCCTGCCATCCTTTGGGTCAAAAATTGTCTTCGTTTATGCAACAAAGTGACAGGACTAAGAGGTATACAGCTAGAGAAGAAAGAAAGCAAACGCAAGACACTTCATCAGCAGCTGTTGCAGCAAGACACCAAGAGATTGGTGACACCATGGAAGAAAGAAGAGAGGATGATCACCCCTAGAAATGAAAGGAGGAATAGAGATAGAGGAGAAGAGTTGTTGGGAAGAATGGCCCAAGCATTTGAAGGATTTTCAGCTTCCTTGCAGCAGCAAATTCAACAAAACAGAGTTATTTTGGAAAATAGAACAAGGAACAACAGGGATCAAGATGATGACAGGAGTGTAGCAGGATCAAGGAGAGTACAAAGAGCATCTTCTCGCACTGCTGATAGGCCATCACGACCTACCTTCTTAAGGGAAGAGCGTGCTGCAGAAGAGAATGTGGAAGTTGTTGAGGAGCCTACCTTTGCTGATGCATATATGGCTGCTCATGATGAATGGCAACTATTGACACCAGAAGCCCGAGAGCTCATGCACTTCGATCGTTTTGTGCAAACAAGGATGGACTACTACAGGTCTCGACAGGAGAGGAGACCTAGGAATCAAAATAAGGATCTCAAGCAGGCTACTAATAAGCTTACATTACCTATGTTCGATGGAAGTGGCAAATCTACAGCACAGTCATGGATTCATAAGTTGGATACTTTCTTGGCTCTTCGACCCATGACAGAAGAGGAAGCCATCAAGTATGCCACTTTGCATTTGGAGGGTGCAGCGCACGAATGGTGGTATCATGGGTTAGTCACATTGCAACATAATCAGATCACATCTTATCAGGAGTTTGTGGATAGATTGGTGGAACGCTTTGACAAGAAAGACCCAGAATCATACTTCAAAGATTTGGCTCAACTCAAGCAAGTTGGGAGTTTGGAGAACTACATTGGGGACTTTCAGAGATTGTCAGTAATGGTTCCCAACATCTCAGAGAGACGACTAGTGGTGTTATTTATGGAGGGCTTATTGGAGTCTATGAGAGGATGGATAAAAGCCTTTGATCCTCCTACTCTTTAGGAGGCAATGAAGAAGGCTAGGAGTATGGAGTTCGCGGCACCAAAAGGAAAGAGCTCTCATAAGGATGTCCCTTCAACAAGCAATGAGACTCCTCAACAATCAAACAAGAAAAAGAAATCAGCACCTATAATGGATGAGGAGACACGAGAAGAATTGAGGAAGAGAAAATTATGCTATTGGTGTAAGGAGCCTTACAACAAGGATCATGATTGCCCTTTGAGGCCTAAGGGCAAGGCAAACCGTTTCATGTGGGCATACTTTGAGGACTCCGATTCTGATGAGGTGGATCAACACGTTGCTTCAGAACTTGATCAGGAGGAGAAGACTTCTGCTCCCATAGCATATATTGCCAATGTTCAGGATGAGACCACATTCAGGTTCAGAGGGACAGTTGATGGACAGCGTTGCATCGCTATGCTTGATACGGGTGCGACACATAACTTTATTAATGGAGATTTTGTAGCTCGGTGTAGACTTAAGGTTGAGGATTTTGATGGATTCAGAGTTCGAGTAGCGGATGGGTATACTCTCGCATGCACCAGGAAGGTTGCTAATCTCACCTTGAAAATGAACAACTATGAGTTACATTCAGATTTTTATGTGGTCAACATGGGAGAGATGGACATAGTTTTAGGAATGAAGTGGCTCCAGGACTTGGGAGTATTTACCCTCGATGTACCTAAGATGGAGATGTCTTTTGAGGTTGATGGTAGGAGGCACGTATTGAGGGGTATTACGGATGGAGGCTTGCATTCTATCAGAGGACTGGACAGTAAGAGAAAGAAGAAGGTGATTCAGGAGAAACATGAGATGATTCTCAATCCATTGTTCGAAGTGGAAGCTGCTTGGTCATATGACAATCCACTCTATGATGAGGATAGCTCTCTTGATTCCAATCTTGAGATGAGCATTGTTGATAGTATTTGTGATCCTACTAGTGCATCGGGATTGCAAACAGGACTCACAGAGGAGATTTCGGAGGTGTACATAGTGAGGAGTGCTTACAGCTTCATTTTTTATTCTCATGTACATGACCTATTCAGGATGCACAATTCAGATGCACATATGATGGATAGTTTGGATGATAGTTTATCTTGCGCGAAGTTTGGAGGCAAGGATGATCAATCTCTTGGCTTGCTTCCACTTGAGGCCTATACTTTCTGCGGCACTTGGTGATGGTATTGAGTTGGTACGACAGTTTCAGTTTGAGCAAATGTTGCAGAAATTGTTTGGTGATGACAGGGACATTATGCAGTTCTTCTTGTGGGATCCAGGTGGTGAATTGCTTGAGGACAAGCAATTTCAGGAGGGGCGGACTGTAATGTCCCCGTTTTGGAGGTAATTCGATTTAATTAATTTAATTAATTAAGTTGTCCAAAATAATGAATATTTTATGAGGATGACTAATTAATTATTTTAATTAAATAAATAAGTGGTATTAAGTTAATTATTTATAAAGTTATCAAATAAATAAATATTAAAAGGTAACTTTATATTTAATTAATTTAATAAAGTGACTTGAATTATAAAATATTTTATAAAGTCACTTAATAAATAAAATAAAATAATGTTCTAGAAGTTTCTGGAGGAAGTGGAGAAAAAGAATAAATAGACGTCTTGGGCTTCATTCTCAGGCAGGCAGATTTGATGTTGATGATTGATGATTTCTTCTTGAGTATTTGTGGAGCCAAGTGGTCTGCAGATAATCAAATTGATCTTTGGGAACGAAAACTCCCATTGATTGCATAACTGAGGGAGTGAAATATCTCTTGAAGGGTTGCATTATTGGAGGAAGGTATCTCAGCCTTTCTATCTGTGCTAGATTGGAGAAGAAATACAAAGAATACAAGGGTTTGATGCATATCCATTTGCAGATTTTCAGGGATTTTAGTTGAAGATTTTTGATATATTTTGAAGAGGATTTGATTTTGATTTAATTAGCAAGCTACAGTGACGCTGCTACAGTGACGTCGCTACAGTGACGTGCTACAGTATTAGGGTTTCTTTATTGGCTTGTGCTGGGCTTTCAGGTTACAATTTTCAGACTTTGGATTGAAGGTTCTGATTTTATTTTGAAGAGAAATTACTGGTCTGGATAGTTAAATCTTGGTAAAGAAAAAGACTCCATTTGGTGGTACTTTAAGGATTTTCTGGGCATTTTCAGTTTAGGCCTGAATCTGGTTTCTTGGCTCATCTCCAAAATGAACTGTGCAAATGAAATGTTTCTGCTCTTGTGGCTGTGTCGGGATCCATACCAGATAAGGGAGAGAAAGGCTTTGATTTAGGGTGCTGGGTGTTGCTAATTGAAATCCTCTTCTAGCTGCTGGTCGCCTATCATCAAGGGTTTCTTGACGTTGGGAGGCTGAACTTGAAGATCAGACAGACAGACGTGTTGCTTAACTGTTCTGTATATGACATTCTGGAAGGGCGTTTTTGGTCACATGAGGGTTAATTCCTGGTAGAAAGGTTGGACATGCATTGCTGGAGTCATTCCTAGCTGTCATCTGAAGATGTCTGAGCTCCTGGAGGTGAATTGTGGAGATTTCTAGGTCCTTGCATCTGAGTTGCTGCTGCTGTGACGAGTTCTCAGACATGGTGTTGTTAAACCAGGTTCTTATTCCTATTTAAATGCCATTTCATGATTGTTTTCCAGGTCTGTGGTTAAATCGATGAGTCTCTAGTGTTGGCTGTAGGTAACAGTCTGCTTCAAGCATTGATTTATATGTATTAGCCAAGAGTCTTGGCTGTTTGACATTAACATTGTATTGAAGTATTCATAGTAATGGAGATATAAGTAGCTGATTGTTCAAAAGATACTCTTGCAAATAGATTTGTTAATCAAATGATGCATGGCAAATGTTTGTAAAAATGTCTATTTGCTGTAGCTAAAATCTGCATACCTAGTGTCTCATATATTTGCATTTAAAATCCAAAAGAATTGCATATTAGTGTGTAGATCAGATTTGTGGGCATTATAGGGGTATTTAAATCAATCTTAGCATCCTTTGTATTAAGCAACTTCAGACTGAAACACTATATCAGCAAGCTGTAAGGTTGCATTCAAACTGTTTGACGAAATTACAATCAGCAAATTAGGGCAAATTCTGGTCAGTTTGAGCTAGGCTCATTACATGGTAGCAACTTGTGTATCAATATGTGTGTGTGTGTGTGTGAAATTTCAAATATATAAGTTTAAATTTTAGAAATTAAAACTTATGAATAGTTTAAAATTTAAAATTATAGCTTATAAGTTTATAAATTTATATATAATTCTTAAGTTAAAATTTATAAGTTTATAACTCTATAAGTCAAATCATTAAACTTTAAAATTATTAATTTTAAGTTTTAAGCTGTTTTAGAGTGTTAAGCTAAACTTAAATTATGTTATAAGTTTTAACTTTTAACAAAATGTTTTACGGGACTACCCACACTTTATAATTTTAAAAGGACCACCTAAACTTTTAGCAATTAACATTCTAAGTTTCTTAAACTTAATTAGCTAAATTTAACCTAAACATTTTTCTAAACCTAAACTTTGATTGTCATGTTTGCTTACCTATGCAGTGGAAAAGAGAGAATAATGAAACAAAAAATAAATCAAAACTGAAAAGCCTAACTCTGCAGCCATTGATTATGTGACTTCGCTGCTTCTGATAGCCATGTTTGTCACTTCTGCACTCAGATTGGGAATAAATCAGTAACCCCTCACCGCTTTTGACAGCCATGTTTTTAGGGGATTTTTTTTTGCATCTAGGCTTTTTTAAAGAGAAATGCATGGACATGCAAATGGGACATCTCCTGACACAGGAGACATCCACATTCCCATCTTCAGTCCAAAGACAAGTCCCAGGGGGTGGGAGATGTGTCTCCCTGCAATACTGGGAATGATCTTTCTTTGTTGTTAATATAGTAACTTATGACCAGCAATGTTAGCATAACTGCATTAGAATGTTATAGATGTTGGAAATTTGGGTATTATGAGTCCATTTGTTTGTAATACCTCTCCTTGCTTGTGTAGATATGAGGTAGAAAGATCTCATAATCAAAGCTAGACAAGAATTGATGAAAAGATGAAAACAGATTCGTTCAAAGAATGATCATTAATTGTTGTATTAAGAGATGATGAAGTAGGAATTGTCACAATCTAGCTGAGAGTTATCTAGAACCACCATTATAAGATTAGCTGAGATTTTCTAAATTTGTAAAGTTAGATATATTAAACAATATAGATCAATCCCCCATTACTGGGGTAGCCATTAAGCAGTCTGTTCATATGAGGGATTCTTGGTTGAAACCACCTAAGGGTTTTCTATAGCTCAATTTCGATGGTGCCTCTAGTGTGAACTTGGGTTTGTTTGTGCTCAAATTGCCATCGGATATGAGTAAGGCCTCCTTGTAAAAGGTGGCTCACTTTTTCTTGGATGTAGATTTAACAATAAAGTGAATGGGAAGCGACTGTGGAGAGAATAGCTTTGGCTTCTTCACTGTGTCGTAAGTGTCTTGTGTGGAAAGTGATTCTTCGGTGGCGATTTAGGAGTTGGGTAAAATGGATTGCCCTAGTTGGAAGCATAGGTGTTTTCTTGAGGAGGCTTTGGTTTTATGCAAACGTTTTGCCGATATTTTGTTTCCTCATTGCTCTCGTGTGCTGAACTTGGTGGCTGATTTCTTAGCCAGCATGGGCATTGACCAACTGTTTTTTGGGGCTATTGAAAAGATTAACTATGCCCTGAGGTGTAGCAGAGTATTGAAAAATTTAAACGTTACAATAAACTCGGCGAATAGTTAAACAACTTTAGATACAAAATGATGTGCTTATAACCATCTTCCCTTTGTTGGTTGCATTTAGAAATACAACTGAGTTGAGTGCATTTGGAAGGAAAGAATGAAGGGAGGGATGGATGGGAAGTATTTACCGGAATGAGAAAAGCAAGAGTTTTGCCGGAGCCGGTCTTGGCAGCACCGAGGATGTCACGGCCGCAGAGGGCGTGAGGGAGTGACGCCCTTTGAATGGTGGTCATGCGAGTGAAGCCACCTTCTGCCAGCCCTTTTCTCGTCTTCTCTGATACCGGCAGCTCGCTGAATAATTTCGCCAACGCACTGCCGGCGGCGAGGGGGTTGCTTCCGCACTCGGGTTTTCCCGCTTCTATTCGAGCTTCCAACGATTCGATCTCCTGCGCTTCATGCTGCCGCTTTTCCTTGCGAGCTTTCGTGGTGAAGTTTTTTGGCTTTCCATTTTGGTTGCCGCGCCCTTTAGAGGGGCGTGGGGGCCGAGCCATCAGCTCACGTCCAGAATTAGTACTTGAGAATTCAGATGAGCTGCTGCTTCCAAAAGCCCTTCGGCAAATTGTAGTCACAATTTTCCTGTTGCAAATTGTTCCAAATTGCTCCCCCAGTGACCTTTCAGGATGATTTGGTAGCTGCTGAGAACTGTCCCAGGCTCCGCCTACTCCCAATTACCAAAATAAAAATTCTCGTGTAGCTTTGGCATCTTCAAATTTTTATCCTTGGACAATGTTAATTTTGATAGTTGCAGATTTTCCTCGCGGTTGAAGGACATTAATGCGGTTAAGTAAAGAACCCTAAAGTGGGGAATTATATATTCATCCATTTCTTAAAAGTAAATTAAGTAAATACAACCATTTAAGTATAACTTAGTTCAGATTAAGTAAGTGGTATATAATGGTAAGCATCTATTTTCAAATTTTTATTTTGTATTTGTTGACACGTTTGTTGTAAAAAATTAGTTAAGGAAGTTAATTATCAATGAAATTAATTTTAAATTGAATTTGAAGAAGTTAAAGGAATGAAAGTTTTTTCATGTTCTATCAAATAAAGTAGTGATTTATAAGAGTAATGAAGATTGATGAAGAGGTGTTAAGGAGGGAAAATTAATGAGCTTGACTAACCTTTACTATAACTACAAAGGGGTTGGAGCATCCCCGCAATTGAATCTTCACTTTTAGTATTATTGTTATCCATTTCAAATATGACATTGTCATGTTTATGATATACACTTACTAATTTGTAATGCACATAGTGCTTTGTATAATATCATCTTTAAGTAATGTTCTAAGCATGACTTGCATCACGGTTACCACTCATTCTTACATTGCAAAAATATTGTGCAATGTAAAGTCTTAGATAGATATTCACTCTATCATTAAATAGCATAAATGATTGAAAAAGCTATCACCACAACTTTTAGTGGTTTTATTTATTTTTTATACCATAAATTTGCATTTTAAATGTAAGATATTTCAAGTATATGTCAAAATCTACAAAGAATCGGCAACTGATTTGAGGGCATTTGTATAATTTTGTTCAAAGCTTTATTGCAAAGCAATAGTTCATAATGAGCACGAAAAAGGTTTTCATTTGGAAACAAAATACAATAAAAGTTGTGCTTTGTAGGTTTTCATTGAATGTAAATGATTTCTCTTTATTATTTTCTATCACAATGCAATTGTTATCTTTAACAACTTGATATCTATGTATGCCCTCTTTTTTGTTATTTTCAATCAAAGGTAATATTAGCCTAGTGCCTATTTCTAGTGGGCTAAGGTATGTAAAATAGAAAATAATCTTTTAGATATCTAATTGTGAAGAGGATAAGCCCTGAAAAATTTCAAGTCTAGAAGTTGTCTTTCGATTTCCTAAATTATTGAAGGCAAAGAAGTTTTGTGTTTGTCAAAAATTTCTAGTTATTATTATGTTTGTGAGTTGGTAAACTCTTTGAAAGTGCCACAAGGTTTGAAGGTTTCTTAGTTCATTGAAAGTGTGAAAGTATGGTAAGTTATGATTTTTCTAAGTTTGTTTGTTCACAAACTCTTTGAAAAGTGTGACAAAGTTTGAAGGTTCACTAGTTCACCAAAAGTGTGAATGTACAACGAGGATAAAAGGTTCACCAAAAGTGTGAAAGTGTGACAAGGTTCACAATTTCACTAATTCATCAAAAGTGTGATGAGTTAGGAAACATCCAAATCTTTGACCTAGTAGAAAAGGAAAAATTAATTTTAAGTTTTAAGGGAGAAAAGGGGAGTCATTTAATATGATTGGTGGATGAATGACTTGAGCCACTCATCTAGGCTAGATTTATTATCAGTCACAGATTTTAGGGATAAGGGTGGTGAATGCATTCATTCAAATTTTTTTGGTCTAGATCAAGAACTCTTGCTAAAATATTATGAGTACTTGTGTTCAAGCAATCAAATGTGAGAACAAAAACCCTTAAGTTTGTTGGAGACTGGAGGATGAAAACCATTTGGTTTCAGGATTACAGAACAAGACCCCTTTGGTTATGTATGGCATGTTGGTGTAATTAATTATTTAATTACACTTACATAAGTTTACTTAGGCATTTAATTGTGTTCCTAGGTATCATTTACTAGATGATAGGTTATAATGGGGCCTTGACCCTTATTCCAATGTTTGATTAGTATATAAGATTCCTTCTAGAAGTCTTATCTAGACTTCACATTATCCTAGGTAGGTAGTTACTTAGCTATCACATGTCATAGGATTATGACACATGTCAACATCATGTTCAATCCTCCATCTCAACCTTGCCTATATAAGGAAGGTCATTGTACTCATTTGTATTATACTTCATACCTCATCATCATTTTGATAGGTCTTAATATCAAGCAAGCTCATATTCTTGCATACTCTCTTGTAGAAGGTTTTCATTGTTTTAGCAGGTGGTCTTGGGTGTTGAGCTCATCTTCAACTCTTACATGGTATCAGAGCAATTTGAAGCTCTTACATGGTATCAAAGCCAAGCCTTGCAAAACCCTTCTCAGATCTGAGGGTTGAGCTATTGCTAGTGAGAGATCTTGGTGTTTTTAGTAGGTTGAGTATGCTCTTCCCTTGCACCGATGGTGAACCTGGGAATCAGAAAAACTTGAAAAAATAGAGGTAGTCTATATATGTTGGTTTTCATGGAAGGTCACTTTTGGCTCATGTTGGAGGACATCTAAGGTTAGATTTGAGTTCAGGGCGGCTGAGAAAGTCAAGATCAATTTTTGTTTTGCCTAAATCCAACATTATTTTCCAAAGTTATGAGGGTTTGAAGATTTGAAAGATCTGAGAATAGCAGAGCTTCTGGTGCATTTTCAACCCGATCAAACCTCTCCATCATCTTCAGAGAGCCCATCTTCAGAGAGCCCGAGAGACAAAGATTCATATATAATATGCCTATATTCGACGTTGACTATTCATGAGGCAAAAAAAATTACTTGGGTGGACGAACGACCCACCAAGTACGAGTATGATTATTTTCGCAAAATACAAAAAATAAAAAAATTATTATGTTCTGCGGATAATTTAATTTTCATCAGCTTTTTTAAAAAATTGGGGCACATATATTATTTAGGCTATTAAAATTATTCATCGAGCATATTATATTATCATGGTGGTTGGAATTTCTTTTTCTGCAGAGGTTTAAAAATTGCAAGTTCATACCTGCATTCTATGTCAACTGTCGACCTTGATTTGACTTTGGCCAGCATATTTAGCCGAACACCTTTATTTTTCTTGCCGACAATTTATCCTTGCCAGCTCATCAATTTTGGTCGGCCCAACAATTCAACCCCGCCAACCCTTCATTCCAGGCCTGAGGTTCTTTAGTTGCTTGAGGGCTCCGCCACCCATCAGTGGCGCATGGCTTGGCTGTCACCACATCTCCGCTCCGCCACCGCCCGAGGTTGGCACTTTATTTTTTGCACCTGAGTAGACTGTGGTCATATGAGCAACCAAACCCTAACACCTGGGTGCTTATTTTCTATGCCCAATTAGCCTTAAAATATGCGCCTAGTTAGCCTTGCATGTACCTAAAGTGCCAAATACAGTTGTTTTTTTTCATTTTGTCATAACTTATTGCCACGATATCAAAATTTTGCAAATGAGATATTGATGAAAATTTTGTTCTACATACTTCGCAGTGGTGCATGCCATTTTTCCAAATTTTTCTACAAGTACAAATTATAGCCAACTAAAGTCAAATCTCCCCTTTGGACCTCCGAGCTCATAATGTTCTACCAGTTTCTCTAATTTTGGTGATTTAAGTTGCATTTGGAAGGTGTTCAGGAGCTCTTTCATTATGCCCATGCACTTTTTCCAAATTCAGTCACAGGTATTATTTATTTAGTATTTTGCATATTTAGCATTGTGACTGATTACTTGGACATCCTAACTCCTGGAGAGGTTCAATCAATTTGGGAAGACTTCATTTGCAATATATATCATGTATTTGGGAGTTTCTAACTCATATTAAAGGTCAATGTCTTTGTAATTTTGGAGATCAATCATAGTTCAATATGGGGTTTTCATTTCATTTTTCTTTGATTATGTTGAAAAGGGGAAACTATAAACAATCAAGAGATGGGACATCTCAAATGGCTTCATTTGTTGCCCCATTTACATAATCTTGTTCCCCCTCCTAGTACTGATAGTAAGAAATTTGCATGGAATTGCAAAAGGGATCATGTCTTAGGAGTTATTGCAATGCATATTGATTTTGCCACTTTGAATGCTATTGATCATTTTGAGTGTTTGCATACTCTTTAGACTAAAATTTGGGAGACAAATGGAGATCTCGATACTCAGCCATTCCTAGATCATGTTTCAAATTGTCTTGTGCCTCTTCATTTTTCAAACAGGAAACCCTATGATGCAGATACTATGCAGGAGTTTGAATATTTGGAATACTTTGAATCTTTTGAAGAGGTTGACAAGGTTTCTTCAGATGATCCTCCTTTTGCATCAGAGACAACTGATGTACCTTCATCTTCAATGATTCATTATGTAGATTCATTGATTGAGGTTTCCATCATTCCTATTCAACAGGACCATTCATCTTATGGCGATGATTCATTGAGCAAGTCCAGTGATTCATTACAAGTATTTCATTGTCTTGTTGATTGGGATTCCTCTCTATCAAACATTACATTCTTGTTTGTGGAGTCTCACACTTTAGATTTGGAGGACACATTTTAGGGGTTATCTCTCCTCTTTGATGACAATCATTACACAAATGTTTCCAACCCATCTTGGTCTTTGGCTATTGTTTAGCATCAGTTTTTGCATAGTCTTGATTTGTCACCTTCTTCTTTGATTGGGCATGTACCTAACTTGATTGTGGCATCTTCATCTTCAGTGGAAAAGGAGACACATGAGCAGCTTTCATAGACATCATCATCATCCATATTCATCCTTCCTTCGTTTAAATCCTATTCAGAATCAGAAGCATTCCTACATTTGTACTTGGTTTTGTTTCTTCCAAAAGGGAGACAAGTTGTTTGTCGACATTAGATCATGTTTTGTCTTCGGGCACTTACCATTTTTGTAGGCAATTACACATTGTGAGGGGGCTACATATTCTCTCTATTTCCCTCTTATGGGGGGGGCTATTGATTGTAATGTATCTATGTGTCAGATGGTGTACTTGGGGGTATCATGGAGTCCTCCATCCTTCCTCACTTGATTGTTTATTTTCTCTCTTTTGGAGAGAAGTTTTGTCCCACTGGGTTTTCTCCTTTTCTTCAATTGTGAGAGATTTCATTTAATTTCATTTGCATTTGTACATGGGTACCTAAAATGGCCATGTAATCAGGACCCATCATTGCATCTTCATTTGCATCATTTGCATTATAATTTCCTCCCTAAGTTGCACTTATGGGGGGGTGTTGGTGCAATTAATTATTTAATTACACTTACATAAGATTACTTAGGCATTTAATTATGTTCCTAGGTATCATTTACTATGTGATAGGTTATAATGGGGCCTTGACCCTTATTCACATGTTTGGTTAGGATATAAAATTCCTTCTAGAAGTCTTATCTAGACTTCACATTATTCTAGGTAGGTAGTTAGTTAGTTGTCACATGTCAACATCATGATCAATCCTACATCTCAACCTTGACTAAATAAGGAAGGTCATTGTACTCATTTGTATTATACTTCATACCTCATCATCATTTTGATAGGTCTTAATATCAAGCAAGCTCATATTCTTGCATACCCTCTTGTAGAAGGTTTTCATTATTTTTGCAGGTGGTCTTGGGTGTTGAGCTCATCTTCAGCTCTTACAAGGTATCAGAACAATTTGAAGCTCTTACATGACAATCTTACTTAGAGGTTGTCAACAAGCTTGAACATGAGTTGCAAGTTCTAGTTGTTTCAAGTTTATGTATATTTTAGTTGTTAGTTGTTAGTTTTTTTTTATGTTGTTGCAGATGTTGTTTATGTTACTATTACAACATATTTTGATATATTTTAAACCTCATTAAAATAAGAATTTTATTGGAATCTATCTTTCAATTATTGGCTTCATTTGTTAATTTCAATTTATCAATGTGTCATAAAAATTGTTAAAAATTACTGGTCTTGTAAGATCTAGTAATAATAATCGAAATTGAAATTTATTAGAAAAATATTTTTGTTGGTGTTATTACAATGGTACCAAAGCTAAGATCTTTCCACCCTGCAAGGTATTTCAATGATTTATGGTTCCTAGTGAAAAAGAGACTAGATATCTCAAATGGGAATAAAAGGAAATTATAGGTTGAGGGATTAAGCACAAAGGGTTTGGACATAGAAGAAGAACTAATGACTAAAGGAGGGAAAGGGAAAAAGAAAATGAAAAATGAGGAAAAGCAGTTCTTTTAGAGAAATTTATTGAATCTCAATCTAATCCAAATGGAATCAAATGAATTCATAAGGAGGCTAGTGGAATAATTTAGTACATGAAACCCTCATGGAAGGGAAAACCCATCAAGGAGTAGTAGAACAATAGATAACTCTATATTCAAATCTTCAAAACCAATATTTTACCAAAATAAGAAGAGATTGCAACTACATCCAATACTTCCATTAAAGAGTCATTGATAGAAGAAAGTATTAAATGGCATCAAGAGTACATAAATCAATATGTAAGCTTTTGGATAACTCTGCTGTGAAAAAATTATATAAATAACAAGGAGGATTCATATAAGAAAGGGAAAGGAAATAACCATAATTGTAGTTTAAATGATTTGAAGAATAAAATAAATAAACTCTCCACACCCACCTTTGGTGGCAATGATAAGATATCGACTCAAGCTTGGTT